>JADHKR010000008.1:0-411992 GCA_019925305.1 Sporothrix cf. nigrograna | reverse complement strand
AAGTAAGAAAAAAAGTAAGAAAAAAAGTAAGAAAAAAAGTAAGAAAAAAAGTAAGAAAAAAAGTAAGAAAAAAAGTAAGAAAAAAAGTAAGAAAAAAAGTAAGAAAAAAAGTAAGAAAAAAAGAAAGAAAAAAAGACTTGCCGTTAACAACAAGGTAGTCGTCGCCCTGGATCTCCTCCAGAAGCTGGTAAAGCTCGGCAACACCAGAGAAGGAGATAGCGCGGTCTTCGGTGCCATCGGGCAGTGAGAGGTCCATGGCTGCCTAGGACGCAGTCGAATCGGCCGCGGGCGAGCCGACCATCGTCGTTTCGCTAGATAAATCGCATACCATTTTAGCAGGAAGACTGATGGCAAATGAGGGCGATGAAGGAAGAAAACAAGGGCGCCGGGGAAAGGCGACATAGATATATATGTATGTGTGCGTGCGGCTTAATGGAAGACGTGGGTAAATGCATACTTTTATAGGAAAGGCCACTCAACGACGAGCAGTGAAACAATTGTTGAACGGACAGCCGAATGGCGGAGAATACTACGGACGTGAATGATGAAGACGGCGAGCTTAAAAGGCCTCGAGGCAATTGGGCTACAGTCATCGATCGGCCTGTTGGAAAGCCTTTGTAGAACAATGCCCCCACGGCCGCCATCTAAATCGGAGTGAATCATAGCAACATAGAAAGAGTAGTACTTCTACAGGATCTATAAGAAGAATCTAGACCGAATCAACAAACAGCATCATAGGATTATGCTCCACATCTCTTGTAGTATAGTGGTCAGTATACGGGCTTGTCACGCCCGGGACCCGGGTTCAATTCCCGGCGAGAGAGAATTTTTGACTTTTCGACTTTTTTTCTTTTCTTTCTTTCTTTTCTTTCTTTTTAGACAGCATCTACTTGCTTTTAATCGACTAAACTCCCAACTTTTATAAAGTGCATACATCTATGCCAATTTAAAGAGTGTCGTTTGCAGAATGATCTCTGAAAAAATTCAAGCACAAATCTACACAGTATTTCGGAGTAATGCAAATGCTATCTTTGTATTTTGATACCTTGGCGCCCTGCTCTGATCAGTGCGCTTTTGCGCCCTGCTCTGATCAGTGCGCTTTTGCGCCCAGCTCTCTCATGATCCATTCGTAGACGGCCCATTGCACGGCGTTGACGACAAACGCACGCGCACTGCACACGCCCAGACCGCGGAAAAAGACGCGGAGCCCGCCTTCGTGGAAGGCCGCCCGTGTGATTTCCAGGGTGGAAAGACGGCGAGGCGAGACGGCAGCGGACGCGCCGAGGAGAGGCGCTGTCGGCGAGGGCGGCTTCATTGGCGGGAGAAGGGCCTGCGCCTGCAGCCGCGTCTTGATCACGTCCAGCGGAAAGACGCTGGCCCACGTCACGACGCCGGCAAGCCCGCCGCACAGGAGGGTGGCTGCGGCCGAGGGCGACGACGACGACGAGGACGCGGTCGCAGACGCCTCTGCGTCGCCGCCGGCCGCGTGCCGCCGCCACGCGTCCGTGGCCAGCAGGTAGGACCAAAAGTAGAAGCCGTAGCCGATGCTGTCGCGTAGGGCGGTGACCGTGCCGCCCAAAAAGAAGCCGCGGAGGCCCTCGGCGCGCCAGACCTGGCGCGCCACGGCCCACGACGAGGGCGACGCGGGCGACGAGGGCGCCGTGGCCGGCGGCGGCGGCCGGCCGTCCGGCGCAGGCGCGGCCAGGGCCAGCTGCGCGCGGCACTTGACAAGCTCGGTGGGCGCGCTGACGATCCACGTGGCCAGGCCGGCGACGGCGCCGGCGATCCATGTTGTCGCTGCGGTGGGCGAGGATGCCGATCCCGACGCCGACGCCGACGCCGATGCCGGCCCGTTCCCGCCGCCCGCCAAAAACGTCTCGGCCTGGCGGTACGACACAAACAGCAGCGCGTTGAGCGCGCCGTAGCCCAGGACCGGCGCGGCGGCGCCCGTGGCCAGGGCGGCCGTGCGCTGGAACAGCGCGCGCGGAAAGAAAGCAGACGCGCCTGCCGCGGCCGAGACCCCGCGCGCCGGCGGCGCCGGGCTCAGCCGGCCATCGCCGCCGGCCTGAAGACGGACCTTGATGAGATCGAGCGGGTTGCCGATGAGAATGCCGGCGGCGCCGCTGATGTAGCCGGCCCAAAAGTCGGCAGACATGGCGAAGTGCGCATGGGCTTCAAAGGTACAAGAAGCGCAAGGGAAAAGAAAAAAGGAAAAAGGAAATAGTAGGACAAACAGCTGAAAAAGCCGAGTGCAAGCGAGGTTCGGGCTTAGCGTTCCCGCGATCACAGGCAGATCGGCGGGGATTAGCGTCGAGCCCTGCGCTGTACTGACACCCAGAAAGCAGAAAGTAGAAAGCAGAAGCAGAAAGCCGTGCAGCAAACAATATTAAATCTTTATATTTTTTATTCAATTTATTGTATACTTTGCACGTTTCCAGAGACGGCAGGAACACGGCTCCCGCGTCCAAAGTAACCGTACAGCCATTCTCCTGCCAAAGGGAGACCCTCGAAAGAGCTCTACGGCCACCCTCCGCGGCCTCTCCGCTGTATATATATATATAATGAAAGAGGAAAGAGGAAAAAGAAAGACGAGGGCGAGAACCGAAAAGAAGCAAGGCGCACAATGAACAAGCAGTACATGCAGTCTTTCTTGCGCCCGCGCCCTGATGAGAAAATAAAGAGGCACAGGGGCGTGGCTACGTCGTGGGATATCCAAAAAGTCTAGAACAGGGGAAAGAAAGGCGAGGCTGCCGAGCAGTCCCAGCCTGTCTAGAAGTTCTCCTTGCCCCAGACAAACGAGAAGCTAGAATGTCAGCAGGGTACGAAGCGCAACAGGCAAAAAATCGAAAATCAAAAAAATCAAACATCAAAAACAAAAATAAAAAAAAGAACCGACTCACCCAGGCTCGCTGTACTTGTTGCAGAAAATGTGCAGCGTGCTGCCGAGGCCCTTGGGCCCGCAGAAGAAGACGCCCGCCTCGGCCGGCGTGTGCAGCTTGCGGATGCCGCGGAAGATCATGTCCCAGTTGGGCCGGCCAAAGTTGGTGGGCGCGCGCAGGCCGGTGATGGCGTCCTTGTCGGCGTTGGCGTCGTTGATCATAATGTTGGTGGCATCGTCAATCTTGATCTTGGCCGTCAGGTACGTGTGGATCTCGATGCGGTTGTCGACGTCCTGGGCCTCAATGGCCAGCAGCAGCGAGCGGAACCACTCAAACGAGCCAAAGTCGCGGCAGATCCAGACAAAGTACACCTTGGACAGGCGCGTCTTGGACTGCGGGTAGTTCATGCGGTACCAGATGGACTTGAGGATGGACGCAAACGGCGTCACGCCGATGCCGGCGCCGACGAGCACGGCCACCTCGTACTTGAACACGTCCTCGGACGCCGAGCCAAAGGGCCCGTCCACGTACACGCGCGGCAGCACGCGCCGCAGCGCCGGGTCGACGTCGTTGTTGTCGCCGCCGCCGCCGTTGACGCCCACCACCTTGGACGCGTCCTTGTCCTTGCGCTCAAACTCGCAGCCCAGCGCCTTGGCCACGCCGCGCGTAAAGTCGCCCACGCACCGCATGTGGATGGAGATGTAGTCCTCCTCGGGCGCGCTGGTCAGCGTAAACGGGTGGTACTGCCAGATCGACACCGCCGGACAACTGAAAAAAATGTACTGCCCGGCGCGCGTCTTGGTGTGCTCCTTTTTGATCTGGATCTCGCACACGTTGCTGGGGTGCTGGATCACCTTGGAAATGTACGTCTTGTGCCGCCCGCGCAGCTCGCGCGCCACGCGCTCCGCCAGGTACACGAAGCCGCCGTACATCCAGTACTGCCAGAACACGCCCACGGCCTGCGTGCCGATCGAGATGCAGAACGGCGCAAAGTCGGGCTGGATCATGCAGAACGCGCCGTGGATCGACCAGAAGAAGAAAAAGACGACAAACATGTGGTGCGTGTACCAGAACCGCTCGTAGTTGGCGCGCCGCGGCTTCTCGACCGACGTCAGCACCATGCCCATCAGCGCAATCAGCATCACGTAGCCGGTCCAGCCGGGGCCCGACACAAAGTTGGCCAGCAGCCAGCCGTAGATGCCCAGGTTGTTCTTGGCCGCAATCTGCGCAAAGTTGTTCCAGTGCGCAATCGTGTGCACCCACGAGAAGAACACAATCGACCACGCCGTCGTGATGTGGAACGTAATGTTCTTGTCAAACTGGATGATGCCGTTGAGCGGCGTCTGCCGCGCCAGCGAGATAAACGTGCGGCACACGGGGAACAGGATCATGGCCACGTCAAAGTGCAGCACCAGCGCCGCCGCGCGCGCAATCATATAGGTCGGGCCAAACGTGTCGCGCGCGCCTTGCAGGTTGTCTTTTTTGGCGTAGTTGACAAAGCCGAACGCGAACACCATGCCGTGAAGCAGCATGAACACAAAGACGAAGCTGAGGGTCAGTTTTGGAGAGAGGGGAAAAAAAAACAGAAGAGAGACGAGACTCACAATCGACGGTAACCCTCGTTAATCATCCAACGGTCAAACTTTTCGCGGTTGGTCAGCTCCTTCTGCTTCTCCTGGGTCATCTCGCCCGACAGAAGCATCCGTGTTAATGGCGTCCATCGTGAGCGTTCTGACTGCTTCTCCCGAAAGTTGTTTTCGTAGTAGGTGCCCGACATCGTGGCGATCGGGCTGTGGTCCGTCTCGGCCGCCTTTCAAGCGCAGACAGCTTGTCCTCGAAGACGGCGCGTCGATATTAAATGTACACTGCTGTAAATGTACACTGCTGTGCTGTTGCAAAGTTGCGGATGAATGGGTTGTTCAGAGCCTGCTGAAAAGAGAATCGACAATCAAAAAAAGAGGGAAATCGGCCTGCGGTGTAGAATGGACAATCGATCGGGGAGAGAAAGGAACGGGATATCGGCCTGCGAGGTGGAAAAAAAACGCCGAGAGCAACGGAGTCGGCGATGGACGTCAGCTGGGATCGAGTCGACTCGAGCAGAAATCGAAGATGGCGATGATGACAAGGAAATGAAAAAGCCCAGAAAAAAACAAAGGAACGGGGGAGCAAAGGTCAAAAGGGTGTGGGAAAGAAACCAGGAGAAGAGAAACAGAAAAGGAGAGGGCGCAAAGGCCACAGTGGACGGGGAGGTTACAGATGAAGAATGCCAAGACTCGGGTGCTTCAGAAACATGGGGTGATTCTGCCGGAGATCATACCTCGAGACAATGCCTGCATGGCGGCTGGGACGGCGTGGGTGCGTCTGTGCGAGAAAGAGATATGAGGCCTGGGCCTGCCTGTGACAAAGGAATACGCAGCTGTTGTCGTGGCGGTTTGGCGACTGGGGTCGAGGTGTTTTGGCAGTGGATATCGTCTTCAGCCCCGGCGCGAATGGGCAGAAGCCGGACGGCCGCGAACAAGCACAAGAAGGCGTAAATCAGAAGAGGCTGGCAGGGCATGTGTATTGTGAAGCTTTCTCTTTCTTTTCTTTTTTCTCTCTGAAAAGTAAAAGAAAATCGAGTGCAAATATCAGTGGCACGCTTCTACCAAGACGTTGCTAGAGTAAACAATGACAATGCCGGATTCTATTTTTGTTACACCCTGCCTCGATGGAAAAAAGGAGGCAGAAACACATTTGGGGACAATCAGTATATGCATGAAAAGATTACGATTGCTACGTAATACGCATCGCGAGACCATTCTGGAGGAGGCCACAGCGGTAACAGGGAAGGGGCGAGCGATGCAAGTGCCGCGAATGGCGGTGCCAGCCGGGGTGGGAAGGAGAGGCCGTGTGGTTTCTTTGGTGTAACCTAATTTAGGAAAGGGAGAAAACAAAAAGGCAAAACTAAAAGCACATTGCAGAAAAAGGGGAAGGCACGATGCCACGACAGTGTCACAGACACCAACAGCGAAACAAACAGCCCAAATCGGCCTAGGCCCCGAGCCACCTGCAAGACTCGGGGCGAACCACGCGAGCGGCTGGGCACAATGTCGGCCAGAGAGAAAGGCGATGCACAAAACAAACTGCACGCAGCTTCAAACAGAAGCAACATGGTGCTCGAACGCGTCAGTCATCTGTGACATGAGCCCGCTCAAAAGATGGCCTACCGGGTTGAGGGGGTCAACCAGGGCTCTGGTTCTTTTTCTTTTTTTTCTTTTTCTTCCTTTTTTTCCTGAAAAGAGCACCAGCCGCGAGAACGCAACTGAAAAGGCTGCAAGAGAGGATTGGCAGCAGCCCGGCCACTGTGGGCAATGGCGCCACATCGACAAGGTGAGCAGTCTGACTGCTCGAGTCTGAGAGGCGTGGAAGCCCTTTGCGGTCTGAGAGCGCATCGTGAAAACAGTGCCGCACGGCATGATTGGCTGGGGGTGTTGGTGTGGACCCACCCAAAACGTCGCGGGTCGTTTCGCCAGGGGCCTTCTGCGACAAGCAGGGGGGCTTTGGCGGGAGGCACCTCGGCGGGAAAGAGTGGAGCGTCCCAAAGGGTGGTCTTTGTGACAACCATTGCAGAGGGCACAGATGAAGGACGCCATACTCGCAAAGCCGGCGAGGACCAGATGCCTGCTGCATCTTCCCGGCACGTCTCGACCGCCTCGTCGGAGCCGCCTGGATTCTGGCGGGCGATCTCTAAACATAGATTTGCGAGGAGGCGTCGAAGTGCTGGCCTCGTTTCTTTCCTCCCTCCACCCATTGCTTCCTTTTTATCCCACGGACGCACGCGGTGGCTACGGTTTCCGCAGGTGCAGCACGTCACAGTTCTGTTCTGTTGGCACTTGCAGGCATGCAGGATGCAGGGCTGCAAAACGGCAAAAGGGGGCAAGCGAAGAATTGTGTTTCGGCGGGGAGGTGCCTGTCGCAAAATAGACATTCGACGTACTCGTAGACGTAGACGTACTATCGTACCGTTTGGCGATGATTGAGATTAAATTGAGGAGACTGATAAAAGCGACGAAAGAGTAGACAAAGAGTCGGATGCGTATACATATACAAAATGTAGTTGACATACGGCGTGCCCCATTTACAACATATCGGCAATACATATATGTCGAGATCCCTGGCCAACGGGGACATCACCAAAGTACTTGCAACTTCTGTCTCTGATGCTTTGGTTGCTCAGCCTAATCGAAGTCTATCGACAAGAAGCTAGGCGGACGGGGGCTTTCTAACAAAAAGCTTGCATTGCGCACATGAAGAACAAAAAAACTGTGAGAACGGACCGAGATCGGAGCAAAAGCAAATGCCCCTCAATGAACGTCGATGCAATCCCGCATGGTAAAGGACAGAAACAGAAATCAAAGATATAAACGGCCCGGTGCACAGACTTGAATGATCGAATGAAAGAAAATCAAGGGAACATGAATGCTGCTCGTGGTGGTGGCGGATGATAAGAGGTGTAGTATTTATGAGTAGAAGTAAATGGTGAAGCATGTGCATTCATGGTATCGTCGTTGGCTGTTCGTCTGTTCCTCCGATGCCCTAACTTCAACCGCCTTACTAGCCGTTCTTCTGTTCGTTGCGTCACCTCCGCTGCGTCGTCGTCGTGTCAGAAGCAGCATATTGCAGGACGCCACAACACCAACGCCGCGGGGATGCGTAAAGACGCAGATGATCGAAAGCCGTCACATTATACATGCAGGAGAAGCAAAGCCCCGGTTCTTCCTGGGCTTCGTCCTGCCGGTGTCGCTGTCCTGCTCAAAACGAGCAGAACCGGTTTCGGCGGCTAGATGGCGTATTTGCGAGTCCATTCACGGGCCGTCGCCTCGTACTTGGCGCGGTCGGTCTTGTAGACGTGTGCAATCTCGGGAACAAGCGGGTCATCCGGGTTCGGGTCTGTCAGCATAGAGCAGATGGACAGAAGAACTATGGCGGCCGGCGTTAGCTTCCAGGCAAAAGAGAGACGGTTGCCGGGGGCAGCCTACCTTTGGAAATGGTCAACGCCGGGCTCCACTGGTCACGCAGAATGTCCAAGCAGATGCTACCGTTCGAGTTGATATTCGGATGGTAGATGCGGGTTGTGAAGTTGAGCTTGGGAGGCTTGAAGGGGTAGTCTGTGGGGAAGTGGATGGCAAGGAAAAAGACACCGCCTGAGTACGGAGAGTCGCCCTGTTATTTGTCAGCAAATATATCGTCTGTGTCGTGTGTCGGGGTGGCTTGTAGGCCTTGTATCGTTGCTCAGGTAAAATGTCCTGGACGACTCAAGTGGTGCTCGTTCTCGTGTGGTCGTGTGCTGCCGTCGACATTGCGTGCGTGGCCCAACACAATTCTCCCTGGCCGCCCGGACGGTGCCTACAAGCGACCCGACTTTGAACAAAAGTGCGGTTTGCGACTTACCGGGCCCATAATTGTTGCTTGCCAGTGGAACTGAGAGCATGTTAGAACAAAGTTTCAGATGTATTTCCCATCGCATACAACCTCGTGACGCGACACGGGGACGAGGAGGTCGGCCCGGCCGTGTTGTCACTCGGCAGACGAGAAGGGTCAACACGGGATGGCGAGTATGAAAACGTACCAAGTCTTCGCCGACAGGGCCGGCCGAGCAGGACGAGGGCGGGTCACTGGGGAGGAGAGAGATGTTAGCCATGAGCTTCGCTCCAGACAGGAAGACTGTCGCGAGACCGCCGTAGCTGGCCGGTCCCGTGCGTGGGACCAACGCCGTGGCCCATCACTGTGGTCACATGGCCGGCCCCCCGTTGCCGGACCGCGGCCGCAGAGACGCGGCCACGGAAAGTGGTACGCAAAGCGAACAGGCAGAGACCGAAAAGCCCCGCGCACGACTCAGCCCCACCTTGGAAGCCTTGTTTTCGGACTATCCGTAGCGGGGAGAACGACCTGCGGAATGCTCGTCGGGCAACGGGGAGGGTAGCACAAAAACCGCGCGAATCGGGCTGGGCAAGACGGGAAAAGAAGATGGGACGTACCGGCCGAGATCCGTGAGTTCCTTGTTAATGCGCTTCAAGGCCATTGTGAATGTGGAGGGTGTGTGGGTGGTGTGTGGGAGAGAAGGAAGAGAAAAGGCAGCGTCAGCAGCCTGGTGTCGTTTCTCGGTCGAGACGTCGCAGGCAAGAACAGCAGGCGATCGGCGGATGCGGCTGTTGTTGTGTCGAGGGGGGCGGAGATATCGTCAACGGGGCGTGGTCTGGTTATATAGTGTCAGTATGGAAGCCGGGAGAAGCACGGCGAACAACGATCGCTGCAGCAGGTGACTCGACAGGCGCCGGTGAGTATAGGAAGAGTGGAAAGTCAAGAGCAGGCAGAGCAGGGCGGTTGTGTGGTGATGGGACAGCGAGGCGCGGGACAGACGAGACTTACCGATGGATGCGAGGTTGAAGGGAAGAGGAGAGAGATTTTGGTTTGAGAGCGGCGGAAAACGAGGAGAAGGGATGGTTTTTCTGGGAAGGGACACGGTAGAAAAAGAGGGCCTCTGGCCGCTACAGAGGGGCACCGGTCCCCCGAAGCAAAAACAGCGGCCAAGTGTTTGGGCAATGGAGGGGAAACTGCGACCCGCCGCTTATTGCATCGTGTGGGTCACCTTCCTTTCTGCGTGAGGCGCCTGTGCTCGCCACTTCTCGTGCCTGGGCCAATCAGCGTGCGGCAGGCGCTGTTGCGATGTCTAGAGCCTTCGCTCCCGACGGCAAAAACGAGCAGACAAAAGACGAGTTGTGTTTTTTTCAATTTTGCACAGCCACAAATCGGCCTAAAGTATACGAGTACGTGTGGCGTTCAAGGCCCCGAAATGGACGCCGTCATGACAAACTGGCCGTGGCCCATGCTTACCACAGGATAAGTTTGCCCTTGTTTTTACAAATCTTGGGTCTGGGCATGACTCGAGAAAACGCCGGCGGGACTTACGACGTGGCCTGATGTCAAAAGCTCACGTTTTCCAGAGTTCTGGCAGTTCCAGCCCAAGTCGGCAGCGGCGTCGATTACTGAGCCCAATCTGGGCACGGCTCTATCCTCGTATTTCAAATGCAATGGCTCAAAGACGACTGTGCGCCTCTTTGTTCTCCATGCTCCCGGGGACTGATGGCTCAAACGGTATATATTGCTCGGATCGACGACGACTGCACCCCTGCTGGCTGGCACCCCTCGCTCATGGTCCGGCTTATGCAAACGCCTGCACGCCTGTGATGGCGCGGCCAATGATCAGGCTGTGGATGTCGCTCTGGCCCTCGTAGGTCTGCGCGACAAAGAGGTTGGCCACGTGGCGGCCGATGCCGTACTCGTCGCTGACGGCGTTGCCGCCAAAGATCTCCTGCAGCACGCGGGCGCCGTGCAGGGCGCGGTCGCAGTTCTGGCGCTTGATCATGCTGATCATGTCGGGCAGGCCGGCGGCGGCGTCGCCGCCGGCGTCCTTGAGGCGGCCGACCTGGATGGCGGCCAGGGTGCCAAAGGCGGCGTCGGTGGCGGCGTCGGCCAGCTTTTTCTGGACGAGCTGGTAGCGGGCCAGCGGGTTGCCGCGGAACTGCTTGCGCTCGAGGGCATATGTGCG
Organism: Sporothrix cf. nigrograna; assembly: GCA_019925305.1. NCBI lineage: Eukaryota > Fungi > Ascomycota > Sordariomycetes > Ophiostomatales > Ophiostomataceae > Sporothrix > Sporothrix cf. nigrograna. The sequence goes on along the minus strand of JADHKR010000008.1, from coordinate 401,525 downwards.
GGCACGGGCGATGCAGTCCTCGAGCGCGCCGATGACGCCCATGGCGATGCCGTAGCGGGCCTGGTTGAGACAGCCAAAGGGCCCGCGCAGGCCCTCGGCGAGCGGCAGCATGTTCTCGGCGGGCACGGGGCACTGGTCGAGGTGGATCATGCCGGTGATGCTGGCGCGCAGGCCGAGCTTGTGCTTGATGGCGGGCGTCTCGAGCGTGCCGGGCGGCGCGTGCTTGCGCTCGACGACGAAGCCGCGGATGACCTTTTTGGGCGTGCCGTCGGCGGCCAGGCCGCGGGACGGGTCGGCCAGCTTGGCCCAGACCAGGAGCACGTCGGCAATGGGGCTGTTGGTGATCCAGGTCTTGGAGCCGCTCAGGCTGTAGTAGCCCTTTTTGGTGGGGTGCTCGACGGCGACGGTCTCGAGCGAGCCCGGGTCGCTGCCGTGGTTGGGCTCGGTCAGGCCAAAGCAGCCGAGGACCTTGCCCTGGGCCATGCCCGGCAGGAAGCGCTGCTTCTGCTCTTCGCTGCCAAACTCGCTGATGCCGCCCATGACCAGGCTGGACTGCACGCTCATGCCCGAGCGGTAGCCCGAGTCGACGCGCTCGACGGCCTTGGTGATGAGGGCCCCGGCCACGGACGAGACGCCTGCGCAGCCGTATCCCTTGATGGTGGCGCCGAGCAGGCCCAGCTGGCCCATCTCCTCGAGCTGCGTCTTGTCGTAGTGCTCATTGCGGTAGGCCTCTGCGGGGTGTCAGCAAGCAGCACGTCGATTGAGGGATCTCAGGGGTTCAGCTGGAATGCGGTCTGCAAGGCACTGCAGTGTAGAAGAAAAAAAAGAAGGAAAAAAAAGAAGGAAAAAAAAGAAGGAAAAAAAAGAAGGAAAAAAAAGAAGGAAAAAAAAGAAGGAAAAAAAAGAAGGAAAAAAAAGAAGGAAAAAAAAAGAAGGAAAACAAAAACAACCCAAGAAAAAAACCCAGGGAGAGTGCAAAGGGCGATGAGATGAAAACAGGGAGCGTAGGGACGGCCCAGGAATTTCGCCTCTCCCTTGAAACACAGCCAGCAAACACGCAACACGCACCTTGGAGACGAGGCACAAGCTGCTCCTGGCAGTACCGCTCGGCCGTTTCTGAAATGGCCAGCTCCTCCTCTGTGAGCAGACTCCTGGCCGAGAGAGGGTCCTGCCAGTCAAACGAGCCGGCCGCCGCGGCCGAGTATGCGCGGCGCGCGGCGGCGGGGCGCGTGCGCAGCAGCAGGCCGCCCAGGCGGCGGGCACAGTGTCTGGACATGTTGGGCGGACGGGACAAGCAGCGATGGGATGCAGCCGTTTGGGAGAGGGGGGACTGTCGACCGCCTCTTTATGATGCAGAGGAAGGAGCAGGTGCTGTCCCGAGGCTGATGACTAATAAGGGGAATATCGAGGAAATATCCGAGCGAGTGCCGACTCAGAGGGGTCTGGAGAGGATTCTTCGGAAGCCTCAGCGGGCTGCAGCGCGCTGCAGGGGCCTCGACAGCGATGACGGCGCTGGACGCTGGGGCCTGTGGGGTGGTCTGGGGCGGGTTCGGGGCCGGTGGTCGCGTCCCGCATCTACTTTCCCATTCAGGCAGTTGCGTCCCGCGTCCACGTCCCGCCTGGCCCCTTTCTCTTCGGTCCTCTGCTGCTCGAGCATCGCATCGCGATCTCCGATTCTCACCTCTTTGCAGAGAGGGCCCGCGTGCAGCCCGTTTCGCGTGCTATCTGATTCTGTCAAACCGGTCGTCGAAACGGCTGTCGAAACGGCTGTCGAAACGACCCTGACTCGCGCCATTCTCGCCGTGGCAGCGCATCGTTCTGGAAAGGCGGGCAGAAATGCGGCACACGGCAGACTGGACAGGTCTCGGGACCGTGGACGAGCAGCCCAAGACAAGACGCCCCGCCGGCCCTGCTCAGACTTGCGCGGTGGAATGCCAGAGCCGCGCCCCCCCTCCAGCCCCTTGCTGCTTTGGCTCCCAGGCTTCGCGGCTTTCCAGCCTCGACCCGCCGCTGCGGAATGCAAAATGCAAGAGGCCTGGAGAGAAAGAGGGCACGGCACACGCAATGCGCGCTCGCGCGTGGCATGCGGCCAGCCCCTGGCCCCGACCAAAACAGCATAGTCAGGAACGCCAGGCGAGGCAGCTCTTGAGAGCAGCTGCCCGTCTCCCGTAGATCGTTCTGGGCCTCCTCGTATGGCGGCTTGCTTCTTTTGCATTCTTCATCGTGGTCCCTGCGTCCGCCTCTCGCCTGCGTGTCCAAGTGACGGCGCGGATGTCCCCACACGCCCTTTTAATTTTTGCAGGCCCGTCCAGACGGTCCCTAGGCTCGCGGCGGGAAGCAGGGGAGAAGGGGTTGACGATGCAGAATGGATCGGCCCCAACGCAGATGCACTCAAGGACCGAGAAATGCAGCCGTCAAGGGGTGGCAGGTCTGGTCGAACTGGTTTTTCCAGGACGTGGCACGCATCGACAGATGACGCCGCAGCTCTTATATCCCGGGTCCCTCCCTCGTCTCCCTGCATCCCTCTCCCCCTTTGATACTTCTGTCATTTAATTTGGCGTTCCTGTGTGACCGTCCTCCTTGCCCTGGCCCGACCGACTCCCTGTATGGATGGGCCGTTTCCGATATATTGTCCTGCCGCCACATCGTCTTCCTCAGAAAGCCTCCTCGTCTTCCACCCCTTCTCGTCCTCGACGCTCCTCCACGACATAGAGCACCAGCTGTCCGTTCAACCGACTCTCACCGCGGCTACGTTTCTTCTTGACAGCCCTCTCACGCCAATCCACGAGACGCCCGCCTCCCCTCAACACGGACTGCAATGGCCTTTTCTCTCCGCTCCGTTCTCCAGGCGGCTGCTGCCACGGCCCTCCTGGCCGTCCCGCGCGGCGTCCTGGCCGACGACTACCTTGGCTGCGTGGCCGTCAGCTCCACCTTTGCGTCCATGGCCTCTGCAGACGACAACAGCCCAGAGACCTGCAAGACCACCTGCTCCGACGGTGGCTACACCTACTATGCCGTGACGCAGCAGTAAGTCCTCTCCCCCCCTCCCCCGTCAGAGCTGGCCCTGGCCCCTAACGCACACCTTTGAGGTTCTGCGCATGCTCGTCCACAGAGCCGACCGTCTCGGAGACGTACGCGGACTCGTCGTGCGACTTTGCCTGCTCCTCTCCGAACGAGGACGAGACCTGTGGCGGCGAAGACAGCTCCACATTCCAGCTGCTCTACAACCTGTACCAGATTTCCAGCGGCGGCACGGCCAGCCAGGCCACGGGCACCACGGCGGCCAGCACCACCACGGCCAGCGCCAGCAAGGCCACCACGGCCGCCACCGCCACCACGACGCCGACGACCAGCATTCCAGCCACGGCCAGCCTCTCCACGGCCAGCCACTCCACGGCCTCCACAGGCACGACCGCCGCAGACACGACCGCCACTGGCACGACCGCCACGGGCACGGCCGCGGCGGCCGCCAAGGCCCAGGACCCCGGCGTCTCGACGTCGACGGTGGCCACGACGGTGTTCATCTCGACCATCGACTGCAGCTGCACGGACAGCGGCGCGCACACCGTGGTGACGTCCACGGCCGAGGTCGTCGAGACCGTTTCCTGCAGCCAAGGTGAGACGCACAGCAACGGCCAGTGCTCCAACAGCCTGACCACAAGCACCCTGACCTCCACCACCACCATCCACCTGTCCAGCACCGTGACCATCCACTCCGCCCTGCACCCGTCTTCCGGCTCTGCCTCCGGCTCTGCCTCCGGCCCTGCCTCTTCTGCTCCCGCCTCTCTTCCTTCTGCCACTCTGTTGTCCGACCCGGCTTCCAGCTCTCTTGACCCTCTCGCCTCTTTGTCTTCCTCGGAGGACTGCCCATCCATGTCGTCGTCAAGCAGCGAGTACATTGAACCCAGTAGCTCCATCACCACTGCCACAGCCACCACAGACATGACCGCAGACATTACCGCATCCAGCAGCAGCAGCCTTGTCTCCGCGCCGAGGACCACACCTGCATCTAGTATATCTGCTTCTGCCTCTGTTTCTACCTCTATCTCTGCCGTTTCTACCTCTTCCTCTGCTCCCACCTCTGTCTCTGCTTCTACCTCTGCTTCTACCTCTGCTTCTACCTCTGCTTCTACCTCTGCCTCTACCTCTGCCTCTGTGTCTGTTTCAGACTCTGGCGCTTCTGCCTCTACCTCTGTTTCTACCTCTTCCTCCGCCTCTGCTTCTACATCTGCATCTGCTTCTACCTCTACTTCTACCTCTGCTTCTACCTCTGCTTCTACCTCTGCTTCTACCTCTGCTTCTACCTCTGCTTCTACCTCTGCTTCTACCTCTGCTTCTACCTCTGCTTCTACCTCTGCTTCTACCTCTTCCTCTTCTGCCTCCACCTCTGCCTCTGTGTCTGTTTCAGACCCTGGCGCTTCTGCCTCGGCCTCTGCCTCTGGCTCCTCTGGCGTGAATAGCAAAGGCAACAGCGGACTTGCCAACCATGTTGTGTCGGGCACCTCCCTTGGGAAGACCTCCCTTGGGAAGACCTCCCTTGGAAAGACCTCCCTTGCAAACGCCTCCCCAACGTCGTCCACCTCTGAAGCAGAGACTGCTGCCGCTGCCCTGTCAGCCTTGAGCACCGTCTCGTCTCTCGCGTCCACCTACTCCTCCAGCACGTCTCCGCTCTCTGCCTCTTCCACCGCGAGCGGCTCGGACTCGGACGGCCGTCTCCCCTCCGTTTCACCCTCTTCAGCTCGTCCTACACGCACCTCTATTCCTGCTTCCGCGCCCACAGTGGCAGCACCTTTGACCGCATCTTTCCAAGCTTTACAATCTGCACAGTCTTTACAGTCACAGTCTTCACAAGCTGTTTCACAAGCTGTTTTACAAGCATCTGCTTCCGCATCCACATTCACATCCGCACTCACATCCGCACTCACATCCGCACTCACATCCGCACTCACATCCGCACTCACGTCCGCTCCCGCATCTTCACCCGCACAGGGCTCTGCTTTCGCACCGCCGCCACCGTCTCCGTCAATCAGCTACGCTTCTACCACTACGGAACAAGTACTAATCACAGTCGTTCCCCTCTCTACAGCCCCGACCACGTTTTCGACGGCCACCTCGTCGGCCGGCGTGATCCACAGCGCCCCGTACAACAACGGCACGGTCTCGCCCGCGGCCTCGTCGGTCAAGCCGGCCAGCCCGTCGCTGGCGTCGGCGTCGGCATACGCCAGCGGCAGCAGCACGATTGTCACGGCGGCGGGCGCGTCTGCGTTCGACCAGGCGTCCCTAGCGGGCAAGGAGTGGTACCTGTCCCTCGTTGCGCTGGCGGTAGCGTTTGTCGTTTTGTAAGGTAAGGTAGCGACAAAGACAAGAAAAGGAGTGAAGAAAAAAGAAAAAAGAGAAAAGGAAAAGGAAAAAAAAAAAAAAAAAAAACATCGACGCCTGCACATACATCTACACTCCCGGACGTTTCTTTCGTCTTGCATTTTTTTGCTGGCCAACATCGGTTTCATCGTTTGTTTTGTTACGCTTGGTCTTGAGCGGTATTTTGTCTGAATTTTTCTACTTGCCGCTCTTTGGTTACAGGTGCTGGGCATCCTGGCTTCCTCTCGCCGCGTTGTTTATGAGAATGAGAAGAGCTTACCTGCGTTTCGAGGAGCTCGTAGCTCACGATTAATCATATACCAAATTCAGTTATTCTTCTACTTTCTTTTTGGGGGGGCCGCTACGAGCACGGTGACGCATTATGAAGGACTCTACGTAGAAAAATATACAGCTCGGCTTGCTCAAAGTCATGATAACTCTCACCTTCACTCAGCCGTCCCTTTATCTCTCGGCTGCCCCTCTTTGCACTCGTAAGCCGCGCTCGGCGTGCAACGACGAGAATGTATTACTAAAGTAATGACCCAATCCGTCCAATTGCCGGTCGCGCTTGCGACTTATCGACGCGTCCACGGCGTTGACCCTCTGCATCGCTTCACTGCCGTCACCCGTTCTCACCCACCGTCCCCGACCGTCCCCCGCAGCACAAACCGACAATGAAGGTCACAGGAGTAGGTCCCGTCGGCCCGCTGTCCCACTGTGCCGTTGATGTTGATGCCCCCCCTCCCCCCGGCGCCGACTGACGCGTCTCCAGCTCTACGTCTACCCCGTCAAGTCCCTCCGCGGCATCATGCTGCCCGCGACCGAGCTCGGCCCGCAGGGCCTCCGCTACGACCGGCGCTTCATGCTGATGACGGCCAAGCGCAGCAAGACGGGGGCGCTCCAAAAGATGCAGCTGGCCGAGTTTCCCGAGTGCACGCTGTTCTCGCAGGAGATTGTGGACGCCGAGGCGGGCGAGGCCGGGGCCGGCAACGCGTGCGGCCAGGCGGTGGTCGTGCGCTACCACCCGCCGCCGGCGTCGCCGTCGCAGGCCCAGGACGGCGACGGCCGGCCGGCCGGCGGCCGCGACACAAAGGACGGCATCGTCATGTCGCCGGTGGAGCACCCGCCGCTGCGCATCCCGCTGGACCCGGCCGTCGCGGCCCTGCGGCCGATCGACGTCGACCTGCACGGCAGCGCGACGCGCGGGTACCGCATGGGCGCCGCGTACGATGCGTGGTTCAGCGCCTGCTTTGGCTTTGACGTGGTGCTCGTGTATCTCGGCGACGGCCGGCGCAGGGTCCTGGGCGAGACGCTCACGGCGGGCGTGGCGGGCGCGGCCAAACGGCCCGAAACCGAAACCGTCGCCGCCGCCGCGCAGCGCTGGCTCGCGCAGCTTGCCTCCCTGTGCGTCTGGGCGTGGCTGGCGCTGCTCGCGGTCCTCGGCCTCCCCGGAGCCAAAGACTGGGACAAGCTCAAGCACAAGGACAAGACGGCGCGCGTGGGCGACCACGAGCCGTGGATCGGCTTCACAGACGTCGCGCCGCTGCTCGTGACGGCCGAGTCGTCGCTGCGCAACGTCAGCGCGCGCATGGCCGACGGCGTCGACGTGCCCATGTACAAGTTCCGGCCCAACGTCGTCGTGGACGGCGCCGGCGAGGACGCCTGGGCCGAGGACTACTGGGGCGAGCTGGCCGTGGCCGGCGTGCGCCTGCTGCTGACCAGCAACTGCGCGCGCTGCATGTCGCTCAACGTCGACTACGAGACGGGCGCGCGCGCCGCCGGCGAGCTGGGCGACCTGCTCAAGCGCCTGGCCAAGGACCGCCGCGTCGACCCGGGCATGAAGTACTCGCCCGTGTTTGGGCGGTACGCGTTCCTGGGGCCGCGCGACGACGACAGCAGCAGCAACACCGTGCGCATCGCCGTGGGGGACGAGGTCACCGTGACGCGGCGCAACGCCGAGCGGACCGTCTGGGACTGGCCGCTGTGAAAAAGAGGCTGCGAAAGGGGGCTTGCAAAGTAGGCCGCGTGGATGCCGGCACAGCAAAGGAAATCATCGTGCTCGCTTTTGCGTCCTCTGCTTTTCTGTTTTGTACAAGGCCCGCCTCCCTGCTCCGTTTCCTCTGGTCTGCCCAGCTGCGTCCGTCCTCGCGGCTCCGCCCTCACACGCCATCGTGGTGTCCGTGGACCGCATGGCCCACGGTTGCAAAGACGGTCCTCACGCCGTCGACAAGCCGGTCGCGCAAGTCGTTGGCTCCCGAGGCGCTGCCGCGCCGCCTCGCCGGGCCCGGCGGCTGCAAGAGCGGCTCCCCTGCGGCCCCTGCGGCCCCTGCGGCCCCCGCCGCTGTCCCTGCCAGTGCTGTCCCTGCCGCTGCCGGAGGCTGGGCTACGCCGTCCGCCACAGCCGGCACCGCGACGACGACCACGCCCGACTCGCTCGTTGTGCCTGCTCTGTCAGTGTCGGCAGTCTACCGCGGTCCGGGGGGAGGGGGGAGAGATAACCCACGAATGTTGCCTGCGCCGCCGATGCCAAACGACCGGCGTCGCTGTGTCTCGCGCACAACGTACCGCCCGCTGGGGCCGTGGCCGCCGTGCCCGGCTCCCTGGCCGCCATGCCCGGCGCAGTCCCGGAACGCAGTCGGCGCCGGGCCGATGCTGCTGTACGACGGAGGCGGGTCGTCGTACGCCTCCTCGCTGATGGCGGGAAAGGCGCCGTCCTGCTGGCCCAGCCGATTGGACATGACGGCGCGGCGTCCGTCCAGCGGTTTAAAATAATAAAAAAAAGAGCAGGGGCTGCAAGCAAGATGAAAAAAAGGAAGCACACACCGACAGCGTATAAGCTTTTTCTTGGCGATGGGGCCTGGCGGCGGAAATCCCGCTGCCAAGACCCAGCGGCGCCTGCCCAAGCTTTTAATTCTGGGGCCCTCCTCTCATGCACCCCAGGTTTTACGGGCGACGCCTGCCGCAGGCTCGACGTACGACACGCCACCGCTGGTCGTTCTTGCCTTTCCCTACCTCCTGGCCGCGAGAGATAACGCCAAGACACGCCATTGGGCCAAGAGCGTCTCCTCCCGGCACTGGACGACCCCACGTCTGGCCAGACCTCGAACAATGGACAGAGCCATGGACGCCAGCGTACTGCATCGTGGATCGAGCAGCTGCCCTGCCTGCCGTCTCTTTTCCCCATGTGCATTCTCGCCGGCCGCGTGCTCTCTGGACACGCACCGTACGCGCATGCTGTCCTCCGAGATAAGAGTGTCTCTTCTCGTTCGGGGCTTGCGGCCTCTGTGGCTGCTGCTTTGTGCAGCCAATCGAGAGAGCAGAGACTAGACGGGTCTCTTGTTTTCGTGACATGGCCCATTGACAAAGGGGAATCGAAAAGGGGGCGAGCTCGAGCAAGGCCTCGGCAAGACAACGCGTGGCTGGAGCGGCGGCGGCGTGACGAGGCCGCTTGAATGGTGCACTCCATGATTTCCCGTTCCAAACGTGAATGCATAGTTGACGAGATTAGATTGAAAGATCAAAACATAACCAGGGAAGCCTTCCTGAATCACAAAGACATGGAAATAAAAATAGAAAACAGATACTATGAAAAGATTGCTGTAGCCCAAACTCCAGCTGCCTTTTGTGCCGCTGGGGCGTCAAAAACCAGCAGATTCAAAATGCATGATAATTAGCAGATCGAGAAGGGCAGATCGGACCAGAAATTGAGCTCCGTGGAACAACCCTCCTCTGAGAGACGTCTCCTGCGTCTAGATTTGTGCTTTGCGCCGATGGGCCGTAACCAGAAAAAAGAAGGAAAAGAAGGGAAAGAAAGAAAAGAAAAAAAAGAAAGAAAAAAAAGACAAAAGAACTATGAGAAGTGGTATACAGGTAAATAAAAAAAATCATGGCAAAAAAATGCGAGCACGGAAAGAGACAGGCCGTCCCTCACATCATGCCCTTGCCCTTGCCAAAGAGGCCAAAGCGGAAGCCCTCGCCCTCGCCTGTGCTCATCCAGAAGAGCATGGAGACAAGGCTGGACACGATGACAATGGTCAGGATGGAGGCGCCGGCACGGTCGCCCGTCGTGATGGCGCCGTAGGTGGTCGAGGACACGGTCGAGCCAACGCCAGCAGCAGAGTTGCCCACACTCGTGCCGCCCGTCGTGTTCGTAACGGCGGCCGCCACAGGCTCGAGCGTGATGAGAACGCTCATGAGGGCGCCAAGCGCGTTCATCTGCTGGCCGGCGCCGGTGTCGCCGTCGTACGAAGACGTCGTCCACCGGAAACCGCAGACGCCGCTGGCGTCGCAGTTCTTCATCGCCGCCGTCGCCGAGGTCTTGAGCACCGGCAGGATCATGCTCGAGATGTACGGCGCCATTTGCGTGACCTGCGCCAGCCAGCGGTGCAGGTAGCACTTGTACGAAAGCATGTCTGTCGTGCACTGGATGGAGCTTGTCAGCTCGCAGGACAGCTCCACAGCGATGCCGTCTGGAAAGAACACGTCCAGGGTGCGGTTGGTCAGGGCCGTGAGGCGCGACTCCCAGAGGGCAGAGCCGTTCGTCTATGCGGCGTTAGAAAGGCTGCGGCTGTGCGGCGTCGGGGAGGCAAGGCGAGAGAGCAACTCACATAATTGTACATGAAGCCGGCACCCTGGATGAATGCTGCGGCGACGTAGGAGAACTGGGCCTTGTTGATGTCGGTGCAGTTGTGCTCGACGTGCGCACCGTCGTAAATGTTGTACTCCTCGTCAATGTAGCCGACGTCGGCGGTCCAGTTGTACGCCTTTTCCGCCCACTCCGCATACGAGGCGTTTCCGGTGTAGCGCGCCAGGCGGGCGCCGAGGTTGAAGAAGATGCCGTTGGCGATGCTGTTCTTGTAGTCGTAGCCGTTGTTCGACAGCGGAATCTGCCAGCGCAGGCCGCCGTTGCAGTACTCGGTGTCCCAGCGTGCAGCCTGCGTGTTGAAGACGGCCTGGGCCAGGGCCAGCCACTGGGGGTCCGAGTCCGGCGGGTTCTCAAAGTTGGTCTCGGCCGCCAGCATGGCCGACATGCCCCAGAAGCCCTGGTCGTCGTTTCCTAGGGAGGCCGTCCAGTTGGCGGGCTCGTAGCTGTTGTCCGGCGAGCCGGCCTGGAACACCAGCGAGTATTCCGTCGTCGGGTTGTAGGACGTGTCGCCGGTGTAGAGCCAGTAGTCGACCATGGTGCCCCAGAGTGCACCGCCCTCCCACCAGTAGTAGTCGCCGGCTGGAGGAGGTCCGGGGAGAATGCCGGGCGTGTTGCCTGCGCTGCGTCAGCACGGGGGCCAACAAGACAGGAAGACTTAAAGCTCACCAGACAGGTTGCCCTTGTAGTAGGAGAGAAGGTTGTAGGCGATCGTGGCCATCGCCGACTTGACAGACTCTGGTTCACGGGGTTAGCCGTCTGCACATTTCACGATGCGATCGTGCCAAGCCGGCCAGTGTCCACCCATGAGCGCATTGACTTGTGGATCCGAGGATGACGCGTTCCCGGGCGGCCCTCGCGTGGGCTGCCCGGGAAAGGTCGAAAGCAACAGCGCTCACGATGCAGACGAGGCCAGGACAGGCGGGAGACCAGGAGGTCCGGCAGACCCGTGGAGAGGGCGAGAACGTACCGGCTGAAGAAAGATCAACGTCGATCTGGGCATTGGCCGTCGAGGCACAAGCCACCGCGAGGAGGAGGTTTTTAACGAGCGAGGACACCATGATGAGCTGGGCGAAGAGGCAGGTGGTGTTGGGTTGTCGTGTCAGTCCTCTGGGACTGTCCGGTGCGTGGGAGGCTGTCTAGATCGTGGATCGAGTGACGGCCACCAGTGCACAGAAAAAAAGAAGAAAGAAAGAAGAAGAAAAAAACCGCCAGGCCGGGCCGGAAAGGCAGGAAAAGACCAGGCCGTCTTGCCAGACAAGCAGCCGCGCCCTGGACGCCTCTTCGGTGCTTGTTGGCGGTCTTGGAGTCTCTCGGTGTCTGCGTGTTCTCTCGGCTTTTCGGGGAGAGATCGTGGTCGAGATGCGACGTTGGAGGGAAAAGGCCGCGTCGGAGCGGGACGGACAAAGTCGGGTCAAACGAGCAAACGAGCGAGGACGATGCGCGCAGGCGAGTCGAGTACGATATGTTCAGGGACAAAACGAGAGAAAGGGGTGTGGGTTCGCGACGAGCAGACGGAAAAGAATGGGGGAGAAAAGAAAGGGCGCTGGGAAACAGCAAAACTGGGGGATGAAAGGGCGAACTTTTTCAATGCAGGCCTCTCAAGTGGTGTCTTGCTAATGGGTGGAACGGAAGGCAGGAACACAGCACAATGTCACCGAGGGGGAAAGAGCCACACTGCATACGTCTGTCTTCTCCATAGTTTTCCGCGATTCCAGAACAAGAAGGCGCCAACCGCAGGCTGCTGCCAAACTCCAGCAGCGCGCTGGCGTGCGCGGAGGCTGGATAGGCAGGGACCAGGAACTGGACATGCCACTGCAGAAATCAGGGAACTGGGCAAATTGACCAGGACGCTACGGGGCCTGGAGAAAGGCGGGACAGCAGGCTTTGCGAAAACGAGAAAGGGAGACACGTCGAGTGTACTCGTAGTAGGTTATGCTCGAATCGGACTAGCGGGCATGGGCTCCGAGAAAGGGGAAAGTGCGCCCCCCTATTTTTGGACGGCCTGTACTTACGCAAGTGGCCCACTAACATATGCAGAGCAAATTTCAGCAAAACTTGTTAGATAGGGACACCGCCTTTACGCGCCAGCAGCACGTGCGAGAGCGTCGGGGAGACACGAGAAACAGCAGAGTATTACGACCGTCACGTTTCTGAATGAGGCGCAGCAGGAAGGACTCGTACATATACAGTGTTACGGCTTGTGACGAAAGCCGGGCAAAGAACGGGGAATCAAAAGCTCATGGAAGGGACGATCGACCTTTTCAATAGAAGCTCGAGAAGGCAAGAAGTTACAAAGGACAAGAACGGCCAAACACGGCATCAAGAACATTCAATCGCCAGGACCTCGAACACCATGCCGCAGTGTTCGTGGTGCGGGAGCATTGTTGAATGTGTCCAGCCAAGAGCGCGTACGAGTACTGAAAAGCGTGAACTGGAGCAATCGATTTTATCACGTGATCTTTTTAACCCGAATAACACTTTCCTCATACCCTCATATTTACATTAACAGATACAGGCGGTCGTAGTAGTTTTTAGACTTTTATTTGGGCCTCATGGAGCCTTCGATGGCATCGTTGAACTGACCTTGTGATTTTCGGTGGCTTTTTGTATCATGAAGCAGGAGTCAACGTATAAATTTAGTTACATTTTTGAATGAATTTTTTGATGAATTTTATTTATTTTATTTCCCCTTTCACTAAGTGATATTTAACGCCTATGAGATCACATTAAATGGCCGCCACTGTTGCAAGAAATATTAATGCGGTCCTGACACCGAAAATAAGCTGCGTGATAAACAACTATTGTTCAATACAAAAAGGTAGCCCTCGAGTTGTGCTCATCCCCGGGGTGTTTCTGGCGATCCGCCTTGATGCTCATTGATGCAGAGGGGTGAGGATGCCTGTCAAGAAAGTGCTCAAGACGATCTCGACTGATGTGGAAACCTTTGGGTCTTTCAAAATTGATATTTTTGCTTCCCATCCATCAAGCCGCCCCAGGGCGAAGCAAGGGCTCAAAGTACAATGTGATTGCATACTGGGACAAACAGCATCGATCCAAAGACTAGCCGTGAGCGATTTCGAACAAGAAAGCCCGCCATGCACGGCCCGCGGACTGGCGTTGGACGAGCTCTACCGGAGTTTACTGCAAGAGAGCCTGAAGTCACTGATTGGCCTTGTCAGATACAGCCTGGCCACAGGCAGAGCAGCGCGGTCACTGTTGACATGACACAATGGTGGTTTGCATTCTTCATGTTTCATCTACACTATCCAAACCGACATCGACTGGGATCGAACGGACTGCGGCAGAGCCCTGTGTGTTTCTCTGAGCAATCGCAATAAAACGCAACAACAGTGGTATTAACTTTTTTTTTCTTTCTTTCTTTCTTCCTCTTCTGCGGAATTGTGCTCCGCTCCAACGAATGATAAAAAGAGACCCTCCTTTGCGAGGAGACGGTCAAGACAGACAGGAAATGCGGGTTGAGTATTGGTAAATCAAAGGAATGTCTCGTGATGGAGACCAACAGAGACAAGAAGACTACAGACCGTTTGAGCTGACGGTTGCAGACGAGAAGGCCGGGCGGCGAGAGACAGGAGGGACGCTCTCGAGGGAAAACCGAGGCTCTGGGGGCGGGGGACTGGGATGAGCCAGACAACAGCCAATGCCACAGCGGAGGCCGAGGCACCGGAAAGAACGGCGGGCTGGCGTCTGTCCTGGCGCTTAGCTGGAGACAACCAAGTGCTCGGCCTGGACCTGGTTGACGACCTCGTCGACGTCGACGTTGTGGGCGTCGATGCGCTTGCGGGCCCAGCCCTTGAAGCCCGGCACCTTGGCCAAAAAGTAGAGGGTGGGACGGGCAAAGGGAAGCCAGCCGGTGCGCTCCTCGTGCAGCAGGCAGACGACGGCGACGATGATGAACAGCCAGTAGACGTTGTAGGAGATGACGGAGCCGTAGGTGCCGGTGTTCTCCCAGCCGAGCAGGGCGTTGAAGACGTCCCAGCCGTGGTCGTTCTCGCCGCTGCAGCAGTTGATGTGCCAGACGGTCTCGGAGATGTCGTAGGAGCCGGCGCCGTTGCCCGCCTCGGCGACATCGGAACCGACGCGCTTGGCAAAGACGTAGTACTGCAGGTCCCAGATGGACTTGGAGAACATGCCGGCGGCGATCAGGTACAGGATGCTGGTGCTGAAAATCAAAAAGATCTGGATGGTCATGTGGTTGCCGCCGCGGTACAGCAGGAAGCCGACGATGAGCGCGGCCAGGAGGCCCGTGATGACGGGGATGGGGAAGGCGGTGGCGGGCAGCGACAGCGAGACGCCGCCGACGAACACGACGGCCTCGACGCCCTCGCGCAGCGTGGTGATAAAGGGCAGGATGAACATGACGTTGCGGCGGCCCCATTCGCGCAGCCACATGCCGTAGCCCGACTCCTTGATGGTGTGGTGGCTGACGAGGGACTGGGCGATCTTGACGCGCCACTTGTCGCGCATCTTGTTGATGCGCAGCAGGGCCAGGCCCATGACGGTGATGATGATGGTGGCAATGAGGTAGAAGATGCCCTCCCAGAGCTCCTCTGCGTTGGCCCAGATATCACGGCCGAGGCCGTAGAAGACGCCGATAAAGGCGCCGCCGATGATCAGACAGATCAGAATGCCGCCGGCTGCTCCGAACCATACCTGCCGCACCATTCGTTTGTATAAGGCGGGGTCCTGGTCCGGGCCGCCGAGGATCTGCTTCAGGAACGAGAACAGCACCGACAAGACGATGACGGCCTCGAGACCTTCTCGGAAGATAATGAAGAAGATTTGGACGGCGAAGACGTTTTTGCCCATGGCGCCGGCAGTGTTGGGGGAAAGGGGACTGCGGGTGGCAATCCTCCTTTGCAAAGCGTCTGGGTGTTGTCTTTGAGACCGAGTAGTACTGCTGTGATGCACAGAGCAGTGAGCAACGAGTTCCTCGTGCTTCAGAGGAAGGGGGGAGGAGGAAGAGAAAAGGACGAGGAGACGAAAGGAAAACGGGAAAGAAGAATAAGGAAGAAAAAAAGGGAAAGGTAATAAAAGAAGACGCGAGAAAAGAAAAGAGACAAAGACGGATGCAGGCCGGGTGGGGAGAGCGCAGAGGAGTTCTCGTAGGGGCAGAAGCAGGGCAAGGATGACTGGCTGTCAGTGTGCAGAGCTCTTTGTCCAGGGAAGAAAAGAGCTGCGGACAGGGCCCAGTCGGGTGGGTAGGAGAGGGGGGGGGGGGGGGTGTGCAGAGATGGAAGATGGACGAGATAATCTCGGAGGTGGAGAAAAGAGAAGAGACGATGAAAAAGCCTGGCGGGGGGAGGACACCGGAAATGATAGTCAAGGCACCGGGACAGGGCAGAACGGCAAAACACTGCTCGTGCAAAAAAACACAAGATCGGGGTACAAATCAACCGAGCAACAGAAAGGCTGGGCCTACAAGACGGCGAGCCCCCAGCTGCGAATACCGGACGACAGACGACCAGGGTGTCGGTGATGTCCAAACGGAGACGGCAGGCGCGTGTAGCGTCGAGAAAAAAAAAGAAAAAAAAAAGAATCAGTCGAGTACGGCCGAGGTTAGCGAGGGGACAGAAAAACACGTTTATGCGGAGCAGAGATGAGATCAGAAGGGAAGATGCCGCTACACGGGCTCTTCATTTTATCTCTCGCTGTAACTGTGCCGGAGGTGTGGGCCGATTTGATCTTTTATCAATTTATGTATTTTATCGACGCAATTTATCAATCAGTTTTTTCTCTCCACCCCTGCCGCACTAGCATTTTTTTTCGACGGCCGTTTTTCAGTAATATCGTTTACGAGTAGCTTCCAAGAGAGGCATCTGCAGCTCCTCGTCCGAGGAAATAAGACGAGTACAACGCAGTCAGCTGCCACACGCGGCCAAGAGCCCTTCTCATGTTCTTTTTCCGCATATGGGCACGCCACGAGGGGCTCCGGAGAACGGAGAACGGAGAGCATCCAGCCTGGTCTGCGTCGAAAGGACGTTGGGGGGAGGGGCCGCTGGTCTTGCGACTTGTCCGCTCAATTATCTAGTGCGTCTTTTTCTCGCGGCCGTCTCTACACACGTCGTATAGGCGCGTACGGAGTAATTCCCGCGGCCTGCATGCTCGTGCTCGTACTTATGGGGACGTACGAGTACTCGTAGAGCGGAGAGAAAATGCACGGTGCTCGAAGCGCCTGCCCGCTCTCGTTGGCAACATGGCTTTGTCGTGGCAAAGCGCCAGTTTCCTGCAAGCAGCTCTTCAGCTCTTCAGCAGCTCTTCAGCACATACATATATATGTACTCGGTATATGTACACAGTACTCGCTACAACGCATGCGTGCCGTTCCTCCCCAGCAGACAAGCACCTGCCAAGGTGTTGGCAACGGGCACAAAAAGCTTGGGTTTGCGGATCTGCGCGCCCAGAAAGCTTCCGCTGGCGAGGAGGCCACTGAGCCGCGGCGGTTGCGAGGCCCTGTCTTGCCGCTACGACGTGGCCCGGCACTGCAGCGAGTGCTAGGAATGCGCCGAGCTGGTGAGCTTGGCAGGCCGTATTGCCGTCGTACGTCGCATAGAGATAGCGCAGGCCGCTGTGTCTTGGCGTGTTGCTTCTGTATCTTACATACGATAGGACGCGTGGAGCCATGCTTGGCTTCAGAGCCTGGACGGGTCTGTGGCCTGTCCAGGAACAAAGGAACAAGACACAGACAGCGGAAATGCCGCAGGCGAGTGCAGGCTTTGTCCGTCTTGTCGTCTTTCATGTCTGCGTTTCCTTTATTTCCAGCCCACGTCCGCACTGGATAGCATACGACGTATAGCTTGGTCCCGGAATAAAATGCCACGTCGTACTGTATATGTGTATGTAATGTATATGTATATGTGATACTGCCGACGAGACAGCACGACAAGAACCCGGCAGCGTTGCAAGCAAGTCGTTGTAGATGCGAGTCCGCGTCAGGAGCACTACGTCGGCCGGCTACGAACACGAGCGCAGACACCATGCCTACATCATGCCTACACCGTGCCGCGCTCCGTGCAGGTCACGGACCGCCCGGGGCGTCTCTGCACGTCATGGGCAGTGGATGGCAAAGAGACTCGAGATTATCTCAGACGCCCCAACAGGGCCGCTGTCGGGCGTCCCGTGTGTTGGCCAAGCGCTGCATGGGTGCGAGCGCGTGTCGATGCGGCCGTCCCATGGCGTGAACATGCGAACTAGGGCCTGCCGTGACAATGGTCCGCAAAGGAGAAGGAATGCAGAGGAGGGCGTTGATCTTTGTCCCGGCATGACGGTCCTGCTCTGTACTCGTAGCACGCCGTCCTGCCGAGCGAGGCCCGCTGCTTTGCTCCGTCTTAATTTGGGCCCGCGATCCTCCTCGTGTCGTGCTGTCTTTTTGGTTTCGCCGTTGTGAAAAATCTATCTGATCGTCTGATAAAAATCCAATAGCGGCAGGTCGCGTCGCACCATCTCAGGGCAAGCGCTGCTGCGATATTTGCTTGGCTGGTGGGCTTTCTGGCATGGGTCGGCCCCCGCTTTGATTGTCTCTTTCCTCTGTCGTAATACGCACACACCCCACTAAAGTTATCTGATCCGCTGGGAAAAAAAAACATGCGTGACTGCACCTGAAAGGGAAGGAACGATGCCGGATGTGAGAACGACAAACGACAGCCAAGGCTTTTTGCAGGCCTTTTTGAGGTGCCTCACCGAACAGTGGCAACACGAGAACTCGTGGAAACAGGCCATGGTCCGAGGACCGTGGAGTGGCGTGCACGGAAATGTCTGGCTTATTTCTGTGCCTGCCACGCGGCGACTCGCCATGTGCGGCGTCGTTCTCGCCGCCCGCTGGGCCGGCTTGGCAGACTCAAGTGCCCGTTGATCGGCCACGGCCAGCCCAGTCTCGTCTTTTCTTTGCCCATTGGATATCTGTCAAGTGTCCTTGTCAATCTCCCACAGCGTGGGCTGGCTCTGGCCGGCTCGTTTGACGGCGCGCGACTTACGTACTGCAAATCTTTTCTTTCTTCAGACAGCATTGCCAACGGCCATGTGGTGCTCGTATGGCCTGCACCCCAACTGGGCCCTGTGCCCGGTTCGCTTGGCATTCGCATGGCCGCCCGACGTCGGACAGGCAAAAGTGACAGCCTTGTTTTGCTTGATTTTGTTCATGCTCTGTTGGCCATTGTCCTTTGGACAGAGTATCTTACAAGCATCCTCGTATACGAATTTTCCTGGCCCCTCTATTGCCCTAGCTTCCACATTATTCTCGTGCCCGCAGCCCCCTCCCCCGGTTATCGTTTGATTTCCTTCCTTTGTAGATGTCGGCATGCATGCCCGCTAGGCTCTTTGGAGAATAATCCAGACATTGCATAGATGGAGCCTTTTTTCGTTTCTTTTTTGCGAGCTGGCTACACAAACGCATTGTCTTGTTCTCCTCGTGTCCCACGCTTTTCTTGTTTTTTGGCCATGATGAGGCATCCGCAGGCCAGCTCCAAATTGTCCAAATTGGCCCCTTCTCTTCCTAGCCCGGAGGACGCCACAGTTTCCCCATCTAGCTTGCTGCAGTTATACGAGGACGTGTACTTTCTGAAATTCGACGGTGCCAAACATGTCAGAGCTGTGTGTGGCCACGGTCTGCAGATTGCCCGGTCATTTCTTTGTCATTCGTCTTTTTTTCTATATGTGATTACCTGTTGCTCGGAATGTCGAGATAAGCCTTTGTCACGACGCATGTCTCTGCCCTGCAGAAACTACAAAAGTACGTACTCGGAGCAGCGCCGGTCTGAAGCAAGGGGCGCAAGTGTGCAAGTGTGGTCTGGTCTAGGCCGGCCGCCCACGCACGCCTGTCTGATCAGCGCTGTCCTCGCTTGCTGATGGCTCTCATAGGCGGTGCCGGCCATGTGCACCCCATATGGGGGCCGTTCAAGCACTGCGGGAGAGCGACAGGCTCCAAGAGATTGTCGTGTTTGTCAATCTGCATGATGCTGAGCCGCCTTGCATGCATTTCTATGTGACGATCGCCTGTCTGTATCGAGCCAGGGCTAAACGCAAAATACAAAAGTGACCGGCACGAGAGCAGACGCCGCGGCTGCTTGAACACGGCACGACGACCCTCTGTCCAGCGCCCCAAAACACGTGCTGCACCCGGATCTGATAGCGGGTAGCGGCCGGCAGTGCCCTGGGAAGGCCCTCGTTGGCCGCCAGAGTGCTCTCGGGCCGTGGCCTTTTGCCGTGGCCAGTTCTTTGTGGTCACTCGTTGGGTGGCGTTTGCCGGAGGAGATGAGGGGGCATCATCGTCGGCAGGCAAGAGCGGAACAAGAAAAAAAAATCAAACGACAAGGACGCGTACGAGTACAGGTTGTGCCTTTTCTCCCGCCAGCTTGACCGGCGTTTCGTTGGTCGAGCTTTTAGTGGAACCTTCTCCACTTTGACTTGCACTCGGAGAGACCCCTGTCGTCCCCATTTGGTTAGTCGCCGTGATCCGTACTTGCCTCTTTTGGCTGCTGGGAAATTATCAGATTTTCCGAGGCAAGCGGACGCTGTCCGATGAAGAACGACACTCGAACAGAAGTCTTCCGGTTCCGCTCTCTAGCTTCAGCTAGGCCGTGTGTACAAAGTGATTTTTATCGGGGTAAGTTATCTGCCAGCTTGTTTTCGTGCATGGCTTGCTGCTTTCTTTGCAGTCCTTGTCCTCACCCCCCTGCTGAGTCTTTTATCTGATCCGTTGACATAGTCTGGGCGGGCAATAAACCCGGGAGAAAGAAGAAGAAAGAAATGAAGAGGAGTAGGAAAAAAGAAAAAAAAAACACAACGTACGTCGTAAAAATCAAACCTCCCCAGCTCCATCTCGGCCCACCCGTCCTTGTCGTCTTCTCTTTTCATCTCACCGTTCCCTCGCCGTCGCGACGTCTTCTCCCGTCTGCAGGTCCTCTGGGTCCCTTGTTCCCACCCCACTCTCCAGCAGCCACCCACTCTGATCGTCCTTTCTTCTATTTTCTTTTTCTTTTCCTCTCTCCTTCTTTTCCTTTCTCTTTCTTCTCTCATCCTTTTCTCCTCCTCTCCTCCTCCTCCTCCTCCTTGTGTATCCCCCTCGTCCTCTCGAGGCGACACACGTCGACAAGCTTCCACGCAACACGCTTCGTGCGTGACTTTTATCCTCGCTGCTTGTCTTCTCTCTCCCCCCAACATGGTCCGTTCGTCCGTCGCCGGCGTGCTGGCGCTGGCCCTCGGCGCCGCTGCCAAGACGGTCAGCTACGACTTCAACGTCAGCTGGGTCACGGCCAACCCCGACGGGCTGGCCGACCGCAAGGTGATTGGCATCAACGGCGCGTGGCCGCTGCCGGTCATCGAGGTGGACAAGGGCGACCGGCTGGTGGTCAACATGTACAACGGGCTGGGCGACAAGAGCACGTCGATCCACTGGCACGGCATGTTCCAGAACGGCACCAACGAGATGGACGGCGCCACCATGTTCACGCAGTGCCCGATCCCGCCCGGGTCCAGCTTCACGTACAACTTTACGGTGGACCAGAACGGCACGTACTGGTACCACTGCCACACGGACTACTGCTACCCCGACGGCTATCGGCAGGCGCTGCTGGTGCACGACGACAACGCGCCGTTCGTGGGCGACTACGACGAGGAGATCTCGATGACGGTGTCGGACTGGTACCACGACATGATGGAGGACCTCAGCAAGGAGTTCATGTCGCTGTACAACCCCAGCGGCGCGGAGCCGGTGCCGGACGCGTTCCTGCTCAACGACGGCGTGGACCAGACGTTTAGCGTCGAGGCCAACAAGACGTACCTGCTGCGCATCATCAACACGGGCAACTTTATCGCGCAGTACTTTTACATTGACGGGCTCAACTTTACCATTGTCGAGGTGGACGGCGTGTACACGGAGCCGCAGGAGGCCAGCACGCTGTACATTGCCATTGCGCAGCGCTACAGCGTGCTGGTGACGATGCCGGCGTCGACGGACGTCAACTACAAGATTGTCACGGTGGCGGACCAGGACCTGATGGACACGATCCCCGACGGGCTGCTGCTGAACCGCACGCACTGGCTGGTGCTCAACGAGGACGCGCCGCTGGAGCAGGCCGTGGTCACGGCCGCGACGAGCGACGATCTGGTGCCGTTTGACGACTTTACGCTGGTGCCGACGGACGGCATGGCGCTGCTGCCGGAGCCCGACTTCCAGGTCAACCTGACCGTGTACATGGTCAACCTGATGACGGGCTACAACTACGCCGAGCTCAACAACATCTCGTACACGATGCCCAAGGTGCCCACGCTGTACACGGCGCTGTCGGCCGGCGACCTGCGCACGCAGGAGGTCGTCTACGGCGAGTACACGCACCCCATTGTGCTGCAGCACAACCAGGTGGTCGAGGTCGTGCTCAACAACGCCGACGGCGGCTCGCACCCCTTCCACCTGCACGGGCACAACTTCCAGGTCATCAACCGCGAGCCGCCCTACGGCGCGCTGTTCAACTCGTACCTGGACGGCGACCCGATCCCCTACGACCCCGACAACCACACCGACTTCCCGGCCGTGCCCATCCGCCGCGACGTCATCGTGCTGCCGCCCCAGGGCTTTGTCGTGCTGCGCTTCGTCGCCGACAACCCGGGCGTCTGGGCCTTCCACTGCCACATTGACTGGCACCTGGCCTCGGGCCTCGCCCTCAGCTTCGTCGAGGCCCCCGACCTGATCCCCTCGCGCGTCACCATCCCGGACGACCACTACGCCGCCTGCGCCGCCGCCTCCGTGCCCACCGTCGGCAACGCCGCCGCCAACACCGAGGACTACACCAACCTCAAGGGCCAGAACGCCCAGCCCGGCGACATCCCCGACGGCTGGACGCCCCGCGGCGAGACCGCCATGGCCTTTTCCGTGCTGTCGGCCGTGCTCGGCATCATCTCCATTGTCTACTACGGCCTGGCCGACCTCAGGCACCCGCCCAAGGCGGCGGCCGCCGCGCGCGACTCGTCCGAGGCCGAGGTGGCCGGCACAACCGCCGTCGCCGCCAAGTCGGGCTGAGTGGCGGAGTGTGTTGGCAAGGCAGAGGCGAGGCAGAAAGGATTTTTTTTTAAAAAAAAGGAGAAAAAGAAAAAAGAAAAAAGAAAAAAGAAAAAAGGAATCTGCTGGCCATAGTTTGCCACTGTCTTCTTGATCGTCCTTTGTGTCTCTATTGCAACCTGCCTATCCTTTTCTTTGTTTGTCGCGGTGGACGAGTGTGCGTATATACCTATTTCGAGTTTACCTCTATCCATATAATGAGACGAGTCCGTGTGCGCATCGCCTTCCGTGCTGCCTGATACAATGAAGTCTCCGTAGCCCGTCGCTCCTTCCGTACCCCGTTGTTCCTTCCACTCGTTCTTCACCCGTCCTTCCCCGTCGCTCCTTCCCCGTCCTCCCTACGCGCCTTCCAGGCCAAACTGCGCGGTCCACTCTTCACACCGCTGGATCTCGTTTCGGCCGACCGACGGCTTCACCTTGGCCACGGCCGCGAAAAAGTCGTCGAGCGTCAGCGGCGGCGCGCGCGCGCGGCCGTCGGGCACGTCCTTCCACGTCATGGCGCGGGCGCCCGCGGCGCCCGCCGCGCACGGCACCCACCACGCGTCGCCGTCGCGCCGAAAGTGCGTGGCGCCGCGCACGCGCTTCACGGGCAGCATCAGGGCGTCCTGCACGGCGTTGGCGACGTCGCTGCCGGAGAAGCCGTCGGTGCGGCGCGCCAGCTCGGCGGCGGCGGCCTGTTCGGCGGGGCTGCCGGCCGGGCCCGCCACGGCGGCCCACTCGTCGCCGGCGTGCACGCGGAACAGCTGCCGGCGCGCCTCGGCGTCGGGCAGCGGAATGTGGATGCGTTTCTGGAAGCGGCGGCGGATGGCCGGGTCCAGCGCCCACGGCAGGTTGGTGGCCGCCAGCAGCACGACGCCGTCGTTGCTGCCGCGGCCGACGCCGTCCATCTGCACGAGGAACTCGGTCTTGAGGCGCGCCGTGGTGGCGCCGTCGCCGCCGCCGCCGGCATCGCCAGACTCGCGGTTGCTGCACAGCGCGTCCACCTCGTCGATGAAAATGACCGACGGCTTCTTCTCGCGCGCCAGCTCAAACAGCCCGCGCACCAGGCCCTCGCTCTCGCCGAACCACTTGGACGTCAGGTCCGTCGCGCTGATGCTGAAGAGCGTGTACGCCACCTCGGTGGCCACCGCCTTGGCCAGGTACGACTTGCCCGTGCCGGGCGGGCCGTACAGCAGGATCGCGCGGCGCGGCTTGCGCGCGCCCTGGAACATGTGCGGGAACCGCAGCGGGAACACGACGGCCTCCTGCAGCTCGTCCTTGGCCGGGTCCAGCCCCGCCACGTCCTCCCACCGCACGTTGGGGCTCTCCGTGACGATGGAGCCCATGAGCGCGTCGCGCAGCTGCCGGGCCATGCCACTCTTGGTCTCCTTGTCGCCCTCTCCGCCGCCGCCAGCATCTTGTCCGGGGCCTTGCCATGGCGAACTGCTGCTGCTGGCGCCCGCCTGCGGCGCTGCCATCGGCCCGGGCGCGCCCAGCCGCATCCCCTCCATCGCCGCCACCATCTGCTGCTGCGCCGCGGCCGACTGCGCTTCGATCTCGGCCCGCATGGCCAACAGCTGCTGCTGCCGCTGCTGCCGCTGCTGCCGCTGCTGCGCCTGGAGCTCCTGCAGCCTCTTTGACTCGCTGTACGGCGCCTGGGACGACCGGTAGCCCTCCATGTACGCCTGTCCAACCTGCGACCCGGCGTCCTTGAACAGCTTAAAGAGCTCCTTGACCGTGCCGCGGAGAGACGGCTGCGCGCCCGCTTCGGGTGTGCCGCGGGCCCCGGGCGCGCCCTGCACGACGGGCGTCGTCTGCTGTGCCTGTGCAGCGGCCAGCGCCCCCAGGCCATACTGGTCGTTGATGCCGCGCAGATACTGCTGCACGGCCACGAGGTAGATGGCCTGCACAAACTCGTCGCGGTCCAGCAGGCCGTTGTGGTCGAGATCCGACTTGTCCCAGATCATGTCCAGGTCCTCGATGCTCAGCCCCGTCACGGAAAAGAGCTCGAGGGCCAGGCTGGCCGTCAGATACTTGGGGTCCTCGGCGTCTTGGGTGCACGCGTCCCACAGCTCCACGGCCGCGGCGCGGATGTCGTCGGGCATGGCCAGCGAGCTGACAAAGGCATCGATGCGCTCTTCGCTTTCCGACTTGGGCGTTTCTTGCTCGGCGGGGCGCAAAACGGAAGAGGGGGGGGACGGCTGCCCGGGCGACGCTGGTGCACCTGGAATATACGCGGTCGGAGCGGGTGGGGACGGACGAGGCGGAAGAGTCGGCGCAGCGCCGCCAGGGACAACCCCAACGGCCCCCGTGGCGGCTGCTCCCGGGGACGCACCGGGAGGAGCAGACGCCGGCGGCGTCGGCGGTTGCTTTGGAGGGGGTGGCACGGGCGACGGGGGCGCACCCGACGCCATGAGGTACGGCGGCGGCGCCTGGTTGAGAACAATGTGCTGCATGGCGTCGCCGCTCAGGCCGTGCTGCTGCAGGCTGTACGGATACGCCCTGGCCGTGCTGCCCAGGAACGACGCAAACTCGAGAAAGTACAGGCCGCCGTCCCACGGGCACAGCGTCGTCCGCTTGCCGAGCTGGAAGCCGGCGGACAGCATGTCCACGCCCACGGTCAGCGCGCGCAGCTCGGCCACGAGGCCGTCCTGCAGGCCCTGCCAGCGCAGCGCGCCGCCGCACGCCTTGAGCAGCACGCTGTCGCCGGGCCCCCAAAAGACGTATTCCAGCTGCGTCGGCTGGGCCGCGTTGCGCACGGAAAAGTGCAAAAAGTCGGCTGCGAGCCCGACAAACGTGTCGGGAAACCGGCCCGAGGCCTCGGGGGACAGCACCACGTGGCCGGTCCTGAGGCGCACGAGGTACGCCCCGTACGGCGAGAAGCTGACGTGGTCGATCACGGCGTACGGCAACGACTGGCGGGCCGCGAAGACGCTGGCGAGAAGGTCGTTGCGGTTGGAGAGGACTGGGGGCCACCGGTCAGTTGCTGTCACTCTTCTCCCTCTTCTCGCCCACGTACCGTTTCCGTCCTTGAGCATGATGCAATAGGACCCGTCCACGCCCGTCGACATCCAGTCGATGCGCGCCGGCCCCCGTGCGCCGCCGGGCACGTGCTCGCCGAGCGAGTCCCAGACCGCCCGGATCGGTGGCGGCAGTTGCCGACTGCTGCGTCAGCACGGACAAAGCGACGCCGTTTGCAATGGTACAGCGGACCTACCACGCAGCAAAGTTGTCGTTGCCCGTGGCCCACGACGAGGCTGTTGGGCCAAAATAGAAGAAGACCATGACGGCGGGGGGGTGTGGCGAGGTCCGTTGTTCAAGGATGCTATGGACAGTGTTCAGCTTCCGCCTGGGGGAAGCCTGCATCGAAAGGGTCTCTTCCTTTTGCCGTCTTCTTGGCACGCTCGCTTCAGGCACACGACGCAGCTGGCCAAGAACACGGACTCGCAGACAGCAGTCGAGGACAGCCGGCTGGCAGGCCACGCCGGCCATGCTGTCTTATCTTTTCGTCCTCAGCCCTCGCCAAGCCTTTCAGCCTCACGCGGGAGGGGCTGTTTCAACCTTTAAGCTTCTTTTGTCCTCGTGTCGCATTGGCCCCTCTCCGTCCTCCTGTGGCTGCCCAGGCCGAGTTCGGAATCTCCAGGCTTGCCGCCTTGCATAGTGTTTGTCGGGACAAGCCACCTCCATCGGCTCGTGGATGTTCTTTTGGATGGCCCGAATCTTTTCATGAAAACTCATAAAATTTATGTTGTTTCATATATGTTCCACGGACGGACAAGAGTTGCAAACAACGCAGGTGTCATGAAGATGCGATGCCAATCCGTACTATTCCAAAAGGCAGAAGGCAGAAACCAGCAAAAGTCATTTCATTTCATGTAGGTCGTGAATGTGGAAAAGAAGATGGATCCAAAACGACAAAATACACAACGCTCTTGTCTCAGCTCAGATTGCAAATGGACGTGCAGAATGCGTAGATGGCAAAATTGCACGTGTGCAAAGACAGATCGACTTCAGAAAGGACATGCAAAGGTAAAAGGAAAACAAGACCAAAAGACACAAACAGAAGACGCGGCAAGAAAGGCACGAAAGGCAGGGTGAAATAAGAAACGCCACAAAACCCGGGCATACTCTTTGCCTGCAAAATGCAGTGACCAAAGGAGGGTACCGCAAGCACACGAGGCGTGCATGCGCTGACAGCCCATCCCCCATCGAGCCTCCTCGGCTGTCCTTTCGGAAGCAGCATGGGAGGACTGGGGATGGACAAGAAAGCCGGACAGCCTGTCCGGTGACAGCAATGTTCGCAGACGCTGCCCTCAGCCGATCGACATGTCGAGGAGGTCCTCCGCGTACTTGTCCAGCTCAATGATGCGGAACAGGCCTGTCCCCTTTTGCTTGCGCTCGAGCTCGCGCCAGGCGTTCGAGATTCCCATCTTCCAGGAAAGTAGCTCGACGCACCAGCCGTGTTTCAGCGCACGCTCGGCGTTCTTGAGAAAGCCGTCAGAGAACTCGGCCTCGGCCGCATCGCCGGTCGCCAGCACAATGACCCCCGGGTCGCAGTCGATGATGCTCTGGCACATCTTGAGGTGCAGAATCTCGTCGACGCCCTGCTCGCCGATTTTAAATGAACTGGGCGGCGGCGGCGACGGCGGCCCAAACGCGTCGTCGGACGAGTCGGAAAACAACAGACCGTCGCTGTTGTTGTTGTTGCCGCGGCTTGCGCTCTTCTTATGCCCCGGGCCGTATCCGGCGTACTTGCTGCTGGACGGGCGCAGCCGCGGTGACGGGACCGGCTTGGTCACCCGGCTGAGAATGTTCATCTCGTAGCCGAGGGCGTCTGCCTGCCGCATGTACATGGGCCAGCTGAGCGGACTGCTATTGTCCGCGGCGGAGCCGGCGGTGACGCGGCGCTCGTACGGCCGGCCGCGCTCCAGGATGCGCGCAAACGCCTCGAAGAAAAACGGCGGCGCCTTCATCTTCTTCTCCTGGGGGATGGCGCGCTCGGCCCGGATGCGGTTGTAGAATCCAATGACAATGTTGGAGAGGTCCACAAAGACGTGGATGGAGGCGGGCGCTGCGCCGGAAGGCAGCTTCACCGACAGGTCGCGTTTGCGCTCGGCCTTGAGCTTCAGCTCCAGCAAGTCCAGCTTCTCCTGCTTGGTGTACCAGGACAGCGGCTGGACGGGATGGCTGGACATGAGGGATCCGCCCAGAAAGGCAGACGGTATCATGGGGGTCGGGACAGAGCCCAGAGGATAGGGCAGGTCATCCTGGCCCAAGCTGGCCTTGCCAAACGGCCCAGCCGCGGCAGGTCCGGGCGTCCGCTTGGGAGACCGAACGGGTGTTGCAGCAGCAGCAGCAGCAGCAGCAGCAGCCACGGCGGAGACGGCCTTGGCCGTCACGGCCGTGAGGGACGAAGACGGCGAAGTCGACGCAGAGGCGACGACAAAGTCGGGGCTCGGCGAGAAGAAGCCAGCCTGGGGGAGCAGGACGCTGCCCGCCGCGCGGCCGCCGTCTCTCTCGCCGGCCTTGTCGTCGTCGTCGTCGCGGTCGTCATCGTCGTCGTCGTCCCGCCCGCTCTCGTCCTCGGAGATGGTGTCGAGGAGCAGAGAGGCAGGGGTTCCGCTCGGCGTTTCAATGGTTGAGAAATCGAGCCCGCTCAGAAAGCCGCCGCTGTATGCCGGGGCCCGAGGGATCGCGCACGCGGCCCTGGCCTTGCGGGGCGAGGAGGCAGGGGGGCCGGGCGCGTGCAGAGGCTTGACGGGATTGCCCGGGCCGGCGGCGGCGGGCTCGGCGGGCCGCGACGTGAAGCCGCCGGGCCAGCCGTCAAAGATGGACGAGAAATTGCCCAGCTTGGGCGACGCGGGCCGCGGGGATGCCGGCGGCGGCGAGACGGAATCCCGGCCGCCGGCGTCCAGTAACGGTGGCGGTCGAGGAGAGGATAAAGCGATCATGGCGATGCTGTTTAACTTGACATGGAGAGCTGGAAGGGGGCAAACGGCGGTCGCGGACGGGACATGGCCGCAGTGTCGGGCAGGGTGGTCGGAAGGCGAGAGGGTGCTGGGGTGGCACGGCAGAAGCGGTGGTGCAGGGGTTGTTTCGTTTTTTTCGTTTTTTTTTCGTTTTTTCGGCGGTCGACAAAGAGGCCTTTTTTTCGTGATGCAAAGAAAAAGGCCAAGAGGCAAATCGGCGGAGCAGGGAGGACCGCTTAAGAAGGGCCGGAAGGTGCTGCTCGGCCACGGGCGGGAGGGAAGCAGGATGGCGGCAGGAGCGACTCACTCACACCGCAAGCCTGCCAAATGGCGCGGCGGCCTGTGACTCGATTTTCAGACGGTTGGGCAGAAAATAGCAGGCGCCCTTTGTGCGCTAGGCGGGGCGGAAAGAGCGAGCGGCGCGGCGTGCGCCCCACCTGCCGTTCCCTTGCCACATTGCTTGCTGCCAATCAGGCACTGGCGGCTGCGCTGGCAGCAGCTCGTTGCAGCACGTCGCCGAGGCCACGACGACAGCGGAAACCGACGGGGAGGACGGAAGGTGCATAAATGGGAAAATGAGAAAATAAGAAAATGAGGTAAAAGACGGGTTCTCGCCGGAAGCACGGGCTCCTGGAGCATGACGGACGGTCGTCTGCAACGTAAGCGTACACATGACGGGCGTCCGCTGTCTTTGCACGTTGTGCTCGTCCCCAGGATGCGTTCCGATCTCACAATGAATCAGAGCTCTGAAAGCGAGAACAGCAAGGCACGCCGGCCTCTCCAATCCGAGCAAGATACGAGTAGATACGTTGGTAAGATGTGTTGTATCGGCTCTTGGTTTGCAACGCTCCTTCCGTCAGTGTTCAGCCTTTTGGGCAGCCTAGACCCCGTCGGGGAGCCACCGCCAACTGTCTCTGATGGCTTTTCGGCCCCACCCCTGGTCGTTCCTGCCACCCAAGCCATTCGTTGATGAGCGCCTGCTGGATCTACGACACTGTATTACTGTACTCGTAAGCCTCGCCGCCAATTAACGTTTGCCGCTTCCATACGCTTCCGTTTGTCTCCATCCCATCACATCAGCTTTTCCCGCGTCTCAGCTGTCTTGCGTCGCCAACGCCACCCTTCTCTCCACACGCTGCGCACACCTCAGATCCGTCTCTGTCCGTTCTGGCCTTCTCGCACCCGCACCGAACCCGGCTCCTCGGCCCTCGTTCGCCAGCGAGTTCATCATAGACGTCTTCTCGTCACGCTCCGGCCAACCAAGCAAGCAGAACGGTGTCTTGTCCCCCAAGCCAGCAGACAGCTTGGCCAGCCTGCCCAAAATGTGAGATGTGCCTCTGGGGACACGCAGGCCCTCCGGCGAGCCACGGCTGACAAATGCAGGCAAATCACCGTGACGGTATCGCGGCCGCAGAGCGAGGAGCCGGACCTCCTGTCGCTCGACGTCTACCCCGACATGACGGTCGAGACGCTCCAGAGCTCCATCGAGGCCGAGACGAGCGTCCCGCCCAACGCACAGTTCCTGTACCACAACGGAAACCTCATCACAGACCGGTCCCAGACGCTCGAGGCGCTCCATGTCACAAACGGCGATATGATCGCGCTGCACATTCGCGAAACGAGGAATCCAGGCGGCGCTGCGGGCGGCGCTGGGACGACACAGACGGCCGGCAGTGCCGCAAGAGCAGCCAGGGGGGCTGGCGGGCCGGCTGGCGGCGCCGCGGCCCGGCATCCGGGCGAGCCCGACCCGGAAGTCGTCCGCCTCCAGATCCTCGGCGACCCCCGGTTCCGCGAAGAGGCGATACGGCAGCAGCCGCAGCTGGCGGGCATCATCGACGACCCGCAGCTGTTTGCGCAGTTTTTCAATGCCAGCTACGACCGCGAGCGGCGCGAGCGGCTCGACCGGCAGCGCCAGATCGCGCAGCTGAACTCGGACCCGTTCGACATTGAGGCCCAGGCGCGCATCGAGGAGATGATCCGCCAGGAGCGTGTGATGGAGAACCTGCAGAACGCCATGGAGCACAATCCAGAAGGTCGGTGCAGCACTTGCTTCTTTGCTTCGATGCGTACATGGACTGATTCTGATTCTGACATGCCTGCAGTGTTTGGCCGCGTGCACATGCTCTACGTTGACGTCGAGGTCAACGGCTACAAAGTCAAGGCCCTCGTGGACTCTGGCGCACAGGCAACCATCATGTCGCCCGGCTGTGCCGAGGCCTGCGGCATCATGCGCCTGGTGGACAAGCGCTTTGCCGGCGTCGCGCGCGGCGTCGGCACGGCCACCATTATCGGCCGCGTGCACTCGGCACAGATCAAGATCGGCACGCTTTTCTTGCCGTGCAGCTTCACGGTCATGGAGGGCAAGGCCGTCGACCTGCTGCTCGGCCTGGACATGCTCAAGCGCTACCAGGCGTCCATCGACCTCGCCAAGGACCGCCTGGTCATCCAGGACGTCGAGATTCCTTTCCTCGGCGAGGCAGACATTCCCAAGGACTCGGAAGACGCGCTCGCCGAGGAGCCAACCCTCGCCGGGCCCAGCGGCACGACAATCGGGCAGAGGTCGGGCGTTGTGTCCGGCCCGGGAGGCGAGGAGAGCGGCGCACAGACCGGGACCGGGCACCCACCGGCGTCGGCGCCGTCCCAAGCCCAGCAACCTCTGCCGCCCGTGCCTGCGCAGGCGGCTGCTCCTGCGCCACAAGCACAGACACAGCCGGCCGCAACAGGCGCAGGAGGTGGCGGCGAATTTCCGGAAGACGCAATCCAGCAGCTCATGGCCTTGGGCTTCCCGCGCGAAGCTGCCGTGCAGTCGCTGCAAGCAACGGGCGGCAACGTGGAGTACGCAGCCAGCCTGCTCTTCCAGCTCTAGGGGGTTTCCAGGCTTTGCCAGGCATCTTGGGCAGGAGGACAGTACTACGACAGATACTCGATACCAGACAGGCTGGAACAATGGGCATAATACGGGCACAATGGCATGGGTGTTGCTTTGGGTTCTGTTTTGCAGGTTTGCCGTGTTACCGTCTTTGATATCAAACTTTCGGCGTATTCAGGACAAGTCATGCTGTCAATATTCAACTGTGCCGTGCCCTTCGAGTGAAAATGAAAAAAAAAAACGAAAAAAAAAATCAATAAGCGTAAGCAACATTTCAGCGACAGACGAGGACGGGCCTCCCCGCTGCCCTACCTCAGCTTGTAGACACACGGTTTGAGAATCTTGGCCTCCAGCGCCGGGTCGGCCATGGGGTCTGCGTTGCGCTCGTCGACATTGTCAAAGGCCGACGGCTTCTTGGCGTCGCCGCCGCGGCCGTTGTTCAGAGCCTGCATGACCTCGTCCTTGCCGACAGCGGGCGGCGCGGCCTTGACAAAGCGCATCTTGACAAACATCTTGTTGCTCAGGTCCACGGCAGGCGACTTGCCGCCCCGGGCGGACTCGCCGTCGTCGTCTGCGCCGGCGCTCTCGTCCAGGACAAAGCCGCGGCGGCGCAGCGCCTGCACAAACGCAGACACGTCGGTGGCGCCCGTGCTGTTGGTCTCGTCGACGCCGTCGACTTGGGAATGGGCCGCCGCGACGACGTCCGGGTCGTTGTCGTCGTCTTCCTTTTGCTGGCCCTTTTTCCCGCCCTTGATGCCGTTCTTTCGCCGGTAGCCCACGCTGTGCGCCACCCTTTGGCCCGCCTGCTGCTGCTGCTGCTTTTGCTTGACGCGCGCGCGCATCTCGGCGCTGCCGGCGAACCGGCTCTTGATCTCGGCCACCCACAGCTCGCCCTTCCACCGCAGGATGCGGTACGCCTCCTCGACAAAGGCCAGCCAGTTGGTGCCCATGAGGGCCAGGCAGAACACGGCAACGTCGACGGAGCCGGCGTCCAGCGGCAGGTCCGCCGCGTCGGCGGCCGCCGTGATGTGCGGGTTGCTGGGGTCCGCGTGCAAGTCGTAGCTGAGCACCTGGATGCGCAGAGCCTCCGCGTCCGGCGCCAGGGACGCCGCCAGGCGGGCGTCGCCGCAGCCAATGTCGGCAAGGCAGCAGCGGCCGCGCGTGCGCGGCAGCGTGTCGGTGGGGTCGCGCACGGGGCGGCCGTGGAATCCGCCGCGGCCGCGGCCGCGGCCGCGACCGCGGCCAGCACCGCCCTTGCCGTCCTTGCCGTCCTTGCCAGCTCGACGGCGCACTTCCGCAACGTAGCTGTCGACCGGGTTCTCCGGCCAGACGGACACCTGCTGCCGGAAGCCCTCGTGGTAGGCATGGAACATGTCGGGCGACTCGCCAAACAGGCGCAGAGCCTCGGCGGACGGGCTCGTGTAGAGCGTCTCGTTGAGGTGGCGGAAGCGGGCCGACACGAGCTTGGCACGCATCGAGGCCTGCAGCGGCGTGAGCTTGGGGCCCGGCGGCGGCAGCGCGGCGGCAGGCGGCATGGCAGACGACACGGCAGGCTTGTCCGCCTTGGCCTTTTTGACGGGCGTCTGCTCTTTCGGCTTGGTCGGTGCTTGTGCGGCAGCCTGGCCCTGGCTCTGGCCCTGGCCCTGACCCTTTGGCTCGTCCCTCTTCTCCTTCTTCTCCTTCTTCTCCTTCTTCGTCTTCTCGCTCGTTTCAGGCTGGCGCTTTTCCGTCTTTGTGACATCTACCGTTCCGGCTTCTTCCTTGGCCTCGCGCTTGTCCTTCTTCTCCTTCTTGTCCTTCTTTGCGGGCTTCTCGCCGGCTGCCTTGTTTTCTGGCGCTGCTGCCCTGGCCTCGGCCGTCTTCACGGCCTTTCCGTCGGCCTTGACCGGGGCCTTCTTTTCCCCGACATCCTTTGCCTTGGGGATCTTGGCCGGCGCCGGCGCCTCGTCCTTGCCGTGCTTCTGCTTCTTTGACTTCTTGGCCGGCGGCGCGCCGCTCTCGGTACGCTCGGACGGGTCCCGCTTCTCGATCACGCGCTCCCACAGCTCGGCGAGGTTGTTGGCCGTGACGCGGGGGCCGCTGTTGTCGGCCTTGGCCTTTTCGCGCTTCCGCTTCTTGGCCGCGGGCTCTGCGAAGAGGGCCGTGGCATTGGCGCCGGTGCCCTTGGTCGACTCGCCCTTGACGCCCTTTTCCTGCGGCGGCGGCTTGTTGAGGATCTCGGCCTGCAGCTTGTCGGCAGACAGCGACCAGCCCGGGACGGCAAACATGGTGGGCGGCGTGGAGGGATCCGGCTGTGGTGCGTCGTTTTTGTATTTTGGAGAGAACAAAACTGGGCGAACACCAGAAAAATAAAATAAAGTGGACAGAAAAGGCTTCCAGCCAATGAGGACGGGCTATTTCTTATCGATAAGAACGCGTCTCACGTCACTTTTTTTTCCCCTTCTTTTCTCTTTTTTTCTTTTTTCTTTTTTTCCTCTTTTCTTTTCTTTCTTTTCTTTCTTTTCTTTCTTTTCTTTCTTTTCTTTCTTTTCTTCTTTTACACATGTTCATCGTTTATGTGCCCGCCCAGACACTGCTCCAAGATCTCCAGGACCTGCGCTGCCGTCTCCAGCGGCACGGGGTTTGTCTTGCACATCCAGTCCGTCAGGCTCTGCGAAGCAATGCTGTCCAGCTTGTCACGGCCAATGCCGTAATGCGCCAGCGTCCGCGGCAGCCCGAGCGTGCGGATGATGGCGTCCATGCAGTCGCCGAGGTCGGCGGTCTCGCGGCGCAGGTTGGCCTGCTTCGACAGCGCCTCGGCAACGACGGGCTCGTCCCAGAGCGTGTCCAGGACGAGCTGCTGCTGCGGCTGGTTGGCGCGCGCGTTGTACTTGAGCACGGCCGGCAGGAGGACGCACGTTGTTTCTGTGTGGTCAGCGGTGCGCCACAGCCTCGCCGGGGACCGACATACCTGCGTGGGGGACGCCGTGCGGTCCGAGCTGGTGGCCGATGCCGTGCGACGCGCCCAGCTTGACATTGTACACGGCGACGCCCTTCATGCTCTGGGCGGCGCCCAGCTGCGCGTGGAGGCGCGCCTCGAGGTCGCCGGCGTCCCTGCTGGTGCGCAGCAGCGCGGGGATGAGCTGCCGCAGGCCCTGCAGCGCGGCGGCGGTCGCGCCGGGATCGGGGCGGGCCGCGCACACCGTCTCGACGCAGTGGTCGACGGCGCGCATGCCCGTCGACAGCCACACGGCCGGCGGCGCCGTCAGGGTCAGGCGCGGGTCCACGACGACGACGCGGTGGCCGGCGCGCGGCGACGGGTCGTGGAACAGGTGCTTGTAGTGCGTGCGCTCGTTGGTGGCGCCGCCAAAGGCGCTGTACTCGCCGGCCGACAGCGTCGTCGTCGCGCACATGCACGGCACCACCGACGGCCGGCGGCTGTCCGCGTGGCCGGCGTCGGACCCGGCGTCGGGCCCGGCGCCGTCGTCCGCCAGCGCGTCAAGGGCCGCGTGCGAGTCGGCGCCGTTGGCCAGCGCAAAGGATAGCACCTTGGCCGCGTCCACGAGGCTGCCGCCGCCCACGACGACGATCGAGTCTGCCTGCGACGTGCGCATGGCCGCCAGCACCGGCAGCAGGTCCGCATAGAGCGTGTGCGGGCGCATGCCGTTGCGCGTCCCGGCGACCGCGGCGCCGGCCTGCGCGAGGCGCCGGGTCAGGCGCTCCACCACATCGGTGCCGCGGCTCAGGGCGCCCGAGACGAGCAGGTACGGCCGCTTGCACGCCAGCGTCTGCGACAGGTGCTGGGCAATGGCATCGTCAAAGGGCAGCCCGTAGGTGATGATGGGCAGCGGCTTGGCCGGGTCAAAGCGCTCAATGTGTTCCGCCATTGGTGCTGTGAGCACCGGAGATGTCCTTCCGCCTGGACACAGGCGCCTTTTACGCCTGTCAGTCTGCAAGAGTGCTGACATATGACGGCGGCGGAATGCCTGACAAAGCCTCGACGAGACGGCTGGACGTGCTGCCGCTGCGGTCTGGAACCACGATGTGCTTACTAAGCAGGGGACTCGATATTCCGTCTTGCCTCGATTTCATGGGCATGCCGCCTTTGTTCGTCCTCACAGTACACGCAATTTGGATACTGTCCCGAAAAACCTCGTATTGCCGCACGGGCACTCGCCCAGGTTGCACAGTTGCACAGTTGCACAGGTGCATAGCGGTGATGGGGTGAAGACGCAGAGGGGATGAGCTGGGCCGATAGGGAGGAGAGTGACAGCAAAGCCCGTCATCGAGGTGGACGAGAAAAAAGGCCGCCCAGAAGCCAAGGCAGACCTTTTCTGTTTCTTTATTTTACGAATGGAATGACAAGAGCACAGGATCGTGCTGGTCGAGTCGTACAGCAGAGGCCTGCATGCATCGTGCTGGAGACTCGTACCGTTCTTTTCCTTCTTTTTCTTTCCTTTTTTTTATTTTATTTCAACGATTCGTTTCTCTTGTCTTTCCCTTATTTCCTTTTCACTTTTTTCTTTCTATCTCAACTTTTCTCTTCTCTTTCCCTTTTCTCTTCATTTCCTTTCCTTTCATTCCATACTTTCCATGCTCTGCAATCCTCGCTGTCAAGTTGGCCGGCCCCGGACGCTTCTCACACAGCTTTCTTCCCTTGCTCTACGCCGCCTGATCTACCTCTGCCGTGCAACGTGCAAGACGGCAAATGAAAAGCAGAGAGAAAGACCACAAAATCCAGGCACCTGCTGCACGACATGAGCCCAGACTGTGGATCCTTCTCTCGTGCGTTGCGCGGGATGCTCTGGCCGCAGCTGGCCGTCATTGCAGGATCGTGTCCGTTGTCTGTCTGTTTTCCCTCCTCCCGTACTCGCTTTTCTCAAGTCCATGCTTTCTCTCCTCCCATACTTGTGTTTTCTCAAGTCTCCATCTTTGCAGTTTGGCTGTGCGTTTATTGCTCGGCTCGTAGGGCAGGTGCAGGGCAGATCGTAGGGCGTCGTAGGGCAGGCGAAATAAACCCCTCACTGGCCAAAACAGCCCACCAACTGCCGCTAGCACAGGTGCCGACTGCCTCCAGGCTCTTGGGTTCTTCTGGGTGGGGCCTGGCACATGGCTGCAAATGCATCATGAACTGTGCTCCGTGCTTTGTCCCGCTCCTTCCTGGCCGCTTCGTCTGTTCCTTCTCTTTCTGCCCCAGGAAGGCGCTGCAGCGCGCTCTGTGCTTCCTTCCCGATCCGACACGGCTGCCCGTACGAACCGGGCTTGGTGGCGGTCGATCGTGTGTGCCGGCCTGTCCATGCTGGTCGCAGTCTCCTTTTTCGCTGCAGGGTGCCTTCCTTTGATCGCAATCTACCCATCGTTGTTTCCCGTTGTTCCCCGTCGGCCTCCTCGCCACAACCGCACCTTCCGCCTCGCGCCAGTCACTCTAGCTTCTTTAGTCCGTTAAGTCTACCCGGCCTCGACCTTGACCTCTTCCCATCCACCTCCACCATCCACATCCACATCCACATCCACCATCCTCCACCCTGGCCCCTGTCTCTCGGAGTTACCCACCATCCACCGCACGTCGTCTTCGCTCGTCTTTCCCAAATGGCCCTCCGTCGACCTGCTCTGGCCGTCATCTGCCAGTGTCCGCCTCTCCGTCCACGCGTTGCATGCAGCTGCAAGCACACACACCCCGTGCAGCTCGGGCAATCGCTTGCTCGCAGGCAATGGCCCTTCTTCGGCGCCCGTAATTGCATTAGCCCCCGCCATGTCTGCTTCTGACGGAGCACGGGGTAACTTATACGCAGCGCACGGCACCAACGGGCGGGCAGCTTAGGAATTAGCTGCATTGGCGCTCTTCCTCTGCCTCGTCTCTGCCCACTGGGCGGGAGCCACGGCGCCGCGATACCAGCAGGGACACACCGCAGCACGCCGCAGCACGCCGCGGCACTGCATTGTATCACCTCTCCCCTGGCACGCTTTCGTTGGCCTGTCACTTGTGATTTCCCCCGGCACCATCGACTCTCGCGGCCTTTTGTGCCTCTCCTCCTGCCATCTGCCTCTGGCTGCCTCTGCTCTGCGCTGCAGCCTTGACGGAGCAGCGTTTGTTGCTGCGTATTCGTCTTTGTCGTTGCTCTCGCCTGCATCCCAATTCATCTTCGACCCTTCTCGATTCCGGGACAATCTTCAACCCTCCCTCGATTCCCGGGACATTCGGACGCTGTGTCGGCCACTGCCAGCTCGCAGAGGCTTCTCGAGCCTTTATCTCGCTGTGTGACGCCCGGCTCTGCTTCTTCCTCTTCACGATACTACGCATCGTCCTCGCCCCGTCTCGTCCGAGAAGCGCACCTTGGACGGCTGGCCGACAGGCCACCTCAGCTGTCACGCTCGCCGCATCTCGCTTCCTCGTCCTGCTTGCTCGTCAGACGGCCAGGGGGCCTTGCGTGTGCAACCCGCCGATTTCCTTGTCCGCCTCCACAGGCTACCGCTACACGAGCGTTGTCTCACCCGCCGTCTTTTGTGTTATTTTTGTCTGCAGAGTCCTCTCCAGTCCCTCCGCTTTTCGCCCGCCGTGGTCTGGCTCCGCAGACTCGTTCAGGCTGAAAGGACCCAGGCCGGCCCCAAGGGGACAATCGGAGCTTCATGTGGCCTGCAGGAGCGTCGACTGCTCTGCGACTGGCCTGAGGCTGCAAGCAAGCGCCTGCAGACGCCGTCCCTCGACCAGGACCCGAACCGTCCTCCCGACCGTCCTCCCAGCAACGATTAGAAGGACCGGACGGCCAGCAAAAAGACCAGGGCATCACTGTCTCGTCCGTCTGTGCCAAACAAACTGCCTCTCGCATGAGACCCTCCTCTCCAGACATCTGGCTCCTCTCATATCGCGACGCTTTGCTCTGCCTTGCCCGTGGATTTCACGGCCCTGCTGACTCCCGCGGCCAGACGGCCACCCTCTTCTTCGTCTTCTTCTTCGTCTCCTTCGTCTTTTCGTCTTCTTCTTCTTCGCCTTCTTCTTCTTCGTTTTCTTCTTCTTCTTCTTCTTCGTCTTTTTCGTCTTCTCCTCCTCCTTGTTTCCACCCCGTTGGACAAATCGCTCACGGCTTCTTGTCAACTTCCTCACTGCCCTTCCCCGGCTCAGTCCGCTCCTACCGACAGCCTGAATTGCGACGGCATCAGCTCTGAAAAAACAACAGCTTGGGCAGAGGTCTGGCCGTCCCGAGAAGATGGAAGCAGAAAGCGCCCATCCGCTAAAGGCATCGGACGCACGCCCTGTGCCGGCTGCAGACGGCCAGGATGCATCCCAGCCGTTGCCAGCCAAGAAACAGGTCGTCAAGAAGAGAACAAAGACCGGCTGTCTAAGTAAGTAGCAAAACGCCCTGCGGCATCTGCTTTGGTCGACTCCTCGCTGACAGCAAAAAAAGCATGCCGACGGAGGAGAATCAAGTGCGACGAGGCCAAGCCCAGATGCAACAACTGCATCAAGTCAAAGCGGCAGTGCGATGGCTACAATCAGCGCGTCGTCTTCAAAGACCCCATGGGCACCTTCCAGCCGAACCACATGGGCTCCATCATCTTCCAGAACGCGCCGCCCCATGGCATGCTCGGCAACCCCCCGATGCCGGGCATGCCCCGGCACATGATGCCGTCCGCACAAGCCCCTCTTCCCTTCATCGCCCCACGGCCGCCCATGATGAGTGGGATGCAACCGGGAGGTCCGCACCATCCGCAGCACCATGTGCTCCAACAACAGCCGCCTCTGTATGGCGCTTCTCTCCCACCCCAGCCCATCTACCAACATGGCCCGCCAATGCTTCCCCAGCAGATGCCGTTCCTCCCCCCAAGCCAGCCTGGCCCGCATCCACACCTCGATCCACGGGCCTTTTCGCAGGCATGGCAGCAGCCACTCCCAGACGGCGCCACCCTTGAGAACTACGGGCCCCCTGCGCATCTCGTATCGCCATCGCCAGCACACTACGGCCCAATCCCCGTTTCAGCTGAAGAAAGGACAGCACAGCTGCCTGCCGGCGGCCAAGTCCATTGGCCTGCCGGCGCCGTTGAGGCGGCCGCGCTCACAGACACGGACTCCCTGCAGGCAAACCAGCAGTATGCACAGGGCCCCAGCAACAGCGCTGGTGCGCCGGCAGATCTCCCGTACGACGAGCAGAATCCATATTGGTATCCCGACGACGATGCGTCCATGGTGGAGTCCGAGGACGAAGAGGAGTCCGACGACGAGGCCGACCACCTGGAGTCCAATGACCTGGGTGTCATTGTCGCCAGACGCCTGCAAAACCGGCCAGCCGACGTATTTGGAACGCAAATGCGGACGTTTTCCAACTTTGCCGACGCAGACGTATTGGCCACCTATGTTCCTTCTTCTGTCAACTCGCCTCTCAACGATGCACAGACGGCCTCGGTCTTTTGGTACTTTGTCAACGTGACGGGCCCCAGCATGTCCCTCTTTGAGCGCCGCCCTGTCGATCCAACACCCATTTTCCTGGGCCAACCCGTTCCTCGGTCCAAGCAGCATATCTGGACTTGTATGTTTTTTTTTTTTTTTTTTTTTTGTAACTGCTTGAAGCACTAACAACCGAGACACCTTTCCCATCATCGCGCTCAACCACCCGGCCCTCCTCCAGGCCATGCTTGCTCTTGGAAGCCTTCAGATGGCGCGGCTTCAGGGCGCCCCTCCCACGGCCTCAATGAAACACTACCATCTCAGCTTGCGTCGAATCGCCAAAAACTGCGGCAGCGCGTCACGTCGCGTACAGCCCGCTACCTTGGCCGCCACGATGCTGCTTGGCTTCTACGAAGTCTGGAACTCGGACCACGACAAGTGGTGCAAGCACCTGTGGGGTGCCCGCGCGATTCTCCGAGAGATCCCCATTAGAGACATGACCCGGAAAATCATCTCTCTGAAGCGGGAGCAGCGCCAGTTCTTGCAAGCTTTCGGGCCCGCGTCAGGCCATGATCAGTATGCAAATGCAGTTGTTGCTGAGCGCGACATTGACCAGGTCGACACGTCTCTTGTTGCGCAGCTCTCCGGGCGTCCGGTTGCCTATGAAGACAGCCGGTTTGCCTCTACGAGGCCCGCTTCGGCAGCCACATCCTGGACAGCCCCGGACCATTTCACGGAGAAGGACATTGAGACGTATGAACTCATCGCCGACGTGTTTTGGTGGTATTGCAAAATGGACGTGTACCAAAGCATCCTCGGTGGCACGCCTCTCTTGTGGGTCCCGGTTTCTTTCTGTCCGTCTCGTCCAAGCTCTCACTGACAACGTACAGGATGGACTACAGCTGCTGGACCCAGTGCACGCCGAGAGCCCCCATCGGCAAGATTGATGCCATGTAAGTCCTCCGTACCAGCACGCCTGTCGGAATTTTTTTATTTTTATTCTTTTAACTGCCAGCATATCTGACCGCACAGCTACGGGACATACGATCACCTCATGCTCCTCTTGGGCCGCCTGTGCAATTTCTCGTCCAAGGACCGCGCCCGCAAACGAAAGATGAAGAGGCCCGATGGACCGCCTGGCCCGCAAGGCCAGTCACCGCCTGGGTTTGCGGGCATGATGCCCTCCACCGGGCGCATCACCATTCCCAGAGGTTTCAGCCCCCCACGTGAGGTCAGCCCGCAGAGCGACGGCCACGAAGACTTTGACCTCGAGGCGAGCACGGCCGCCGCCATTCGCGAATGGGAGAGCATTCGCCAGACGTTTGATGTGTTCCGGTCGCAGCTGGGCCCCGACTTTGAGCCTCTGGGTCCCGAGTTCGAAGTCCCTGTTGGCAGCCCCTTTGGACCGGCCCTCAAGTACCGCACGTACAGCATCGCCGGCGTTTGGATGAACTACTACATGGGACTGATTGTCCTCCACCGCTGCCATCCTTCCATGCCGCCCATCGCCATGGCTGCCGCCGGCATGGCCGCACAGCAAACGGCGCCGTTTGCCAACCAGATTGGCCGGATTGTCGCCGGCATCGGCGGCGAAGACATGTCTGCCATGTCTAGCGTCAGCACGCTGCTGGGATGCGTCTCCATTGAGAGCTCATTCCCACTCTTTGTGGCTGCCGTTCAGGTATGCAGCCAGCGCAGGCTGTCCCGACGTCTTTTTTTCATTTCATCCGAGCTAACCCGTCGGCGTAGTACCAAGCCACTGCCCAGCGGCACTGGACTGTGCGGCGGATGCACAATGTCGCGCGATTGACAGGCTGGCAGTCTGCGCGGCAAATTGCCAATGGCTGTGAAGTCGGCTGGACCAAGGCGGCCAACATGGGCCGCGGGCCGCCGTACGAGCCGCCCACCGACATCGACGAGCCGCCGCCGTCCATCTGGGACCGGCCAAGACGCCTCGTCGACCGCGTCCGCGAGCTCGAGGAGGTGGAGGAGCGGCTGGTGCTCTCTTCTTCCGAGCGGCCTCACTATGCGATCGGTCTGCTGAGCGTGGAAACGGACCTCGAAAAGCTCGAGCTGAGTGACCATGACTGAAAGCATGGGTGGCGATGCAAAACGCAGTTGGCTCGGACGGTGATGGCCTTTGGATAGCTGCCATGTTTCAGTTTGGACATGCTCTTTTTTGCTTGAGATCTCCATCTTCTCAGTCTACCGCTATCAAGTGAAGGCAAAGGCATATTCAGGAACAGTCCCGGCATAATACAGTACGGTTATCAATGCCATTGTGTTTGAGTGCAGCCCCAGCAATCTAGAGCAACTCTGGGCGGCCACCGTAGAGTTTGCTGCCAAAGACACAGTGTAGCCCAGGACACGAGCTTGATGGCATGCAGACGGACTCGCACTGAAACCTTTTTCTACAGGCTCTATTCGTGACAATGTCTCTTCCGGACACACACCAGCTCCAGATGGCCGGGCCGCTCTGCGCTCCACCCCCTGCTCTGCCCGGCCTAGTTTGCCGGTAGTCTGGCGACAACGGTCGCCATCTCCTCGTCCGTGTATAACCGGAAGCCACGCTCCCGTGTGACGCTGGCCAGCTGCACGTTCTTCTCGTCGAGCTTCTCCTCCATGACCTGCTTGAGCGTCTTGAGCACCAGCGTCTCGGCGTCCTCGAGCGTGAGGGACTGCGCGTGCCGTTAGCATAGCACAAAGAAGCACAAAAAGCACAAAGCAAGCACAACGACAAAACACAACGCACCTTGTGGTATTGGTTCTGCAGCTCGGCCTGTGCGCCCTCGGAGCCCGAGCCAATGGCCTTGGCGTCGTAGCGGTAAAAGGTGCCGCTGGGCTCGGCATGGTACAGGGCCGGGCCGCCCTCGTTGCCGTCGGGGCCAATGTCCGAGTCGTAGCCGGCAATCAGCAGCGCCACGCCAAACGGCCGGCTCATGATGCTGTCCTCGCCGTCGGCCGACTCGCCAAAGCGGAGGGCCAGGTCGCAGATGGCCTGGGTGCAGCTCTCGACGCTCAGCGGCTCGGCGTAGTTGAAGGCGTGGCTCTGGCACTCGACGCGCGCGTGCTCGACCATGCTGCGGGCATCGGCCTGCAGGCCCGACATGGCGCAGCCAATGTGGCGGTCGATCTCGACAATCTTCTCGACGGAGCTGACCTCCATCAGCGTCGACGTGACGCGCTTCTCGACGCCGAGGATGACGCCCTCGGACGTGGCCACGCCGATGGCTGTGCTGCCGAGCTTGATGGCCTCGAGCGAGTATTCGACCTGGAAGAGACGGCCCTCGGGGGAGAAGGTGCTGCGGGGGGTTAGCCGCTGGCCAGGTCATGGTGCCAAAGGGGGGGGGAGGGGGAGGAGGGGAGGGAGGAAGGGGGAGGGAAGAGGGAGGCGTGAACGCACTTGATGCCCCGGTCTAGAGAACAGATGGGCCATGTGTTAGCAGGACAGAAGCCGACACGAGACGTCGGGGAGCAGCGCGAGGCGGGGCAGAGGCGCTGCGCGTCGAGGAAGACGCACCGTATTCCGATCGTGACATGAACATCTTGGCGGCGGGCGGGAAAAAGGCAGGGCCTGAAGCGGCGGACGGTAGTGGAGGCGGGATGGGAAAGAAAAGTGCGTCGATGCACGCTCGGCAGCTCGTCGCAGGGCACTTGGTCGTCGGAGGTGGTGGTGGATGAGGTCCGTGGTCGTGGCGATGCGATGCGGACGAAACACTGGGAAAGCTTCGCCCTAGGCAAGCAGACCGCCTACGCCAGCTCCTGGGAAGGCGGCACCAAGAAGCTCTTGCCGTCTGGGCGGTTGAAAAGTGGACCCTTGTCCTAATGGAGGCTAGCGCCGTTCGCGTGTGGCTTTTGTGGTTTTGGTGGGATGTGGTGTTAATTCGCAAAACGCGCTTTCCTGTTCGAGCGCACCGCGAATCGACCTTCCTGCCGCCTGCAAGCTTCGATACGCTTTTCCAACGCCCAAACCAACTTGCTGCCCAATTCCAAGGTCTCTGCAATCCACCCCCCTGCATCCGGCGACGTCTCAGCCGCATGCAGTGAGACTCCTCGACGGCCACAAGCCACCGACCATGTCGTCCACCGCTCGGGCGCGCAGCGGCAACAGCAACGGCGCGGCCGCCCATGGCGGCGGGGCGGGCACGGCCGGCTCCCGACTCCGCACGAGCCAGTCCTCGGCAGCAGCAGCAGCAGCGGCGGCCAACGGCGCGGCGTACGCGCACAACCAGCAGATTCCTGGCGGGAACGACAGCTTCCAGGGAAGCGAGCGCGATGCGCGGTACCGGGAGGGACAGGCGCAGCCGCAGCCGCCGCCCCCGCCGCAGCACGCGCAACAGCACAGCTACAGCAGCACGTCACACAAACGGACGGCCTCGGGAAACCCAAGGCCGGGCAGCCGGGCCGCAGCAGGGGCCGGCATGCCTGCCGGTGCGTCGGGCCTAGGGGGCGAGGCGGCTGCGGGCCGGGCGCCGGGCGGCCGGACCAACGTGTCCGAGGAGCGACGGACGGAGCGGACGGTGACCACGACGCGCGACACTTATGTCACGCGCGTGCGCAGCCCCGAGCGGCAGGCGGCGCCGCGAACAGGGACGGTGCCGCCTGCGTCAAGAGACAAGACGGCGGCGGCGGCGGCGGCGGCGGCACCGGCAGCGGCACCAGCAGCGGCTGCGCCATGGAAGCCCGAAGTGACGCTTCTGCCGCACACGACGGCACCCCTGGCTTCGCGGGTTTCCATCCCGCCTCTCTCTGCACACGTGCCGGCGGCTCTGCAGCCGACGGCGCTCGGGGGCCTGTCCCTCGAGGCGCAGGAGGCGGTGATCACGGAGGACCTGCTGTGCGTGTTTATGGGCTGCGAGGGCCAGTACATCCGCTTCGCCAAGGGCTACGACCCGAACGAGGAGCGCGACCGGCTGACGGGGCCGGCGTGGCGCATCCTGCCCGGGCTTGACCCCAGCCTGCAGGACCTGGCGGCGTCGATGCTGCGCACGGCAACGCACTACGTGGCTCTGGAGGCGTTTGTGGACGTGCAGAGCCGCGTGTCGTTTGGGCTGGTCAACCACGCGCTGTGCGCGTCGGTGCGCAAGTTTCTGCAGGACTACCTGGTGCTGATTGCGCAGCTGGAGACGCAGTTTCTCAGCGACGACGCCTTTACGCTGCACGTGCTCAACATCCACATGCTGCCGACGAGCCAGATGATGCTGCAGCTGTATCTGCTGGCGCACGAGCTGCTCAAGAAGAACGCGCTGCTCGACGACGACGAGTCGGACGAGTCGAGCGACGACGGCGTCGACGACTACGACAAGATCATCGACCGGCTGCGCGAGGGTGGCGAGCTGGTGCCCGGCAACGCGGCCAGCAAGAAGATCTGCAAGGGCGGCGCGGTGCTGGAGATGATCACGCGGCGGCTCGAGGCCCTGTCGGGCGACCCGGCGGCGCGGGCGCTGCTGACGGCGCTGCTGCGGGACGCGAGCCGGCCGTACATGGCGATGCTCAACGAGTGGCTGCACCACGGCGGCATCAGCGACCCGCACGCCGAGTTTTTGGTCAAGGAGCAGAAGAGCATCCGGCGCGAGATGCTCAAGGTCGACTACACGGA
Organism: Sporothrix cf. nigrograna; assembly: GCA_019925305.1. NCBI lineage: Eukaryota > Fungi > Ascomycota > Sordariomycetes > Ophiostomatales > Ophiostomataceae > Sporothrix > Sporothrix cf. nigrograna. The sequence continues at coordinate 356,677 of JADHKR010000008.1, read as the reverse complement.
CGAGTACTGGGACCGGCGCTACACGCTGCGGGACAAGGACGTGCCGCCGCAGCTGGCGGGCGTCAAGGACAAGGTGCTGCTGGCGGGCAAGTACCTCAACGTGGTGCGCGAGTGCGGCGGCGTGGACATTAGCAAAAAGGTCATGGACGTGCCGACGTCGTTTGACGACAGCCGGTTCCTCGACAACATCAACACGGCGTATGCGCACGCCAACGGCTCGCTGATGCAGCTGCTGCTGACGACGCACGCGCTGCCGGCGCGGCTGCGGTCGCTGAAGCACTACTTTTTCCTGGACCCGTCCGACTACTTTTCCTATTTCCTGGAGCTCGGCCACGCGGAGCTGCGCAAGCGCAGCATCAAGGCCATCAACACGAGCAAGCTGCAGTCGCTGCTCGATCTCGTGCTGCGGCAGCCGGGCAGCACCGTGTCGCTGGACCCCTTTAAGGAGGACGTCAAGGTGGAGATGAACGACACGACGCTCGTGCAGGCGCTGCAGCGCGTCGTCAGCATTACCGGCATCGAGCAGGGCGAGGTGCTGCAGCCGTCGTCGATGCTCGCGGGCGGCGGCAACGACGGCGCCAGCACCGCCGGCGGGAGCAGCGGCGGCGGCGACGCCGACGGCTACGCGTCGCTGCAGCTCGACTACGCGATGCCGTTCCCCGTGTCGCTGGTCATCAGCCGCAAGACGATCTGGCGCTACCAGGCGCTGTTCCGCTTCCTGCTGTCGCTGCACCACCTCGAGTCGCAGCTGACGACGACGTGGCAGAGCCACATGCGCGATCTGCCGTGGTTCCACCGGTCCATGTCGCGCGACGTGGCCGTCTGGAAGCGGCGGCTGTTTACGCTGCGGGCGCGCATGCTCGTGTTTGTGCAGCAGCTGCTGTACTTTTGCACGGCCGAGGTCATTGAGCCCAACTGGCAGGCCCTCATGTCGCGGCTGCAGACGGAGGAGGCGGCCGCCGCGGCCGCGTCGGCCGGCGAGGCACCCGCCGAGGCTGCTCCCGTGCCCGTCCCCGGCCGGACGGTCGACGAGCTGATGCAGGACCATGTCGACTTTCTGGATACGTGTCTCAAGGAGTGCATGCTGACGAACAGCAAGCTGTTGAAGGTGTGTTTTTTTTCCTTCTTTTTTCTTCCTTTTTTTTCAATCTTTTTCTTCTTCTTTTTTCTCTTTTTTCTTCTTCTTTTTTCTTCTCTTTCTTCTCCTCTCTCCTCGCCTGCTAACCAACAGATCCACGCAAAACTCATGCAGACGTGCTTTTCGTTTGTCATTTTTGCCGGCTTTCTCACGCGCACCATGGACCGCGTCGACCCCGACCTGGCCGCCGACGCGCCCCGACCAAAGGACGCCACGGCCGAGCAATGGAAGACGTTCCAGCAGAACGTGCGGGGCGCCCGGCCGGCCGACAGCGACCCCAACAGCAGCATGGCCGGCGGCGCGTCGGCCGCCGACGCCGCGCCCACGGCCGAGGAGATGCGCAGCCTCGTCGACCGCCTGGCCAAGTACGAGCACCTCTTTGGCCGCAACCTGCAGGTCCTGCTGGACGCGCTCAACCACTACGCGGCCACCGAGACGGTCGTGCTGCTGAGCCTGTGCGCGCGGCTGAGCACGGCCAACCAGGGCACCGAGTATGCCGGGCTGCGGCACGAAGAGGACATGGCCGTGTAGGGCGTGCGGACGGGAGGCTGGGGGGATGCGCTTCTTACGAGTACGATGCTAGTTATGACAGAAACGACGGTATGCCACGATGACAGTCGGACCGTTGTTCGGTGGAACGATGTCGTTGCAATACAGTGTGAATAGCGCGCACGGCCAAAGCCACGCCTGCAGTGTGCAGAACAGTGCGTCCAGCACGGTACGACGATATGAACCCAACGAGTATGTATGCATGTACGAGTGCTCGACACTCGTGCTCGTAAAATCAGAAAAAAGCCGTGCCAACGCCCTCACCATATGTCTCTCGCCGCTCTTCAATGTGCAAATGCAGAACAAGAGCATCTTCTCGTTGGACTTTAAAGGTGACCACGAGAAAAGCGGGTCTTTCCTCGACGATAGTGATGAGTAAGGCTGCCTGCATGGCGAATTGGGAAGGAAGCTCGCACGCACGTTCGCGCCTGCCCGACCGTCCCCCAAATCTGTGACGACACGAGACACGAAAAACGTCACGCAAAACGACAGCGTCTTGCTCATCCAACGCGCATTCACGACATCGACCTCGCCGCCCGCCCGCAGGCATCGCTGCTCCCCTTTCGTCGCGTCTTGCTCTGTCAGTGTATTCATTGGCGTGTCCGCCTCGGCCGGTGGCGCGACCCCTGGCGATATTAACCCCTTTCGACCGTTTTTCTTTCTTTTTTCTTTTTCTCTCTCTTTTCTTTTCTTTCTTTCTTTCTTTCGTCGACTCACCAGGGCCCTTTGCAGCGCCGTTTTGACGACCTCGCCTCCCTCCGACAATGAGCCGGTGATCTCCGCCGTTGCACGACCACGACACTCGCCCGGGACGCCCAGAGAGCGTCTGCTGAACCAAACCACGATCCCGCCATGCCCCGACCACGCCCGGCCACGACGGGCTACGAACGCCTCGCCCAGGCCGATGCCTTCTCGGACGACTCGGACGAGGAGACGGGCGGCGGCGGCGGCCTGGCCTCGCTGCAGTCGTCGGACGCGGCGGCGGCCCTGGCCGGCGCCGACCATGCGCACCCGCGCTATGCGTCGACGACGGCGCAGCAGCCGCGGCCGGCCGGCGGCATGAGCAGCTCGGGCGGCGGCGGCGGCGGCGGCGGCGGCGGCGGCCACGGGCGCGGCGCGTCCTACCAGCACAACAGCTACCGGCGGCGGCGGGCCAACTCGGGCGTCGACCTCAAGGCGATCAACGCGCGGCTCGAGCGCTGGGCCGATGAGATCGCGGCCAAGTTCAAGCGCCACAACAAGACACGCGGGCAAGAGGAGGAGGAGCGGCTGGAGATCCACTACTCGGTGTTCCAGGCGCCCGAGGGCGTGCGGCCGGCCACGGCCGAGACGCTGGCGCGGACGGCGGCCGGGGCGCCGGACGCGACCGGCGTGCCGCCGACGGTCATCTCGGAGGCGCAGTTCGAGGCCATTGTCGACAGCGTGCGGACGGCCATCCGCGAGGGCACGCACCCGCGCATGATCTCGCAGGGCAGCTCGGGCAGCTACTTTGCGCGCAACCCCGAGGGCAAGGTGGTCGGCGTCTTCAAGCCCAAGGACGAGGAGCCCTACGCGGCCGGCAACCCCAAGTGGAACAAGTGGATCCACCGCAACCTGTTTCCGTGCTGTTTCGGGCGCGCCTGGTGAGTCGGACCGGCGGCGGGCCGACGCGCAGGCCGGAATGCAGGCCGTCGTCTGTCTTGAAAGCTTTTACTGACCGCACAGCCTCATCCCCAACCTCTCGTACGTCAGCGAGGCTGCGGCCTTTGTCCTCGACAGCCAGCTGCGCACCTACATGGTGCCCTACACCGACGTCGTCTACCTCTCGTCCAAGTCGTTCCACTACCCCTTTTGGGACCGCTACTCGCACTCGCGCAGCCGGAAGCCGCTGCCGGCCAAGCCGGGCAGCTTCCAGGTCTTTCTCAAGGGCTTCAAAGACGCCAACATCTTCCTCCGCGAGAACCCCTGGCCGGACCAGTACCTGTCCGGCTTCCGCACCAGCGACCGCCACCGCAGCGGCCGCGCCGGGCGGTGGGCCGACAACTGCCGGCCGAGCGCCAGGCACGCCGCCGGCGCGGGCGGCCCCAACGGCGCCCGGCGCGCAGGCGGCGGCGGCGACGGCGGCGACGACGCGGCCAGCTACAGCGACTACGACGAGAACGACGCGGCCAACGGCAGCGCCGCGTCGACGCCCGGGCCGGACAACTTTGTGTGGACCGAGAGCCTCAAGCAGTCCTTCCGCGAGGAGCTCGAGAAGCTCGTCATCCTCGACTACATTATGCGCAACACGGACCGCGGCCTCGACAACTGGATGATCAAGGTGGACTGGCCCAGCCAGGCGGTGTCGATTGCGTCTGAGCCGATGCACCTGCACATGGACGGCAGCGGCAGCGGCAGCGGCAGCAGCAACGGCAACGGCAACGGCCAAGCAAACGGCAGCCCCGGACGCGAGGCGCCGCGGCCGGTCGACCTCGCCCAGCGGCCGGCGCGCGGCGACCGCGCGCGCGCGCCGTACCGTGCTCCGAAGCCGATGAACGCCTCCTCGCCGGCGGCCAGCAGCGCGCCGCAGCCCGTCATCAGCATTGGCGCCATTGACAATTCCCTGTCGTGGCCGTGGAAGCACCCCGACGCATGGCGCAGCTTCCCCTTTGGCTGGCTCTTTTTGCCGGTCGACCTTATCGGCCGGCCCTTTTCGCAAAAGACGCGCGACCACTTTCTGCCGCTGCTGACGTCGCCGGCGTGGTGGTCGCAGACGCAGCTGGCGCTGCGGCGCGTCTTCCAGATGGACCCCGACTTCCAGGAGCGCATGTTTGCGCGCCAGATTGCCGTCATGAAGGGCCAGGCCTGGAACGTGGTCGAGACGCTCAAGACGCCCGACCACGGCCCGCTGGAGCTGACGCGCCGCGCCAAGGTGTGCGTGTGGGACGACCTGGTCGAGGTGCCCATTGCCGTGCCGATGCGCGCGACGAGCTCCGAGATCCGCCGCCGCAACGAGTTTGAGCTGGCCCGCGCCATGGAGGAGGAGATGGACATTGGCGTCGGCGGCGTTGGCGGCGTCGGCGGCGGCGACGGCGCCACGGACCCCCGCGGCGGAAAGAAGCCCGCCGCGGCCGGCGCGGCCAACCCCTTTTTCGACCACCTCGACGACGCAGAGGACCTGCTGATGATGGCCACGTCGCCGCTGCCCAACCCGGGCCGCTTTGAGCTGACCAAGGAGTCTGTCGCCGAGGAGGACGAGTCGGGCGACGGCGGCGGCGGCGAGGCGGCGTCCAGCCGGACGGCGGCCTCGACCCCGGCGGCCGTGTCGCCGTCGGCGTCGCAAGTGCTGACCGCGGGCGCAACGGCACCGGCACCGGCACCGGCATCGGCATCGGCATCAGCGTCCGCGCAGCGCCAGAAGCAAGCGATGCCGCAGCACCAGCGGCGGTACAGCTACACGACGGCGGCGTCGCGCCGCAACAGCAACTCGATTGCGCAGCAGCTGTACGGCGAGCGGCACGGCGGTGCTGGCGGGGCTGCCGCCGCCGGCAGCAGCTCCATGTCGTCGTCGTACTTTTTGCCGGCGCCGCCGACGCGGCACCAGCGGGCGGCCTCGCTCGACAACTACTTTTACGACGACCGGGCGGGCGACGAAGACGTCGAGGGCGACCTCGGGTATGCGGCGGCCGAGGGCATGGAAAACAACCGCCGGCGCGTGATTGTCGAGCGTCTGGAGCCGGTGAAGAGCAAGAACCCCGTGTTTACGTGGTGCTGAATGGGGGTATTCCAAGGGGTTCCAAGGGGCGGTATGTTGTCTATCTTTTTTACTTTTCCTTTCTTTTTTTCCTCTTTTTCTTTTTGGTTTGTCTTTCATTTGCGGTCCGTTACACTATGGCATCTAGATCAGGCGGCGTTTTGTTTTCGCCGCATAATGCTTCGCGGCCGTCTCCTCGCCCAGCCTGTCCCCAGCTCCATTTATCGAAATATAGAGGTTTGCCGGTATCTTGGGCGTTTGTTATGTTTCTCTTTATACAAATAAAAGGCACGCGCAGACATTGGGAAACCACCTCTACAGGGCCGGTGGGCTGTACATACTTGTATTTGTGGGCTGCAAAGAGCAAGGCAACATGGTTGAGTTGAAAGAATTTCGTGGAGCTGACGTGCGAGCGAATGCAAAGTCCATATCCCACACTTGCCTTCTGCCTCTGGGACCGCGTCTGTGTCTGCCGTGCACGCACCATCCTGTTTGACAAGGCAATGCGTCTCTGAAGCAGCCCGGCAGGTCCCTGGGGAACGAACACGGATGGGCGCGGCGTTGCCACGTTGCTGGCCTCCTTTTCCAAGAGGCATTTATTTTCTCGTCGGCAACAGTAATCAGCAGACAGCAAAGAGAAAAAGGCCGGCAGTTGTGCTTGGTGTCTCCCGAAATCCTCAACTCGCCCAGGGCCCCCGGTCCCAAAAAAGAGCCCAGAGATGGCACGACGCAACGAAGCAGGGAAGATGATGCGACGGGCCGGATGGACAAGGGAGGGGGAGCACGAGGAGAAATCGGCCAGAGGAGGGGAGAGGGAGGGGGCGTGTGGAAACGGACACGCAGGAGACGGACGGAATACGAGTATCCGTATGAAAGCCGATCGAGGCCCAGCAGAGGCAAAGCAAAGGCCGGGGAAGGAGGGCAGAGGCCAGGCGCCAGGCGGCGAGGCAGACGCCATTGGCAAGAGGCCAGGGCTGTCTCTCGTCTGGTCTCTTGTCTGGCGGCTGTTGCCTGTGCCGGCCCTTTTCCTGGCATGGGTCGATGCCACCTCGTCGTTTTCCCACGGCCCTGTTTCTGAGAACAGCCGTGCTGGCGTGGAGAGACACGCCGGACGAGACGCCGTCTTCTCTTGCCAAGACAGCCGTCTCACAGTACGTACATGTACATGTACATATACATGGTGACGCCAGCAAGACGAGGTGGCGGTGGTGCATGCTGGAGACGTCTGCGAGGATCTGCGTGTGGGCGTGTCATCGACGGCTCGTGGGAGGCCCGTCGCCGCTGGGGGTGTTTGTGTTGGTTTCTTTTTCCGTCTTCTTTTCTCCGTCCTCTTTTTTCCGTCCTCTTTTTTGTCTTTTTTTTGTCTTTTTTTTGTCTTTTCTTCTCTTCTCTTTTCCTTTTTAACCCATTTCGTTGATGGCACCAACCAGGACAACGGTAGGGGCCCCTAGACAGTCGAGGCAGAAGCCAACAGCCTGGCTGAACGGAGGGCCGAGAAGAAGACGCCAGGCAACGTGCAGACACCGCAACGCGCAGACACCCGGTGGAAAGGCACGCCGTCCGTCGTGGGCCTTGTTTCGCGCCGTCTGCGCATTGCACGTCTGTCAGCCGGAGAGAACCACGTCGGTGGGACGCAAGGACTCGCAGTGGCTGGCAGGGGGCGATAAGAACGAAACAGGGAAGCCGTGAATCAGAAAATAAAAGGAAAAAGTGACATATGACGGGGGCCAAGACGCTGACGCTGTGCGGCCAACATGGGCAAGCGGCCGACGGGGCAGCGCTCTCCTCTCCTTTTCCAGGCAACGCAGGGGCGAGGCGGTAACGCAGTGTGTCTAGCCATTGCTCGCCCCAGGTATGGCCTGCACTCTGCCGAGCTCACCGCCCTCTTCCTTGCTCGTCCCATTGCACATGCGTACGCCGTGCTCAGAAAACGAGACGCAACGCCGGTCAAGGCCTGCTAAGCTTTGGCGCGGCGTGGAAACAAGAACCGCGCGGACCAGGCCGGGGCTTTGTTTCCTTCGGGTGTAGGAGGCAGGTTGATTTATCCTGTCCTGCACATCAACTGATCAAACAAGACTGAAGGCGGGACGGGGCACCCACAGCCGCAAAGGTGGAAACCAGGCATGACGCTGTCCCAGCCGCTCGGGCCAGGCGGGCAGGGCGTCGAGGGTCGAGGGCCGTCGAGCAGTCCGTCGAGCAGTCCGTCGAGCAGTCCGTCGAGCTGTCCCGTCGAGCTGTCCCGTCAAGGCTGTCAGTATCGTTGTGTTTGGCGGACAATACCACCGCATCAGGAAATTGCCTCTGCAAAGAGCCTGGCGTCGCATGTGGCCGTGGACAGACAGGGCTAGAGAGAAAAGGTGCAAAAGAAAAGACGGCGTGGCCGAGGGAAAGGGGGCGGATAAATAAAAGGAACAGACGGGGAGAGGAAAACACGGGACACGTCCAATCCCAGTTTCAGGCCGTGCAGACCACTTCTGACAGACTCTGAAATTGCTGGGCTTTCGTAGCAGCCCGGGGGCGGCTCGATGTCTTCTTTTTCTGGACAGAGGCGCTTTGACGGCGCCGTCCTGGACTGTGCTCGCTCAACACACCGCAATGCCCAAGAGATGGTGGTTGGGTGCCGGCCAGCCTCCTTGGACGTCGTGTCGCGTTGCACGCCTGGCCAAGACGGCTGTGCAGACCAGGAGCAGGAACCCGACGCAGTGGACGAGGTTGGCCTGTCTGTCTGTCTGTCCTGCCCGACGTTGGCGTCGCATTGCGGAGAACCACACGCCGTCCTGCCGTGCTCAGCCGCGGAGTCCCAATCTTGCTGCGTAGTCCGTATCGTGCATAGTACTGCACATATATGTATATGTACATATATACGAGTATGTACTCTCTCGTACGTCGAAAATCCCTGATCGCTTGCCACCCATGCTCGGGGCAGGGATTTTGATTACCATGCTTCGCGCGCCAACGCGGAAGGGGAACAAAGTACGCACAATATCACAAGTACCGTACTTTGTCGTATGCGCTGGCCACCCGGCCCGCCTCTCGTTTGGCAATGGCACCCTGCACAAGACATGAAACCTTTCTAGAATGGGCTTCTGTTTCTCGCGCACATCGCCGAGCTGGGGGCGTCCATTCTGTCGGACCCCAATATCAGAGCCAGCCGGCCGCAGTCACCGCCAGAAAATCCTGTTCCGCCGCACGTCCAGGGCCTGGCGACGCTGTCATGACGTCTCTGCTGCACGAAAGCGTTGAAATGGCCAGAAAAGAGAATTTCCCGGGACACGCTCGTCCTTCCTCGTCATGGCTTTTTTTCGGCTGAATGTTCTCCTGCATGACGAGGTAGCTAGTGGCTGAAGAAAAAGGGCGCCAGCAGGCCGCTGTGCGCCAGACCCAGAACGCGCTTCCGGCGGCGCCATGTGCGTTGCCTTGCCCTTTTCTGCATCTGTTGTCTGTTTGTTGTTTGTTGTTGTTGCTGGCCGTGGCCGTGGCCGTGCTGGGCGCAGCCGTGCTGGCCCAGCCATGCTGAAAGTCGTAGCGTGCCATGCAGAACAAGGCCGGCGCAGGAGGACAGAGCTCGCTCCGCGTCACAATAGGGAGCTTCCTGTTCCGAGCAGTGGGTTCTGTTGACGTGGACAAGTATCATTCGGCCATACCTCCGAGGTGCAATAGAACGGACCCGCCGGCGTGAGCTGGGATCATCTCCGTCCTTTTTGCCGTTTTGCCTGGGGGGTGCATGCTGGCCGGCAGCAAGCAGTCGGCGTCTGCCCTTTTGTCTTTGCGTGTGATGCGCCAGCATCGACATGGCCCATCGAGACATGCCATGATCTCGCCGGATCCTAGCCTTACGGCCTCCATGGCATGGCAGGCCGGGATGTTCTGCATGCTCGTAATACTTTGGGCTCGTCATCTGCTTAGTGGGAAGACGGCAAACGACAGGGGCTCGTTGCTGCACGTCGCGTGCCGAAACAGGCTGACAGCAAGATGGCTCTCCCTCGAGGGAAAAGGGGGTGCGCGGAAAACAGGCGGCAGCGCTAAAATTACCGACGGTCTGGGTGCACCCGAAACAGAGCCTTTGCACAAAATCAGCCATGCTTGTCGGTGGTGTCCGCAGCGCCCGTTGGTGAAGTCGTCTGTCATATTTCGCACCCGTCTGCCCGTCTGCCCGCCTAGCGCTGCACCGGCCTCGTCAGGCGGGTTTCATGAATCCCATCCGCATTGCCATCGTTGCCGTTCGCATTGCCATCGTTGCCGTTCGCATTGCCATCGTTGCCATCCGCGTTGCCGTCGAAATTGCACTGTGACATGGCAAAGGCGTCTTTCTGAGACGGGCATCCTGGCTGCTTTGCGCTGGCGCAAAGCTGCCAGAGGGCACAGAAACACGGCAGAGCTGGTCTCTGTCTTTGCTGCAGCGTTGCGTCGTGCTGTTGCGTCGTGCCGTTGCTTCAGCTCTCAACCGGTGAGGATGGCGCAGTGGGGCCCCGTTGATGGCGGAATGGCGAAATGAAGTGGTCCCGCCGTTTTCTTCCCGTCAACATCAACTTGGGTCGATCCTGGAAAACTTGTTCAGCCAGAACAGACGACGTTCTAGCTCGGCGACTACTCTGTAGCCCCCGCCCACGTTTTCTCCAGGGGAGCCTGCGTCGACATGGATGTGCCCTGTTGAATCTGCAGCGGAAACCCCGTCTGAGACCTCCCCCCCCCTGCCGGCCTCGATAAGACAAATTGCGCATGCTCGTCTCTCCGGTGAGCGATTTCTCTGTCCTCCCCTTTTGCTCTCGCACAGCGGTCGTTCTTTTTTTTTCTTTTTCGTTTCCTTGCCCGTTCAAGGTTAACACCCCCAGAGGCACGGCAATACCCTGGCGGGGCCGCAGCGGCGTCTGCCCTTTTCGAGTCCCAAGTCCATGTCCTCGGGTTTCGAGACAAGACGTCTGCCTGTCTCGCTTTCATCCCCCGTGGCCTCCTCGAAGCCGTGCCAGCACGTTGTGCTCGGCCTGTGCCACGACAGCCACCCAACGACGCCGCCCATGTTTCAAACGAGAACAAAAACAAGAAACAAGAAACAAGAAACAGTTCCCCATTGTCTTCCGGGGGGGGGGCCTGGAGACCGGCCTCGTTTGAGAGAGAACAGCGCAATGTCGGCCGTCCACAGAACTGGGCCTGCGTGCATTGTTTTTCAACAGGACAGCCAGAACCCCATCCGCAGAAGGACATTGCATGGCCGTGGTATTTGTCTCTGGCGATCCTTTTCTTCGTTGGGCAGGGCCTGGCGGCGGAGGCCGCGTTGGAAATAACCAGCAAAAGACGGTGGTACCCGCGCCAGGCGACAGCAAAATCGTGCCGCGTTCGCCTCTGCTCACAAGCCGCGGGCGTCGCAGGCATGCTCTGCACAGAACGAGACCCCACCGCTCACGCCGTCGACCCCTGCCCTGCAAAACAGCGTGCGGATGTGGTAGCAGGATTTTTTTCCGACGCCGAGCTAAGCGGCTTGCGAGGCGGAAGGAAAGAACAAATACGAGTACATTTACTCGTACAGCTGTACTCAGTAGAAGCTGACGGCGGAAAGCGTAGAGGGTGTGCGGGGTGGGCCTCGACGACCTCTCCGGCGGCCAGAACCAAGGTTGCGGCCTCAAACTGGAGTCGAGCGGCCTTGGTGTTGGCTGTTTTCCGTAAAGGGGGTTGGCTGCCCATGAACCGAGACCCAAGCCTGGTCCGGGCAAATGCAGACTGCCAGCAAAGCACAAGACACGGCACCATCCACGCCCTGCTGGTCTCCCGAAGAAAGGTGAACAAGGAAGAGAAAAACAGAAAACAGAGCCGCCGGTTTTCCGCGTTCGGCCACCGTCGGCGCTGGTATCTGGCTCGGCTGTCCAGCAGCGTCCCAGAGCAGCCTTCTTCGCCAGATGGTGTTTGCTCGCGCTGGGGGATGAAAGAGCACCGCTCCGATCGTGAGATGTACGACGTACGAGGCAATGCGAGTATTGCTCCCAACACCGTGGCCGCACACCCTCACCAAACGGGCCTGGCCCGCTAGCCTGGTGACTGGGTCTCGAAGAGGGCCGCTTGTTTCTTGAGGGTCAGGCCAACCGCCACCGCATGCAAGACTCTGCTCAAGGCAAGCCGCCAAAAGCAGCCAACCGGCCGGAGGTTGCACTGCAAAAGATACCTGCGTAACGCGTTTCATCCAGCACGCGCGGTCGCCGTGCCCTGGTCGTCTTGTAGTCGAGGGCCGTCTTGGTTTTCGAGTGTCCGCCGTGGGAGAGCAGGTGCGCCTGTAGATATACCAGACAGGCTGGAACGGGGGACGGCTCTGGAAGAGTGAATGTTTTGGACTGCCGTCGACGTAGCCGTCTGTTCCCGGCTGTATGTACCCCCCTCCCCTTCCCCCCAAAGTGATCGACGGCAGTATCGTGGGGTGTGAAAACCTCGTGAACAGAAACCCAATCCAAGGAGCCTGGCAAGAAGACGGGGGTTCCACTTTCTGGAAATTGTGTTGGCCTCCGGTAAAACACCCTCCCATAAACACAAAGGACAGGCAGAGCCCGCCCCAGCTTTCTTCTGACGACAAGCTCCCGCCCGACAGGCACAGGGGGGCTATTACCAGAGATGGCACCAGCCCACGAGCCCGGCCCGCCGCCTATTTGGTGGACCATGCTGAGGAAGGCCGTCGTGGACAAGGCAGGGGACAAGTCGTTGGCCGACGCTCTCCAGCCGGTCAAGGGAGAGACCCCCTCTAAACATTGATGCTTGAAATATGGCCTTGCCCGCATTCCCTTTTATAAAAATCCTTTTTTTGTGGCATTTTGCCCTGGATTCAGCATCGGAGCCTGAATTTTTAAAACGCAGAGCAGGACCGTTTGCGTTTGCCACGATGACGACGGAGAGGTAATTGGCAGCCGGATTTGCTCGCTTTCCTGTCTTGCAGGACAAAGCTTTTGGCCCAGATCGGTACCAGTAACACCCAGTGTCAACAGTTACGATCCAACCGTCCCCCTCGACGACAGTCTCAAGGAAACGGTCACCTTTTATGGCAGAGAATACCAACGTTATTCGCTCGAGAACAACGTGTATTTCTCTCCCATAGACGAGGTACTGGCGAGCCGCTGTTGTGATTGCCGCTTTCTCGGTAGCGGTCCAAGAGAGCCGTGTTGCTGAGAAACCCATCTAGGACGAAGTCGAGCGGCTCCAAATCTCTCACGAGGTGTTTCGAAAGGTTTTCGGAAACCAGCTGGTTCTCCCCCAAATTCGAAGACTGAGAAAGGTCCTCGACTGCGGTTTCGGAACAGGAGCCTGGGCAACCGAAGTGGCCGAACAAAACCCAGGATGTGAGGTGAGTTGTCGCTGAGCTGCCCGTGCCCAGGCCGCCGGTAGGGAAGAGCCTTCTCTCTGGTCTCTGATGTCCGCGGGGTCCCACAAAGTTATGGCAGTCTTTCTGGGACGAGACTCTGCTGGGCATTGATGCCACTGACATGCCAATCAACGCAGGTGTTGGGGATCGATATCAGCCCGCACATGGCGCAAGAAGACGATTTGCCAAATCTCGATTTCCAGGTTGACGACCTGAACAGAAGGTGAGCAATGTCCTGCCCCGGCCCATGCGTCTCCTTGGCCGTTGGGGGATGAAAATTTGACAGAGGCCTTTCCAGGTTTACCTTTGAACGGGACGAATTCGACCTGGTTCACAGTCGGATGGTCGCAGGAGGAATTGATGCGGGGAGATGGAGAAGCTATCTCCGCGACATGTACCGCGTCTTGCGGCCAGGAGGCTGGTGCCAGCTGGTTGAGGTGTATTACCAAGCGCAGTCGGACAACGGAACCCTGACAGACGGTAAGGCTGAACATGGCTTTTCTTTCTCTTTTTTGATTTTGTTTTTTTGATCTCAGCCCAGCCAGAAGCTAATCTCGCCTGTGACCAGAGCATGGGCTTCGACTCTGGTCCAAGCTGTATCTCGAGAGCGTCAGCCAATACAAAGATCCGCGGGCTCCGTGTCGACTGGAGGATCTCCTCCGCCAGGCAGGGTTCAGGGAAGTGCAGACTTGGTCGATGCAGATGCCCATGAGCGGCTGGCCAGCAGGTGAGGCTCTTTTGGTTTGTCGTTGGCAGACAGGCCGGTCTGGATCGCTAACGCCCGCGGCACAGACCCGTTGTTGAAGGAGGTCGGACTGCTGAACCGGGAGAACATACAGCGGCTGCTGGCGTCCCAGTCCATGTACCTCTTCACGGAGAGGCTTGGGTATGTCAAGCCTAGGCGTCGCCTCCTGTCAGCTGGGCGTGTCTCTGTCACTGACTCGTCTTTTTACAAACTCACAGAATGCCATACGACCAAGCGCAGGTCCTCATTGCCCAGGCTCGCCAAGAAGCGGACAACGCATCAATAAAGGTAGGCGAGAGCCTTGGGGGCGATTGCTGTGCTGTTTCCTGCTGACCGTTGCCTCTTTGCCCGTCGTCCAGGCGTACTTTCCACTGTGAGTCTGTTTGTCTGTTTGGTGTCTGGCATCTTCGCCTTTTCTCGGGACGCTAACAAGCCCTTTGTCAGATATGTTTGCTTCGGTCGAAAGTGACGCGGAAGACGGATCTGGAGATGATGGCTTTCAGCGGCCGGCCGCGTGGATGAGCCTGGCCCATGCAGCTGAGCTCGGCTCGACGTTTGTCGAGAGGCAAACGCCTGTCCCGTCTCCGGACGCAGAGCGTGTTTCTGAGCGTGGCGCCATCGTCGTTTGCCCGATCGTGGCTTCCACGCTCTGTTTGACGCTTGGCATCTGGCACGATGCCGCCGTGCCTCTCCGGCCGCTCCAGGCCCGGCTGTGTGCGCGTCTCTTGAGCTCGGCTCGACTCGTCGTTTCCCCCTTGCTGTTCTGCCGGCTGCTTTTGTCCGCGGCTGTTTTCGTTGGTTTCTCGCGTCTGTTTCTGCATAGCATCGCACCATAGCATAAAGGCAGCACGAATGGTACTTTTTCCTCTTTGCTGACGCTCCAGAAGGGAGCCGTGTCGCTTTGCTTTGCTTTGCTTTGCTTTGCTTTGCCCGGCGGCACACGTCGTGCGAGGCCGTTGCATCAGAGAGCGGTGATGGGAAACAACAATTCTGCGGATGACAAAGACCCCCGACGAAAGGGGAAGGAGACCACGTCGACGGCAGGCAGGTGCGAAGACAGCAAGACGCGCACCTTCCCCAGCACTGGCATACAGAACACGAAAACACGGTACTAGCCGGGCTGGGTGGCAGGAGCGACCAGTGGGTTCGCAAGGGTCTCGACGGTCATTATTGTTAATATTACTGGCAGGTCTCGAGGAAGGTGCGAGGCACAAAACGCATCGGCGACGAGAGAAACGTCCAGACGAAAATGCCAAAGAGTGGCCAAACAGCAGCGGTCTCGACGGACTGCGGTGTCGCCTCACGTCGCCCCAGAAAGAACGCGCAGACGACAGCGTGTGTGCGTGTGTACCCCCGCAAGAAGCAGCCAGCTGTGCCTGGCGCTCTGTCCGCCAGGTCTTGTCCGCCGCCCATCGTGGTCGAGGGCCTCTGCAGCGTCCTCGTGCATCTGTTTCGGGCCTGTGGCCTGCCACGGTTGCATCCTGGACGTTGCCAGATAGCCGCCGGCGGTGCCATGCCAAAGCGGGAGGCTTGCAACAGCCAACCAGCCAGGTTCCAGCCAGCCAGGTTCCAGCCAGCCAGGTTCCAGTCAGCCAGTTGGGCACAGCAGCCGGGGCCTGGCCTACCCTGGACGGCGGCAGCCTCTCCCTCCTGCTGGCCGCGTCAAGCCTTGTCCAAGCACATCGTGTGGTCGTGTGGGTTTCTGCCCAACGAGCTTGGGCGCCTCGCCTTTGTCCGCGGTCGGTGGTCGTCTGGCCGCTGCGCAGTCGGGTCTGCAGAGCGTGCTTGTGTGAGTGGAGCTGTTGTTCTCGCGAGGAACCTCACCTCCAAACCCATACGAGTACATATACACGCCCGGCATTACGGGGTGGAGAGCGTGGCCGTCAGCTGGCCAGGCATCCGACGCCAGCAGAGGGCCATGCCCAACACGAGAACCCACGAACCGCCCAGGTGACGAGCCAGGCCCGGGCCACGGCCTCGCATTCCCGCTGCGGACAAGAAACAAAAGATCTTCAACGAGATACGAGCAGGCTGCCGTATCTTACGAGAGCACGGGGCGGTGCTCGAGCTACTCCAGATGGGGTTCGGCCGCAGGGCCCAACCAGCCCGTGCAGTACTGGTAGGGCAAGATTGATCCCGGGGAGCTTCCGCGGGACATCCCTGCTGCGTTTGCCAGCATCAGGTGGCTGACTGTTTTTCGGGGTCCAAACGGCGCTCGCGTTCCTTTCCGCCACGACGCCGGGCGCAACGAGGTCGGCCGGCCCCTCGACGTCGACGACGTCCAGGGTCCAGACACGGTGCAGCAGAAAGTGCCGGGCTCCAGACATCACCAGAGGCATTCCCCACGACTGCGGGCTTGATGTAACCCACCAACAAGCTGCCGGCGAGCGCTCGGAAGATGCCGTTGGCGGCAATGAGCAGGCCTCCTTCTCGGGCCATCAAGCCCGTGTGCTTATTCTCTAGAGGAGGAACCGGAGGGCTGCCCATACGCATGTGTACGGAGTATTGCAGAGAAAGCGTCGTGCTCCGGGTGAAGAGATCGCCTGTGTTAGCGCACAAGTCAATTTGCCGCGATGGGCTATTCTTACGCAGGTTAAGATTTCTCCAGCACCCCTGACCCGCTCCGGCCCCAGCCACAGCGAACGGCACATTCTGACTGGCCACTGCGCGAGCCTCGCTTCAAATTTTCAGTGCCGTCGATCACCAGCAACACACGCGGACACGACGGCGAACACCACGCTCTCTGCCCCGGTCCCTTGCTTCCCGCTGCACCGACGATGGCATTCCGGCTCCGTGTCGCGCGGCTTGCCGCAGCAACGCCCGCGCGTTTGGTTTCCCGGAACACCGCGCCCGTGCGCGCCCGGATGTACTCGTCCGACGAGGCGCCGGCGCCGGCGCCGCCGCTGCTGGCGAAGCTCAAGGGCGACCTGAAGGCGGCCATGAAGGCCAAGGACAAGGCGCGGCTGTCGGTGCTGCGGTCGGTGCTGGCGGCGACGCTCAATGCCAGCAAGACGACGCAGCCCGTCGACACGGACGCCAAGCTCGTGGCGCTGCTGCGCAAGACGGCGCGGACGGCGCAGGACGCCGCGGCCGAGTTCCGGGAGGCCGGCCGGGCCGACCTGGCGGACAAGGAGCTCGAGCAGATCCGCATCCTCGAGGCGTACGCGCAGGCCGGCGCCGTCGAGTCGCTGGGCCCCGACGAGGTGCAGGCCGCGGCCGAGACGGTGCTGGGCGCGCTCCGGGCCGCCGGGGGCAGCGTGCGGGCCGGCGACGTGATCAAGCAGATGCTCGCGCCGGGCGGCCCGCTGGACGGAAAGGACTTTGACAGGGCGGGCATGGCCCAGATTGTGAAGAAGCTGACGGCCTAGGCGGGCGGCGGCGGACCGTGTAGCGATCTACAACTACAAGCTGGCCGGCGCGACGCGGCGACGGCCCAGACACGAAGAACATGAAACCATTCTGCTCCACGCGCTTCTCTGTTGTGATTGGGAGACTGGGAACTTCTTCTTCTTCTTCTTCTTCTTCTTGTACCGTTTCCTCCATCCACAGCCGACAGGCAGCCCGTTCTCGGCAATCAGACAAGGCTGCACGCTGCACAGTTGTTCTCACCATATCGGCTCAAGAATTCCCTTTCGCGGTCTTACGTTTTGTCATTTCCACCCGTGCGTGCACTGGTCACAAGACGGCTCGTCGGCCTGCTAGGTTCCTGGGGACGTCGACGCCTTGGCAGGCTGGGGCAGGGCAATGTGCGGCTGACCAGTCGATCAAACGGCAGCCGGCCGTCCTTTTACCTTTTGTCTGCCTTGGAGCAGCCGCGAGAAGCAACGGTGGCTGTCAGACGGATGGTGGCGCGCATCCATCAGGCTTCCCCTCATTTGTCATCTTGGATTGCATTGGCCCTTGACGCGCAATGTTGCAAGATAAGGGCGTCCGGATGCCAGGCTGGGCTGCAGGCTTCTTTGCCTTGCTTCGACCGCCTGGGCGGGCGTGAAACGAGCTTAGTCGACATCCGGAAACCAACGGCAACCAACGGGCAAAGACAAGGGGCGGGCTCCGCAGCCGAACAGCAGAGACAACAGCGGTGGCCTCTTGACGCAAACGCAGATGCTATTTGGTGGACACGCGCAGCCGGGCTGAGAGGCTTCGACATTGACAGGGCGCCGTGTTCCGTTGTCTGACGCTGGCAGATACACGAGCTCGCTGCCGTACGACCGTGTCGACAAACTGTTGCGTCCGAGCAGCTGCCATAGCATTCCCCGTCTGGCCATTGCGAGGCGATACCCCTTACATCCCCGTCAGATTGCCCTCTGGCGACAACCCATGGCCACGCGTATGGACGAAATGGCCTCGCCGAACCGGGACGGCAGCACGGGTGCGGCACCCGCCGACGATGCGGAGCTGCACCATCCCTACGCCCACCAGCGCGGTCGCCGGCGCCGGCGCAGCCCGCCGGCCACGCCGTCCTACGACGGCCATGCCGTTCCCTTTTCGCTTGCGATGACGGCGGCGGCCGGCGGCCCGCGCTCGAGCCACGCGCCTGGCCACGCGCCCGGCCACCCCCGGCACCCGCCACGGCCACGGCACAACGCTCGCCCCCGGCACCCTACGCCCTCGGGGAGCTCCGGGAATCTGCGCGGCCGCCGGCGGCACCGGTCGCCCTCGATGGGCCCCGTGGCCGCCGCCATCCGCAAGGCGTCGACGCGGCCGTCGTCGCCGCACGACTGGCTCTACGCGCGCAGCCGCAACGGCAACAGCAGCAAGCGGCTCGACTCGCCGTCCCTCCGGCACTCGGCAGACGTGGCCCACGCCCTGCTGCTGCAGGCCCGCCACGCCGCCGCCAAGCCCGCGTCACGCCGCAGCCACTGCCCGTCGCGGTCGGGGTCTGCCGACAGCGACGGCGCCGAGGCGAGGGCCGACGGCGCGTTCGACGGCGCGTTTCTTGACCCTGCCTTTGTGGCCGCGCGCCGCCGGCGCCGCCGCCAGCGCACCCAGAGCCGGCCCCGGCCGCGCCGCCCTGTCAGCAGCGACGGTGTCGATGACGGCGGCAGCTACTACACGTTTGGCGACGCCGCGTCCGCGCCGGCCCCGGACGCGCCGTCCCAGCTGCAGTTCCAGGTGCTGCTGTGCGAGACGAGCGACGCGACCAGCGACGGCGACGTCATGGACCTCGAGGTGGGCTAAGCCGCGCAGCGGCTTTTTCCGGTGCGAGCATGGTTCTCGTCAGATTGGGGTTGGGTTGCTTGATCAGCTATATTGTGCCTTGTCTTTTCTGTTCTATTTAGTTTTATTTATTATAACACGGACACTCGAGAACAGCTTGAATGGCATAAAGAGTAAGCCCCGTCTACTTCTCGACATACGCAAATCAAAAAAGATGAACAAATGGTGATGCTTCCTTGCTTCGTCCGTATCCATCACCACTTGCAACATATTCACATCAATCACCGCAATGCACTGTCAACAAACCACGCCGGCCCAAACGCGCGTCAACATGGAGCAATACAAACACCATGGAGCCGCCCGCTGTCCACATGACCGCCCTGTTACGCCGCTGCATTTCGTGCATCTCGTGCATTCGTGCATTCGTGCATTCGTGCACCTCGTCTTGCGTAGGCATGCATGCGTCTGCCTGCATTGCGCCCGCACGCCCGCATGCCCGAGCTCTGCGCGGGACGTGCATGTGTTGTCTCTGCGCCCCCTCTCGCGTACGTAGCAGGCACTGCCTTGTCCTGCTGACGCTCGCTCCTTGGTGCCTGACGAGAGGCATGAGCCACGCTTGTCGGCGATGCTGGTTGCCCGGCCCGGCCTGTGCTCGTTCCTCTCCTTGTCGGTCGCCGGCGCCCAACGGCCCCCAGGGAACGCGGCCGGGCGCTTTGTCTCTCATCTTGGGTCTGTGTGAGACTGGCACGGCCTGCCACGCCCGCCTTCACGTTGCCCGTGTAAAGAACGGCCTCTGCCACATTGCAGTGCGGCTCGTCAGGTTCGCAGGAATGCCAGCTCATACACCCCACTCGGCTGCAGGGAACGGACAGGCAAATAGGAACGCACGCAGCCGCACACGTATCCGCACGGTTCCTACACACGGCCAGTCTTTATTGCGCATCCACACGGCATGCCTCACCTGCATATGTGCATGCTTGTGGCAAGTGGGAAGGTTGGCAGAGAAGGTAAACAAGGATGTGAAGAAGGAGAAGAAGGAGAAGGAGAAGGAAAGAAGGAAGTAAGAATGACAAAAAGGTAAAAAAGAAAATTAAGGGGGGGGAATAATGGTTTTTTTTTTTTAAAAAAAAAGAAAAGAAAAGAAAAGAAAAGAAAAGAAAAGAAAAGAAAAGAAAAAAGCCGATTACTAAAACAGCATCTCTCCGGCTCAGACTCTGCAGCAAGCTGCATTGGCACCGCACTTCGACACCGACACTTTACGGCAAACTGTTCTGCAAGCTCCGTGGCATCTCATCGCCGTTTGCTGCCACCCCACCAGCATTTCACGGCCGGCATGAAGACCGTCTCGTCTGAGACCATGTCGTCTGAGACCATCTCGTCTGGGCCCTGTCTTGTCCTGTTTACAATCTTGTCGTCTTTGCCCGTATCGTACGTCGTATACGTACTCGTACATCTGCCGCTTCTACAAGGCGACCGGTGGGTACCGCTCTCCTCTTTCCTGCTTCTACGATAGCCTCCGCCAGTGAGCGTGTTCCGGGGCGGCCTGGCCTGCAGGACGGCGGCAGTAGCTTCAAGAGCAAGGCGAAACGCCGGCGGACAAGGAGAAACAGGAGTGCAAGGCGGCGACGGAGGACGTCGTAATACATTGTATACATTCCCGCTGTGCAATGGCGTCTTTTCGGCGTACACAAGGGCAATGCACGTTGAGCGTCTTGGTTTTCTCCCTTTTCCTTGTCCCATGACATTTACTTTCTTGCCGTCACGTCCGTGTTGACTCGGTAAAGGGACCCCAAATAAAATGTGCGTCAAAAGCAGGGCAAGGGCTTGTCCTGCCGGCAGTGACAATTCGGCGAGCCTCCTCTGGCGACACCCCGTCCTGTGCTCCGCACAACTGGTTGCTTACAGAGTACGTATACTTTGTATCTTATCTTACGAGGTGCCTCTTCCGCGCACTTGTACATACGAGTATATGCGGCATCGCGCTCGCGACGCGCTGTCCTTGTCTTGCCGTTTGTTTAGCCTCTTGCCCCTCGTCCATCCTTGTTGCAGCGTCGCGCAATATTGACGCAAGGGCAACAGGCTCTTTCGAAACCAGCGGTCAGCAGCCGCGCGTTGTAACGCTGTGACGGACGACACCCGCACGGACATGCTTTTTACACATCTTCAACTCTGTCGACAATGTACGAGTACGAGTACAAGCATATATGTAGACACATATATGTATATATACATACGTGTACATACTGCGTATTCTGTGGGTGCGGCCGAATCTGCAGCACCAAGCGTATCTGTCGAATCGTCCGCAGGGAGCCGTGCCACGGAAAGAAGAATGTCGCCATTGCTTCCTGTCCGACGAGAACGGCAGTGCACTGCTTGTGCGAGTCCCGTGGATGCAGTCCACGCAAGGCTACAAAGTAAATATATACATAGTACATATACGTCGTAGCTTGTGCCCGAGTCGCTTGTTCATCCACGTCCGTCACTCTCCACCCCGCGTTTACAATGAAGACCGGCAGTGAACGAAGCAACCCATTCCTTGTTTTCCTCCAGGAACGACAGAAGCCAGCAGCCAGTATCGATGCTGATGCACGCGTAATCGCGTTGCACGCCGTCCTCTGTGCATGCAGAACGGAGGATCGGCGAGCTCTCCGGCCTTGGAGGCAGGGAAGCAGCTCAACGATGCACAGCCTAGCGTGCAGCCCGCGGACGCCGGAGGTGCATGCAAAAACCAAGACGGTCACGCAGACGGGACGTACGTCGTAGGCTCTGCGCGGTCGACGACGGCATGCTTCCTGGCCTTGCTTGTTTCTGCGCTTGCCCTCTTGGCTGCTCAACCGCCCAGTCGTGCCGCATGTCTCAGTCTCGCATGGATGCAAGGGGTGGATCGTGATGGAGGAGTCTGGCGGAGTCGATAGCCCGAGGAAGATGGCAGGCAAGAAGAGAGGCACAGACATTACGCAGGCTTGTCAACAAACACTTGACTGCTGTCCTGCCGTCCTGCTGCCCTGCCGTCCTGTCCTGCACGCGTATGCGTACAATGCTCTCGCCTGCAACGTGAACCACAGCTGCCGCCGTGTCCCTTTCGTTGCGACCTCTCGCGCCACGACAGATCGGATCTCTTTGTTCTCCCCGCTCCGCAATACACCGCAGCGTCTTGTGCAGCATTCTCACGCTTCACATTCCGTATCGCCTCCGTGTCTACCCGCATGGCCTCTTCCCCACCCATTGAGACATCTCTGCCGTGGCGTGCACCTTTCCGATTAGCTGCTCGGTATGTGCCTCCTCGTATCTTGCTGTGTACTTGTATGCGCCCCTTCTGCCGGACGCCACGTCGCGCTGCAGAGTCCAACAAAAAAACACGCAAAACACGCAAAAGCACCACCGCGTTGAGTTGCTGCATTGGGACGGCTGAGCACTCTGCGCAGCTAGCAACCGCCTGGAGATCAGTGCTCCTAGGGTCTGCCTGCCCTCTGCAGTGCTGCTAGCGCCGTGTTCCTGGCCCATTTTTAGGCGTTTTAGTGGCTGGTTGCCCTTCTGGGCTTGGCTCGCCCCTGGCCCGTCCTGAACGGCCGGCCTGATTTTGGCTTGTCGTGGGCCCCGCCCGACGACGCCGCTATGTGCTGCGAGCATCTCCGTACTCCGTAAAGGACAAGAGGTGCAGCGTTAAAGTGGGGCCGCACCGTTTGTTCTCCATGTGCGTTGCATCCGCAGGGGCGAATGGCGTCTGTGATTGGCCACGCTAACGGCATTGCATGAGCCCGCCGTGGCTGGTCAGCCACTACGATTGTCAGTTGCTCACCGCCATTTCGAGCACGGAAGGAAGATGGACGAGCGACGAGGGAAAGAGCAGGCGAGCACGAGCCGGTGGTTCCTGAGGTTTGCGAGCATTCCTGGCGCCCGTCCAGTGCTCGCAAGAGGAAGGAGCCGACGGCGCGCGTTCCTGTCTGTATTGCAAGTGCCCGCGCCGTATCACGACCGTGCTTCCTACTTTGTCCACTTTGTATGCCGTGCGGCCCTCACCCCATCGCCGTCGGAACAGGAAAGAGCCCTCGGCTGTTGAGCTGGCCGGGATCCTCGCACCTGCCTCCCTCGCGCCTGCCTCCTGCCCTCTGCAGCATCGCCTCCTGCATCGTGTCTTCATTTCGCGCCGCGGCCAACGCCTCCTCTTTTCCGCCCTCATCCCGGTCCTGTTCGTTTGCCAGACGATCAACGAGCCCGGAACGAAAAGACCTCGCAAGCCTGAAGACCTGGCCAAGCGGCCCCTCCTCCTCCACCCCACCCGCCTTTCTCCCGCTCCGCTTCTCGACCGCTTGCCCGCCCACACCCCCCAGAAGCCTCAACCGCCCCTCTCTTTTCGCCCAACAAACCGCATCGCCAACCACCCTTCTCGCGCAGACGGTCTCTTCTGGCCGGCCTGCGTTTGTTTCTTTTGACCTGTGCCGTTTCCGTCTTGTCGTCTTTTCGTCTTCGTTTTTCGTCTTCTTGTCTTCTCGTCTCTCGTGGTTGTTGGTCTTGCTGTCTCGGATCATAGCCCCTCTGTCCCTGCCGGCCCCGCCCACAAAACACTCAGCCAGATCTCACGTTGAGATCCGCCAAAAGAGCGGTGTCGAGCTGTCGCACAAAATACAATACAATCGCTTCGTGCCCCGGCCTCCCTGAAACCGTTTTCTTTTTTTCTCCTTTTGGCCCTTCTCCCTCAGCCCTGTTCCATCTGTTTTGTTCTCTTGTTTTGTTCTTCTCTCCCCCCCTCTCCTCTCCTCCCTCTTCGTCACTTGTTCATCTCCCAGAATGTCGTTCGACTACAGCAGCAACGCCGCCACCGGCGAGGCGTTTATAGAGCAGTTCTATCCCTTTGCAACATCGCCCACGGCCTCGCCCGCCGCCGTGTCTCCGTCGGCCCCCGTGCCCGTCTCCGTCTCCGTCTCGCCGGCGACCATGTCCCCCCCGGCAAGCGCCCACCAGCAGCCCCAGGCCATCGCCTGGAACATGCCCTTTGACTACGTCGCCCCCGTCGTCGGCCAGGCCGTCCACTCGCCCATCGAGCAGCCGTCCTCGTCCCCGGAGGACTCGCCGCAGAGCATGTCGCCCGGCCACATCAGCTCGGCATCGTCCAGCCCTCTCCAGCAGCTCCTGTCGCCGTTCCAGACCTCGCCCATGAACCCGCTCACGGAGCTCTCCCTCCAGCAGAGCCAGCGCCAGCTCGAGCAGGCGCAGCAGGCGCAGATCCAGCAACAGCTGCACCACCACCAGCTTCTCCAGCAGCAGCTCCGTCTGCAGCAGCACCAGCAACGCCAGCAGCAGCAGCGCCAGTTCCAGCAGCATCAGCATCAGCAGCAGCACCAGCATCAGCAGCAGCAGGCCCAGGGCCTGCACCAGCACCAGCAACAGCACCAGCCACAGCAGGCCCAGGGCCTGCAGCCCTTTCTGCAGAACCCGGGCGTGGCCCTGATGGCCTTCAACCCCTTCACCGCTGGCTTCCAGACCACGCCCATGGACTTTCTTGCCGCCCCGACCACCACGGCTGGCCTCGACGCCGGCCTGCCGCTCGGCACGGCCTTCAACCCCATGCCTGCCGTTGCCGCCGCCGGCGCAAACACGGCCACCACGGAGGCGATGCAGCACTGGGGCCTCAGCATGGCCAACTGGCAGGACTTTGAGATGGTCCTGCCGCCAACCCACGGCCTTGCCCAGCAGCGGCTGGGCAGCATGACGAGCCTCGGCAGCACGTCGCCCACCGGCACCTGCATCGAGGTCCACTCTCTGGGCAGCTCGAGCGGCGAGGTCGACTGGTCCACCGTCGACCTGTTCCCGCGCTTCGAGACCTTTCCGCATGCCGCCGTTGCGCAGCAGTCCATCTTCAACCCGGGCCAGACCCTGCACCTCCGCACAAACTCCGACTCGTCGCAGTCCGACGGCAACTCGCTCGAATTTGGCAGCTACGAGGAGATCAACTTTACCGCACCGTTCTCGCCGCTCTCGCAAGGATCCGAGTCGTCCCACAGCCACCGCAACTGCTTCCACGGCGACGGCCACAACCACGCGCACACCCCGCCCGGCGCGTCCCAGGAGCTTGTCATCAGCCCGGCCGCTGCCGTCTCCCCCGTGCCCATCAAGACCGCCGCCGCGTCTGCATCGCCGACCGCCACCGCTCTCATCCGCCAGTCCCCGGCATCGGGCTCCGGCATGGGCTCGTCGTCCCTGTCGTCTTCCTCGTCGCCTCCGGTTCGCCGTGCCTCCAGCGGCCCGCGCAAGAGCCCCATCTCCAAGCCGGGCCCCAAGGCCGTCATCCGCCGCTCCTCCACGGGCAAGGATGGCAAGATGCTGCCGGGCGAGAAAAAGGTCGGCCGCCGGCGCGGCCCGCTTCTGCCCGAGCAGCGGAAGCAGGCCAGCGAGATCCGCAAGCTGCGGGCCTGCCTCCGCTGCAAGTTCCTCAAAAAGACGTGCGACAAGGGCGAGCCGTGTGCTGGCTGCCAGCCTTCGCACGCGCGCCTGTGGCAGGTGCCTTGCACGCGCATCGATATCAAGGACGTCGCCCTCTTCATGAAGGACTGGAAGGCCGACTATGAGCGCCACCTGGACCTCGGCATGTCCGTCTTCAACGTCAAGGGCTTCTCCAAGAAGGAGTCGCTCATGTGGATCACGCACGGCTACGGCTTCTGCCTGCCCATCATGGTGCGCGAGGTGCACGTCGCGGACGAGAGCTGCTTCCAGGTCGACTGGGTCGAGTCCTGCCTGAGGGACCAGGAGCCCATTGACTTTGGCATCCGCACAGACAAGCTCGACGTTGGCGAGGAGGGCATCAGCATGGAGAAGCTGTCCACCTACCTCGACCGCCACGTCGACGGCACCTTTGAGAACTTTGTCGACGACCACTTTGAGGGCACGCCCTTTGTCACCGAGGTGCTCAAGACGGCCCACCGCTACTACATGAAGGAGGGCCTCCCCGTCATCCGCAAGGCCCTGAAGCTGGTGCTGGCCTACAACCTGACCATGCACATTACGCTGGTGGAGCAGCAGGGCTCCGAGGTCCAGATGGAGGGCCAGATTGACGACGAGGACTCCAAGTTCTACGGCCGGGTCGTCGCGCCCGTCATGGTCAACTTCCAGATCAAGTGCGCCATGGCCGACATGTGGCGCGAGCTGCAAAAGGAGATCCTCGAGGAGCTGTCGAGCCTCTACTCGCGCGTCTACAGCGGCGACCGCCTCAAGAACTGGCCCACCATTTTCATGCTGGCCGCCATCCTCCTCATCGTCTGGGAGGAGATGCAGTTTGACTGCCACTACCGCGTGCCCGACCAAAACTCGGTCCGAAAGTTTTGCAGCGAGATGGAGGCCACCCCCGTCGGCGTTATCGTCGGCCTCTTCCATGCCATTTCGCAGAAGCTCCCGTCCTTTACCGAATGGGACACGGCCAAGCATGGCCAAGTGCTGAACAACAACGAGACCGTCTGCACGGCCATGACCGAAATGCGGGAGCACATTCTCAAGCATGGTGCGTCCTCCTCCTCCTCCCTCCTCCCTCCTCCCTCCTCCCTCCTCCCTCCCTTTCAACGCCTTTTCTGAATATGTCTTCGCTTGTACATACTGACCGTACAGACACCTACCTGCGCGAGAGACAAGTCAAGACCGAGTTTGACCGCCACGATTTCGACTGTCTGGCAAACAAGTTTGTGTCCAAGCTGGTCATCCGGGCCAACTAGGACTGCATGTCTTGCTTTTGTCTTTGCCATGTTTACAATATCCCGCCTCCAGCATCCAGCCGAGCCCGATCTACGACCATATGATATCCACGCCATTTTCTGACCAGCGCTTTCGGTCCTACATCAGCTGTTTCTTGATTGTCTTTCCTTTGTCCGTTTTCTTTTGTTTCTTCCGATGATCATTCAGCGATGGCGTTTTTCGTCCTGATTCCAGCAAGGCGTGCTTGTTTTCAGCCCGGCAATGCAGGGCTGACTCGCACTGCCCCGTTTCTGTTGATTTGTAAAGCAAGCGAGCAAGTTGATTTGTGATTTTTTTCTTTTTTTCTCTTTTTCTCTATTTCTGCTTCTTCTTCTTCCGTCCTTTGCTTTGTCCTGCCCTCCCCGTCCTTGGGTCTTTATGATTGGCAAGCATGCGACACATTCGAGATGCGGCAACGGTTTACGACTGCGCCGGAACGCCTTTTCACGCTTTATGGACTTCTTGATCAATGTCTTTTGTTTTTTTATGACGATTGCTTTTTCGCCTTTTCTTCATTGTCTATAGTCTGTTTGTTTGTCACGACTGATCGCAAGGCAAATGATGTATGAGCCCGAGATGTTGACGATCGATTTATTTTTTATTTACTTGTTCTCTCGTATCTTCTTCCAATACTATCTCCTTTGTTCTTATTTATGTCTTTTTCTTCCACTCTGGGTTCGAAAAGGAGACCCGCAGGCCGAAGAGACAGATGTGCTTTTCTGTCAACGGCTCCCAAGGATCCAATGTTGTGTGGCGTTTCGAGCCTGCCTGTTTCTTTGAGCCTTAACTACGGTACAGCATGCATGTTGCTTTCTGGTCAGGAAAGGCTGGGAACAGCCGGATTACGAGTACTGTAAGGCGATCTTGTGAGTGGGATGGGATGGGATGGATGGGCTGGGCAGGACGGTGGCGTACATCCATGTTGTTCATGTGTTTATACAGCTGGCACTTGCTTGTCCTCCAACGGCAAGACTGCATACGAGTACGAGTAGTCCAAGACGTCGCGAATGCACATGTGGATCCTTGTCAACGGTTCGCGGGAGTGGCGATATGGAGATACGCAGACGGGACCTCAACGTGGGGAGTAGAAATAGCATACGAGAATACTTGTACGGGTGAATGGCACTTGTCTGTCGGAGCGTTGTTGCTGTTTCGCTGCAGAGATTGCCATATGCGAGACCGAGGAGAATGCACGTTAATACTCGTAAAACGCCTCGCACATTTGCTGAAAAGAGCCGTGGATAAACAGGACGAGGACGCCCGTGGCCCCCCGTGAAGAGCAAAAGAACGCAATCCAACGTCATCCAACAACGTCGTTCCACCTGGGACAGACAACGCATAAACGAGGAATTAGCCACGAGAACAGAAAAAAAGAGAGAGAGGGAGAGAATTCTTGCTTGCCCGGCGAATGCGCCCGGCGTCTGAGAGAGCACTGTGACCGGAAAACGCCATCTGGCAGAGCAGGGCGGTCTGCTCTCGGAGCAAGCCGGGCTGGAACGAGGGGCCTCCCCGGCGAGGCCAGAAACATGCAGGGCCTCGAATCGGCCTTCTCCTGCTCGCCGTTCCTGTTCGCAGCATGCTTTGGCCGGACGACGAGATGGGCCTCTGTCGGCCTGCAAGCCTTCTGCAGTCGCCTATCTCGGTGCTTCCAGCCTTTGGGCACCGGCGCATTCGGCCTCGCGGCGCCTCACGGCGCCTCGCGTGGTGGCTGGACGCCCAGGCTATCGCGAACTGACCGCTTTCCACCTAGCGCGCCTGGTAGTGGGTACGTGTGTCGTCATATGTGGCAGGCGCATGCCGGGGTAGCAGCGACAAAAGCGAGTCGCCGCGTGAGTGATTCATAGCGAAAAAGGCGGGCTCCACTGCATGCCAGCACCTTCCATCCGCCGGCCGCCTCCTCTGCACACTCTGATTGGCGGGCTGCTGCATTTTTGACGGGGCGATAAAGGTCGTTTTCTTTTGCCCGCTAACCGAACTGGGGCCAGGCTGCGCAGCGCCCCTCTTTCCCAGCCTGCTGCCACTGGCGGTGTTGCCGCTTTACGATACGTCGTACGAGGCACTCCGCTCTGCTGAGCAAGCAGTATCAGGCGGCCACAGCCCCCTCGTTTGCGCCTGCCATTCACTTGCCCCATTTGCCTCCGGTCCTTCCCACGCCGCCCCCCTCGTGCCTTCCCCTCTCGTCTCACCGTCAGTATTTAAGAGTCCTTTTCGCCGCCTCTGCCGATTCTCTCCTTTTCCTCTCCTCTTCTTTTCCTGTTCTTCATTCTTCTCATTCCTCAAACATCGACTTTTATCGAGCCTTTTTGCTCTTCACATTCATCTCCTGTCTACCAAAACCCAACAAAACCATCCACTCCCCCCCAAACGCCATCATGCAGATTTTCGTCAAGACCCTGACGGGCAAGACCATTACTCTTGAGGTCGAGTCGTCCGACACCATCGACAATGTCAAGTCCAAGATCCAGGACAAGGAGGGCATTCCCCCCGATCAGCAGCGCCTGATTTTCGCTGGCAAGCAGCTGGAAGACGGCCGCACCCTCAGCGACTACAACATCCAGAAGGAGAGCACGCTGCACCTCGTCCTCCGTCTCCGCGGTGGCATGCAGATTTTCGTCAAGACCCTGACGGGCAAGACGATTACGCTCGAGGTCGAGTCGTCCGACACGATTGACAACGTCAAGTCCAAGATCCAGGACAAGGAGGGCATCCCCCCCGACCAGCAGCGCCTCATCTTTGCGGGCAAGCAGCTGGAGGACGGCCGCACCCTGAGCGACTACAACATTCAGAAGGAGAGCACGCTGCACCTGGTGCTGCGCCTGCGTGGTGGCATGCAGATCTTTGTCAAGACGCTCACGGGCAAGACAATCACGCTCGAGGTGGAGAGCAGCGACACGATTGACAACGTCAAGAGCAAGATCCAGGACAAGGAGGGCATTCCGCCAGACCAGCAGCGCCTGATTTTCGCTGGCAAGCAGCTCGAGGATGGCCGGACGCTCTCGGACTACAACATCCAAAAGGAGTCGACCCTGCACCTGGTGCTGCGCCTGCGCGGCGGCATGCAAATCTTTGTCAAGACCCTGACCGGCAAGACGATCACCCTGGAGGTGGAGAGCAGCGACACGATCGACAACGTCAAGAGCAAGATCCAGGACAAGGAGGGCATCCCGCCAGACCAGCAGCGTCTTATCTTTGCTGGCAAGCAGCTCGAGGATGGCCGGACGCTCTCGGACTACAACATCCAGAAGGAGTCTACCCTGCACCTGGTGCTGCGTCTGCGTGGCGGCCAGTAAGCGACCGGGTGGGGGCTGCATTGTTGTTTTGTTTTGATTTAGATATCCCGGCGACAGAGGAGTGCAATGTTTGTGCTGCCTCATGAAATGAAATATTCATCTCGATCCGCACGTTTGCGGTCGAACACACAGTTCTGTCTCTCTATGCACCGTGATGTGCGCATTGTAGTGGGCGTTTCGTAGGCGACAACGGACAACTTGTCATGACGGCAGCTTTCCGTCTTTTGCCGGCGTTGACTCACGCCGCGACATCAACGTCATCGTGGGCCTGCATTGCGAAACGCCGCCACCGGTGGAGACCGCAGCACGAGGTGAGGCTGAAGCAGAGCTTTGGAGCAAAATACGAGCAAAGTATCCTCCATGGACGTGCATCGCGGTTATGCACATTGCTGTTTGGACAACGTGTGGACAGCGTACTGGGCGGCGTGGCGTCACTGTCACTGCGTCGCCCCTTCCTCGCCACTTACAGCGCTTGCCTCTGGGATTTTATCGCCACTGTAGCGCCTTCTAAGTGGGGCGATGTTCTGTACTATGCACCAATACTTTTACGTCTTACGAGGACTCTGCTCGTACAAGCTCTCAAGAATCCATTCAACCTTGCAACGACACAGACGCAGCGACAAGAACGCCAATGCGCGACAATGAAGGCGTGCGCAAAGCCGAGCACGTCCCTTGTCGTACCCATCGCTCCCCGCCTTGCCTGTCGCTCTAGACCCCGCCGAGAGCCCGCGGCCGATCCCCATGCCTTCGTCTCCCGCCTACCACCTGACCTTTGAGCTCTATCCGACGCCGGACCCGGCCGCCGCGCTCGAAGCCAGCGACAACCGCTACGAGCCTCTGCCCGTCTGGCGCCCCGGCAGGGCCGCAAGCGTCTTTGACAAGCTCCCGTGGCACGCGACGGCGGAAGACGACGAAGACGAGGACGACGAGGACGACGAGGACGACGAGGACGAGGAGGACGAGGAGGACGGCGCGGCAGGCGACCTCCTCGCGGCACGCCCCGTACGGAACAAGAATGCCGGCGGCGCCGCCACGAGCAACGGAGACGGCAACTCTTCCACGACAACCAGTGTAATAAACGCAGCGGAAGCCGAGCGTGGGACGCCCACCGGGGGAGACGCCCGCGCGACAGCGCTGCTGCCTCCGCGTCTTTGCAGGCCCGCGGCCGGGCTGGGCCCCGAGACAGCCGTGCGCGACTGGCGCTTTGGGCGCGTGCGCATTGCCAGCTTTGACATGGAGGAAGCGCGAGACGGGCCTGCCGCGACAAGCGCGGCAGACGCAAGGACGGCAGACGGGAGGACAGGCGACGGCCACGACAGGCACGCGCCGGCGCCGCTGCTGGGGCCGGTTCTCGGAGGCGCAGGCCAGTCGACGCGGGGGCGCTACAGCCCGCTGGCCACCAAGGTCACGGACGCCGGATGGGGCGTCGTGCATCTGTACCGCGAGGGCGGGCCGGCGTACATGAGCGAGGATGCCGAGCACGGCGGTGGCGACGACGACGGCGACAACAACAACAAGTACGGCGGCGACGGCAGCGACGGCACGATCCTGTGCATCCCGGCCGTGCCCAGCTACATGACGCCGCGCGACTTTCTGGGGTTTGTCGGCGAGACGTGGAGCCGCAACGTCAGCCACTACCGCATGGTGCTGACGAGCCGCACGAACCGGTACATGGTGCTGATCAAGTTCCGCCAGAGCCGGCATGCCAAGGCCTGGCGCGCCGCCTTTGACGGGCGGGTTCTCAACAGCATGGAGTCGGAGGTCTGCCACGTGGCGTTTGTCAGGTCCATTACGATCGAGACGCCGGCGTCGCTGGGCGTCCGCGCGATGCCGCCCCAGGGCGATACCGCCAAAAAAGCCGCGGCAGCAGGGGCAGCAGCGGCGGCAGGGGCGACAGGGACAGCAGGGGCAGCAGGGGCAGCGCACGGCGAGACGCAGAGCGACGAGCGGCCGGCGCACCCACCGCACAGGCTGAGCTACAGCGGAAAGGAGCCGGCCGCAATCAGCTCGCTCCGGCCGCGGCCCCCGCCCACGGCCAACCTGACGGAGCTGCCGACGTGTCCCGTGTGCCTGGAGCGCATGGATGACACGGCGGGCATCATGACGATCCTGTGTCAGCACGTGTTCCACTGCACCTGCCTCCAGACGTGGAAGGGCTCCGGCTGCCCTGTCTGCCGCGCGACCAACCCGTCGCAGATGGCGGGCATGCTGGGCGCTGGCGGCAGCTCGAGCAAGACGGCCTACGACTACGGGCCGTCGTCCTCGTCGGGCGCGGCCGGCGGCTCGGCCGGTCCCTACGACCCGGCCAACCCGTACGCGCAGCCCTTTGGCGCCGGCGGCGTGTCCAACCTGTGCTCGGTGTGCGACTGCGCAGACGACCTGTGGATCTGTCTCATCTGCGGAAACGTGGGCTGCGGGCGGTACAAGGGCGGGCATGCCAAGGACCACTGGAAGGACACGATGCACTCGTTCAGCCTCGAGCTGGAGACGCAGTACGTCTGGGACTACGCCGGCGACATGTGGGTGCACCGGCTGATCCGCGACAAGGGCGACGGTAAGATTGTCGAGCTGCCGGGCCGCACCAGCCGCCGCCGCTACAGCAGCCGAAGACGGCGGCGCGGGCCGCGGCGGGAGGAGGAGGAGGAGGACGACGACGACGACGACGCCGACGACGACAGCGCAGAAGAGGACGTGGTCCCGCGCGCAAAGCTCGACCGCATCGGCCTCGAGTACACGCACCTGCTGACCAGCCAGCTGGAGAGCCAGCGCCTCTACTTTGAAGAGATGGTCAACAAGGCGGCCGACAAGGCCAGCAAGGCGGCGGCGGCGGCCGAGGCGGCGGCGGCGCAGACCGCCGAGGCGCTGCAGGAGCTCGCGGCGCTGCGCGCGGCGCACACGGCCCTGGCGGAGACGACGGTGCCGTCGCTCGAGCGCGACGTCGCGCGCGAGCGGCGCCGCGCCGACAAGGCGGCCGAGCTCGCGCGCGGGCTGGGCAAGTCGCTGCAGGACGAGAAGCGCGTGTCCGAGGGCCTCATGGTGCGCATCAAGCACGTGCAGGACCAGGCCGCGGCCCAGCAGGAGCAGCTGGCCGCCGCGCAGGCCGAGGCCGCCGAGCTCCGCGAGACCAACCGCGACCTGACCATGTTCATATCGGGCCAGGAAAAGCTGCGCGAGCTCGAGGCAGAGGGCCAGGTGGCCGCGGGCGAGGTCCAAGGCGCAACCGCCAGCGTGCCCGAGGAGAAGAGGGGCAAGGGCAAGGGCCGCCGGCGGTAGAGGTGGTGTTGTGGTCGAGGGGTGTTGTGTTTGTTTTGTTCTATGCTCTCTCCTTGTTGGCCTTTCTTGTACTCCAGCACAACTTGATACCAGTGTCTTTTTCCAGCTTCCTTGGCTGTCCTTGACGGCCGATGGGAGCCAGGGCTCAATCACATGTCGAAAAGCAACGTGAAATATCTGCAAACACCTCTACGGGTCAAGAGTGGCCGAGCCATGGACAGCCCCGGCTTTCTTGTGAAGACGACACGGACGAAGCCTCCAAACAAACCTGCCTGCCCACGCTCTCCCTGCTTACTGCTGTCGTGTGCTTTCTTTCCGTGTCCTCTCGGCGATGCGTCTATTTCCAGGCCTGGCAGCTCTTTGCCACCAGCTGTGAAAAAAATCTGCATTGTCTTTTTTTCCTTTTAAACCGTACCTGCCTCGTCCAATGATGGCCCAGCGCGGCTTGTGATCGTGGCTTGCGCCTTCCTGCTCGCTGCGGCGTGGCTCCTGCCCGTCGGTTCTCGTTTTCTCGGCCTTGCGCCTGCCGTTTTTTCGGCTACAACGCTGATGCAACCCCACAGTGGCCGATGCGGTTATCCCACTGCTGCAGCCTGCAGGCTACGTGCAGCTTGGGTCCTTCCTTTTTTGCTCGCTGCCCGTCGTTCTTTCTCTCTGGACATTCCATCCGAATTACTAGTGAAAAACGTAAAAAACGTTAAAAAAAAAACGACTCAACGTCTCGTCTCTTGTTGTCCTCTCTATCTCGTCCCTTTCCCGCTTCGTCCTCCCTCCAACGCGCTGCGCCAACGGCGCTCTGGGGAAGCGGAGCATCCGTTCCGCACAGCGAGAGAAAGCGCGAGAATTTAGTGGAAGTGGCGGCGCCGTTCCAATGGTATGACTATTTCCCTCGTGTTTTCGCCTGCCACCTTTCCCCAGACCTGTCATCTTATCGGCCAGATTTTCGCCAGCTCGGGTATTCCAGTCATCCCGGTGCTCGGGCTAGCCGTTGCTCCTTCCGAAGCAAAACAGGAAAGCAAGCAGCGGGACAGCGTCACTCTCTAACAGCCTTTGTCGCGAGGCCGTCCAGCGAGAGCAGTGGCCTGACAGCTCTTTTCCTGCTCGCCTGCAGCTTCCCCAACAAAAAACGACAAACCCCAACTTCGGCTTGTCACGGCGCAGACGACGTCGAGAACACCGAGTCCCGCCTCTGGAGCATACATCCGCCGCATGGGCCGCTCCCCCCTCGCGCCGCGTTAAGCTCGCCATGCCTCCCTCGGAGACGGGCGCTGTCGGGGCCGCCGCGCCCCCGGCCGGCAGCGAGGCCCCCGCGAAGCCCGAAAAGGAGCTCTATCCCATGAGCAAGTGGAAGTACGACACGTTTCTGTGGACCATGTCGGTGCTGGTCGATCTCTTCTTCCGCGAAGTCCACCCGCGCGGCTCGTGGAAGGTCCCGCGGCAGGGCCCCGTCCTCTTTGTCGCCGCGCCCCATGCCAACCAGTTTGTCGACGCCCTCATCCTGCAGCGCACCCTGCGCACCGAGTCCAAGCGCCGCGTCTCCCTGCTCGTCGCGCAAAAGTCGGTCCACGGCTTCATCGGCTGGGCCTCGCGCCAGGTCGGCTCCGTTCCCGTGGGCCGGGCCCAGGACTCCGCCCGGCCCGCCAAGGGCACCATCTTCTTGCCGGACCCCCTCGGCGACCCGACGCTGCTCCAGGGCGTCGGCACCGACTTTGAAAAGGACGCCGAGGTCGGCGGCATGGTCTTTTTGCCCTCCGTCAAGGGGCAGAGCGGCTCGAGCGTCGACGTGGCCGAGATCCTGGGCCCCGGCCGGCTGCGCCTGAAGCGCCCGTTCTCGGGCCGCACGGCCATGATGCAGCTGACCGGCCGCGATGCGAGCGAGTTCGACGAGGACGGCGCGTTTGTCCACAAGGCCGCCGTCGAGAAGGAGGGCGCCGGGCCCGCGCCGGGCTACGCGGGCACCAAGTTCAAGCTGGCGCCGCACATTGACCAGACCAAGGTCTACCATGCCGTGTTCAACCGGCTGCGCAACGGCGGCTGCGTGGGCATCTTCCCCGAAGGCGGCAGCCACGACCGGCCCGGCCTGCTTCCGCTCAAGGCCGGCGTGGCCATCATGGCCCTCGGCACCCTGGCCGAGTCCCCCGACTGCGGCCTCAAGATCGTCCCGGTCGGCATGAACTACTTCCACGCGCACAAGTTCCGGTCGCGGGCCGTCGTCGAGTTTGGGCCGCCGTTCGAGGTGCCGCCCGAGCTGGTGGCCATGTACAAGGCGGGCCAGCGCCGCGACGCCGTGGCGCAGCTGCTCGACACCGTCCACCACGCCCTGGCCGCCGTGACGGTGTCCGCGCCCGACTACGACACGCTGATGCTGATCCAGGCCGCGCGCCGCCTGTACAACCCGACGGGCAAGAAGCTGCCCCTGCCCGTCGTCGTGGAACTGAACCGGCGTCTGGCCATGGGCTTTGAAAAGTACAAGGAGGACGAGCGCCTGCTCAAGGTCAAGGCCGCCGTGACCGACTACAACCGCCAGCTGCGCTACCTCAACATTCGCGACCACCAGGTCAACTATGCGCGCATGCCGTGGTGGAAGGTCGTCTTCTTGTTCGTCTTCCGCGTCGGCCAGCTGTTTTTGCTGTCCATTGCCGTGCTGCCGGGCCTCATTCTCTTCTCGCCCATTTTCGTCGCCACAAAGCTGTACAGCCGCCGCAAGGCCGCCGAGGCGCTCGCCGGCTCGTCCGTCAAGATCCAGGGCCGCGACGTCATGGCCACCTGGAAGCTGCTCGTCTCCATGGCCCTGGCCCCGCTCCTGTACAACTTTTACTGCATCGTGTTCGTCTACAAGATCGGCTCCGACCGCCTGTGGGGCTACCTGCCGGACTGGGCCAACGGCCTGCCGTGGTGGCTCGTCTTCCTGGGCGGCTGGATCCTCTTTCCCACAATCACGTTTGCCGCTCTCCGCTTCGGCGAGGTCGGCATGGACATTGTCAAGTCGCTGCGGCCGCTGGTCCTGTGCATGAACCCCGCGTCCAGCGACAGCCTGCAGCGCCTGCGCGAGCGCCGCGCCGGCCTCCAGAAGCAGGTGACGGACCTGATCAACACGCTGGGCCCCGAGATGTTCCCCGACTTTGACCAGAAGCGCCTCGTCAAGATCCCGCTCGGCGTCGCCACCGGCGCGGCCGACGACCTGGCCTACTCGCCGTCCAGCACGTCTCTGTCGCCCCAGGGCCCGCCCTCGCCCGTGGCCGGCAGCGCCGCCGCGCTCCACGCAGCCCCGCCGGCCGCCCGGACGGAGCGCAGGCGCACCGACAGCGAGAACTCGGCCAGCAGCTCGACCAGCGGCGGCGGCGGCGGCGGCAGCGGCGGCAGCGGCGCGGCCTTGCCGGGCAACATGTACGGCCGCGCCATTCCGCGCAACGAGTCCTTTAGCAACATTGGCCAGGTCGGCATCTTTGCGACGCGGCCCTCGTCGCGCTCCCGGTCGCGCAGCAGCAGCAGCGGCGGCGGCGCGTTTGCCTCGGGCGGCTTCCCCGTCAGCGCCTTTACCACGCTCGACTCCAAGGAAGGCTTTGACGAGGCGGCCAAGAAGATCCGCGCCGCCATGCGCGAGCGCGGCGAGCTGCGCCGCCGCCAGAGCCAGACCAACCACGGCTTCACGCTGATCCAGAACGACGACGAGGACGAGGAGAGCGACGACAGCAGAGACGCAAAGAAGAATGTCTGAAGCCGCGTGTGGCTTTTTGTCGTGGCCGTAATGTCCTCTTTTCTGCCCGTTTTCTGTCCCTGTTTTCTGCCCCTGTTTTCTGCCCCCGCAGTGTTTGTCCCTTTTCTGGATTCCAGCTTGACGGCACTGCGTTTTATCGAGGGATACCTAGATCTATGATTTTTGTCTGATTTTTTTTTTTTTTTTTTTTTTACTTTTTTTCGCTTCTTTTTGCGTTTTGTTTTCTCGGCTCTCTAATTCTCTCTTTTGAGCGGTTCTGTTGTTTCTCTGCGTAATCTATTTCAAACAGCCAGCTTTTGATATTGGATTTTAAATAGCAGACTGCGTTTGTACTTTTATTTCCGTTGATGATATATTTAAAATAAGGAAAACCTGCAACTTATTTGTCTTAATTTTTTATATTTAAATGGTATCATAAAAGCCACCACGACACCTTGTCGGCAGCTCGAGTTTGCAAAATTTCATTTTTAGCATCCAGGCGACAAACGATAAGCGGCATGCCGGCTGCCTATCCTGTCATCTTCAAGGCGCATGCCGCTTGTTCTGTCCAGTGTTTTGGTTGGGACGGCGATGTCGCAATCTGATAAGATGGGAAGGAGGGGAAGCGCCCCACACTTTCTGACGAAAAGAAAAGAGCGAGACAAAAGGAGCAACGCACATGCTGTCGCCTTTGTGCAGCTTTTTGATTGGTAGCAATTTTGGCCTCCTCGCACGTCTGCGTGTGCCTATTGGACCGCGAGCCTGGGGCTCTTCCACGCGGCTGGGAAGATCTGGGTTGCGCCTTCCTGGAGAAAAAAAAAACACTGCTGCCTGGATGCCTGCGCGGCCTCGTAATCGTAGAAACGGAAGGCACAACGGAGTCTTTGCTGCCCGCGCATGCTCCTTCCGTCGCGATTGCCTTGTGCGAGCCGCGCCGCGCCGCCCGCGCTAAGACAACCCCCGTGGCAGGCTTGCTATCTATCGCAGCGGGAAAAAAAACATGGCCGCAAGACAACGGACTTTACGCCGGGGCGGAGATACGGGCTTTACCAACGTCGGGCGTGCTTCGGGGATTCGTTTCCTCGTGTCCTTGTCCATAGTCGAGTCCCGTTCTGTCTTTCTGGCACTCGCCTTGCCTTGTCAATCGTTTGTTCCTCGCGCCTTCCCGCACGCCTTCCCGGCCCGCTCCTTCCTCGCGCGGTAATATCAGGCCCTTCTGCAGCATCCACACCTCTTTGGCCTGCGCGCCGCCGATTCTCGCGCCGCCGATTCTCGTGCCTCAACGTCCTTGTCTGTCGCCCGCCCTGCGCCGCCCGCCATGTCGTTCGGCTTCCGCTCGCTGATCGACGGCGCCAAGAAGCTCGCGATCAAAGGCTCCGGATCGACGACGGCGCCCATCTCGGACCTTTTCGCCAAGGCAGACCCGGCCGTGGACGGCGACGACTGCAGCCACGACTGCGCAACATGCAGCATCCACTACCCGCGCGGCTTCAAGATCGACGTCCAAGACCAACTCTATGGCTTTGTCAAGGGCTGGAGCACACACCTGCTCGTCGCCACCGGCAAGTCTGACTGGGTGCGCGACGTGGCCGACGAAAAGGGCAGCGTCATGGAGGCGGTCGGCCGCGCGCCGGAGCCTACAAACGGAGTGAGTGGAGTCTACGACGGGCCTGGCGAGCATCCCCGGCCACCCTGCCGGCACCCCTGCCAGCACTCCTGCTGACCTTCTTGCCAGCGCATGATGCTCTCGGCCTCCAACATGCCCACCCCCAACCACGCCTCCGACTACGCAAGCCCTACCCGCGTCCTCCTCTTGCCCGCCTTTGTCGTCGTCGACAACGTCACGCCGGCCGTCGTCCCGAGCCTCATCGCGAGCCTCGTCGAAAAGGCGC
Source organism: Sporothrix cf. nigrograna (assembly GCA_019925305.1). NCBI lineage: Eukaryota > Fungi > Ascomycota > Sordariomycetes > Ophiostomatales > Ophiostomataceae > Sporothrix > Sporothrix cf. nigrograna. The sequence continues at coordinate 318,166 of JADHKR010000008.1, read as the reverse complement.
CCAGCAGCACAACGCCGCTTTCCGTGTCGGCGCCGCCGCCGCCGCTGCCGGCACCCCTCACCTGCCGCCAGAGCCCGCACAGCGTCCTCGTCCTGCTCTGCTCGCAAAAGACACGCGATGCCCGCTGTGGCCAGTCCGCGCCCCTGATCCGCAAGGAGCTCGAGCGCCACCTGCGGCCCCTCGGCCTGTTCCGCGACCTCGACGACGAGCGGCCGGGCGGCGTGGGCATCTACTTTATCTCGCACGTCGGCGGCCACAAGTACAGCGCCAACATGATGATCTACCGCCGGCCCGACGCCTTTGGGCTCGACAGCGAGGCGCGGGGCGCCTGGACCGACGCCGAGCGGGACGCGCTGCCCGCGCGCATCAAGGCGGTTGTGCCGGCTGCGCTGCGTGGCGAGATCAAGAAGACAAAAGAGGAGGCACGCGGCGAAGCCGGCGCCGACGCCGACGCCGAAGCGGAGCTCAACATCTCGGCCGCCGGCGCGTCGCAGTGCATCTGGCTGGCGCGCGTCGCGCCCGAGGACTGCGAGAACATTGTCAAGTACACGATCCTGCAGGGCAAGGTCGTCAAGCCGGACAAGCAGCTGCGCGGCGGCTTCGATCGTGCAAAAGGGCTGCTCAGCTGGTAGGCGCGGAGCAGGGGGTGTGCTGTGGCCGGAGGCTGCCGTCCTTTTCGCGCTCTCTTTGGCCCAGGCGTTTCGGTAAGGCCACCCCTCGTTCGTGTCTGGCCGTTTGCATCTTCGTACGCAGAGGCGGTGGCAGGATTGTCGGTGGTGTGGTCGATGTGGCATGTAGAAGAAACCTAGAAAGATGAGTGGTGTAGAGGATAGATATATAGAAAAAAAGAAAAAAAAAGAAAAAAAAGAGTCCTGTTTCGGTTGGTTGCCAACCCCATTGGCCGTCGCTGTGAGCGAATTTGCAGGCTTCCCTACTCTCGTGTATGCATGCATATGCAGCGCGATGCACCGATGCACGGGAAATTTGGCAAGTCCTCTTTGTTGTCGCCGGTTGCATCGACGTTTCTTATGCACGAAAGAGGGCCCGGCCTTTTCTTGTAACGCATCGTCACCGCCCCACCAATCAGAGCGCGCGATTCGACGCTTGTTGCTGGGCCAACAACCACGTCGCACACAAATGCGAGCACGTATTTACGTCCGATCGCCCCTTCCCGCGGTCGTCTAGGCCCGACGCTGCGGAGGGAAAGAGCGACTGACGAGCGAGAAAGCGCCATTCCCGATTGACGTGAAACTCGCCAGCTTCCTCTTTTGCATTCCTCCCTTTTTTTGTTCTCACCTCCCTTTCCTGTATTCTTTCAGCAGGCACCGACGAACATCGCCAAAGATCATCATGGACTAGAGTTTCATTTGCCGCTTGTTTGTCTTGCATCGCACCGGCGCCGGGCCTCAGTTCGCGAGCGACTGCCTCTCTTCGCCCATCCTCCTCCATTTGCCGCTTTGCACGCGCCACTTCTGACATATCTTCTTCCGTCCGTTGCCAAACCGACCATGGCAGCGGCAAGCGGCCAAGACGCTCTGCCGCCCGCCGGCGGCCACCATCAGAGGACCAAGTCCTCGGTTTTGCGGTCGTTTATGATGCACCGCCGAAACAACTCCCAAGGCGACAACCTCTCGCCGGCCGCTCTGGTCCCGGCTCCCGGAGGCGGCGGGCCGCTCGAAGAGACGTCTCACAACCGCCAACAACCGCAGACGGTGCCGGCAGAGAAGCACCTCATCTCCCACGGCGTGTCCAGCGGGCACTGCGCGAGCAGCAACGTCGGATCGCCAATAAAGAAGACAAACGGCACCGGCCGTCCCCTCCATATCAACACCGGCACGCCCGGGGTTAACAACGAAAATGATCCCGATGCAGGAGGCACCACCCCGCCGTCGCCACTGAAAAAGACCCGGGGCCGGTCCACGACAAATCTCGTGGGTCTTTTGTCGCGTCCCAAGTCGTTGAAGAACCTGCAGAAGCTGGCCAAGGACGCAGCAGGGGAGGCCGAGAGAGACGACGACGACGACAACGGCCGCGGGCGCGGGCGCGGTCGGAGCCGCGGCGACGAGAAGAAGCGAGGCAAGTCGCGGCACAATGACAAAGACGGCCGGCACAATGCGGACACCGCCGGCGGCAGCAGCAATGCATCGGCGGCGCCGGTGGTGACGCCCATCTATGCTCAGTTCTGCAGCACAAGCAAGGGCACCGGGATGAGCCACATCGCCAACAAGCCGCTGCCTGCATTGGACGACATGGCGCTGGGAGCCGCAGCCATACGCCAGCAGCCTGCTGGCCGGCCGCGGCCCATGTCTTTCCACCCGGGATCGGCCCGTGTGGGCAATGGAGGCACCCCGGAAACACGCCCGGAGCTCACAGCTGCCTTTCCGAGCACGCGGCATATGCAGGGTGCCGGGGCCTCCACGCCGGCGACCGCCACCCCCGGGGCAGAGACCCCTTCGCCCCTTGAAACGACCATCGACCCCAACGACATTGACACGCACCTGGAAGCCCTTCTCGACCGGCGCAACATCCCAGAGCACCAGCGCTATAAAATGCGGAACCTCGCCAACGCCATCAAGATGGAGCTCATCCGCCAGGACTGGGCGGAGGAGCGCTCCAAACACCAGCGGACAGCGTCCGACCGGCCACACAGCCATGACAGTGCGCGGTCTACGGGCGGCATTGTACACCCGGCCACGGCCAGCAACACGCCCGTCCCTGCCGCGGTCGACGAGGGCGCCACGGGGAAGCCGAGCAAGTCGAAGCACTCGCGTGTCAAGAGCTTGACGCTGTCAAAGGTCACCCGCGGCCGGAGCCGCGACAGAGAAAGCGCGGAAAGCACCAAGCGCACAAAGAGCCCCGGCTCTCCCCTGAAAAAGAAGGCCGAGGGCACGCTGGGCCGCCATCTTCGGACCAAGTCGACCGAGAGCTTTGTCCACGTTGGACCCGGTCCAGAAGCAGGTTCGTCGTCGCCCCCCGGAGGCACAAGCAACGCAATCACAGGATTCTTTGCAAAGGCCAAGGGCCCTCAGCACAACAGCCCCTGTGACTTTGTGACATATCTCCGCACGATCCAGGCCCCGGAAAAGGTGGAGGTCGGCAAGCTGCACAAGCTCCGGCTGCTGCTGCGGAACGAGACGGTTGCATGGATCGAAGACTTTATCGGCCAAGGCGGAATGGAGGAGGTCGTCGGTCTCCTGCACCGCATCCTGGCTGTGGAATGGAGGTGAGTGCCCATCCCGCGTCTCCCCGCCCGCGTCTCCCGCCCGCTACGGACACGCTTTGCACAGGCATTCTACCAAAGGATTTAAGGACTGACACACGCAACACTGCAGGGAGGAACACGAAGACGCGTTGTTGCACGAGAACTTGCTGTGCCTCAAGGCGCTCTGCACCACAGCACTAGCTTTGCAGTACCTTGACGCCATCCACGCAAGCCTGCTCCCGGCGTTGATTCACATGGTCTTTGATCCCGAGAAGAAGGGCCCTAGCGAGTTCACGACGCGAAATATTGTCACGTGGGTGCTGTTCACCTACATTCAGAGCGCTGCCGTCGACGAGCGTCCTGGCCGAGCGCAGACGGTGCTGGGCTATCTTCGGGACCCTGAGCGCGAGGAGGACCAGAAGCCTGTCAGCTTCGTGCTGGACATGCGCAAGGACCGGCCTTACCGCGTGTGGTGCAAGGAGGTCGTCAGCGTGACCAAGGAGGTGTTTTGGATATTTCTGCACCACCTCAATGTGATTGCCCTGCCTGCTGCCGTCAAAGACCGGAAGATGGTGGCCGCCACGGACGAAGACGATGTATTCTCCAGACACGGAGCAACAACAACAGCAACAACAGCAGCAGCAGCAACATCGATCCATGCCGGGCCATCCCTTGCCCCGCCCCTCCCACCAAAGCATACAGAAACGGCGTCGTCGTACATGCTTCGGCACTTTCCTCAAGAGCGGCCGCCTGTGCCGGCAGCGCCGTACGTGGGTGGCGTGGAGTGGGAGGCCACCAACTACCTCGCCTCCCACCTCGACCTGGTCAACGCGATTTTGGCCTGTACCGCCACAGCTGCGGAGCGGAACCGTCTGCGCAGCCAGATGCAAATGTCCGGGTGGGAACGCTGCATGGGCGGCAGCCTGCGTCTGTGCAAGGAGAAATTCTACGGCGCAGTCCACGACGGGCTGCGTGTGTGGGTTGCGGCTGCCTACGAGGATGGCTGGGAGGTGCGCGACGTTCGCTACGGGCCACCGCCGCCGGCCGCGCCTGCGTCGGAGCGACGCAGCACCTCGCCCAACAAACGGGCGCCGGCTGTTGGGGGCGCCAAGGCCAGCGAGCCTGCGCCGAAGCTCGAGATTCCCAAGCTGGACTTTGTGCTCGACGGCGAGGATCTCTAGTGGACGGGTGCAGTGTGCATCGACGGGGCGGCGTTGCTTGCATATCACGGTGTTTTTTCTCCTTTTTCCTTTTTTCTTTTTACTTTTTCTTTTTCCTCTTCTCCTTGCTGATTTGGTGTGTATTTTGCTCCATCTTCTCTCTTCTTGGTTTGGCCAAGCGCCGCGGTGCGCGAAAAGCCTCGTTCTTTGGCATGTCAGCCCATCAGATTGATTTTCTCGGGGCATTGGGTTTTCGGTTCCTGCAATGTTGTTTGGCTCATAGTCTTTTCTTTCCTACAATGACGAGATGCAGTTATGATAAACGGAGCACAGGCTCGCAGAAGCTCCGAGGGGTCTGTCAGGGAGGCGAGGGGTGACATGTCATATATTGGGCAGCAAGACGGCGGCGCTGGTTCCACTTGCCAACGAGCAAGAAAACCCGCGAGGCGACTGCTGCCGATCACGGTCGACCCAGCGCACGGCATGGTTATCTGGCGCAGATACAAGGGGGCCAACTGGACAGGCTGTCGTATTGCGGCCCTTGCCTCCAAGGTGAGCAAATGGCACATTCCGCGGCTGCCGGGGCGTCCATGTCGGCGACTGCGTAGGATGATGCCTGCTGGGCCGTTTTCTGCTCGTCTCGAGCCCGGGGCTGTCCTTGCGGACAGCAGCACGCTTGCCTCTGATCATGTACGAGCTAGGTATCTGCTTCTTGGCAGATCGAATGCGACGTGAGACTCGGTCTGCCGTACTCGTATTGTTGGACGGAAGAGCGCCGCCCCTGGTATCCATAGATCCATCGTGCTGTCTTGGGAAGGGCGCCCAGGCTGGCATGCTCCCCGAACAGCCGTGGCCTGTGCAATGCTTGCTGGCACCATGCGAGAATTTCCCGCGCGTGTCTGTGTTGCTCCATTGTGCTGCGTCTTCCTTTCCAGCCTGCGTGCGCCTGGACGAGACAAGGGAGTGCTGTACATACCTGTACATACGAGTACGAGCACTCGCACAGCAGGGGGGACGGGGCTGCTCACCGTGAACCGTGGCCATGCACACGGTGCCAGGAGAGCACAGACTGGCCCTGGCCCCCAGCAAGGACCCTCCCCATGGTCCACGAAGAGCCATTTGAGGCCCGGGAGCAACCGCTAGCCGAGTCCACAGACAGAGCGTTGCCGAAAGGCCATCCGCATGCTGCGCGCCCGTATCTTACGATTGGCGGCAGACCGCGTATCCTGCAGCTCCTGCAGAGCGATATGCATGCAGCCAGGCGCTGCTCAAAGGATGCAATGCGCGCAAAGGAGCAAAGGAGGCAAGGGAGATGGGCCGTGCCATGGCCTGTGCCTGTATCGTCGAATGAAAAGGACGGCCAGCAAACCGCTGCAGCGCTCGCCGAGCCGTAGGATGGGGCGCTGACCGAAGAAGATGTCCCGACGGCCGCCCTCTCTGCGATACCGGCTGCATTGTGCTGAGGGAGGCCGAGGCTGCTTGCCCGGCCAAGGAGGAGACGCCCTGTCGTGTTGTGACCCTGTCTTGTGAGATATGGACGGGCGGGATAGCAGGCCGTCGGGGGCGTGCTGCTGGCGAAGCGTGGGTTCGATGGGATGAACAGGATAACACGCAGCAGCCTTGGCGATGGAGGCTGTTTGAAAGAAGCGTGTGAAAGTATGACAGAACAGGCCATGAAAGGCAGAATGGCAACAAGCCAGGCAACGTTCTGCCCCTGCTCCTTCCCGAGTCGAAGGAGCGTGCCTGCCGTCCGCACAAACAGCATGCGTCGTGCGTCGTACGGCAGGGAAGACCGCCGCGGTCCTTCCTGTTTTGGAAAGAAGACGTGTCCCGCGAATGTTTGCGTTTGCGCAGCTCACACTCGCGAGGCATCCACACGCTGCAACGCCTGTCCGTCCACCCAACGAGCCGTTCGGTTTTGCACGTTGCTGCCGCCAGGGCGATGCGGTCGGCCGGCCCTCCCGCCTGGGCCTCGCCAGCCGTCTGGCCGTCGGCTCGTCGCCAGGCCCGGCCTGCTCGCTTCCTTGGTGAAGCAGGCCACGGAGACAACGCAGGCCGTGAGCAAACGGCGCGGCAGCAAACACGCCGTCTGGGCGGGCCGCTGCCCGAGAAGGCCCTGCTCGAGGGCCTGGCGGAGCAGCCGGCGCCGCACCAGACCAGGACGCGAGACGAAACAGACGCAGTGTCCCGGGGCAGCCCGTCGGCGAGCGGGCTGCAGAGCGACGGCAATCCACGGCCGACGCCGATGTAGTATGGAGCTCCAGGCATCCTGAACAGGAATCCAGGCGGTCGGCCGTGGCCAGCGCTGACCAGACTCTTGCCAGACGGTTGTTCGACCTAGTCGCCTTTGCCGTCCCATGCTCCGCAAATAGGCCGCTAATAGGCGCTAGGTCGCAGCCTACGGCAGACCGAGGCCTGGCCCGCGCCACCCGACTCAGCCTAACCAACCCGCGCTCACGTTACCCCTCGCCCCAGACGTCACTGCAAACGAACGGGCAGCTTGTGCGAGTATTAACGAGTACGTACTCGTACTCCAACGACAGTTCGCCGCCTGGCTTCCCCAACTTCCTTCCGACCCCAACGCCTCGATATCGCAACGGCTTTCTTTTTCTCTCCGCCCGCGTCCGCCTATCATCATCTCTCTTGGCCGAGCCTTCTTTCTCATCGCCGCACCTCGCCGCTCACCGTGCATCCCGATCTGGAGTGTCTCGCCTGCGCTTACACGTTGCGGCTCCGTCTCCACGCCTCTCCCATCCTCATCCGTCGGTTCGCGAGTTCTTTCATCCCCTGCCAGTCCACCGCCTGGCATCGTTCCGCGTAAGAATGCCATCCCCCTTCCTCGACGTCCAGCCGTCATGCCACACACCCGGGCAGCCTTCCCCGTCACTCTCCCATCTCAACGCAGGAAGGACTTGCACGTCGTACACGCATCTTCCCTTTCTTGCCTCGTACATGGGACGCACACGCACTACCGCTTAGCCATGCCGCCTCGCATTTCCTAGTCCGCGTCTGGCCGTGGTCCCTCTTCTCAGCTGACCGTCTCCCACTCCTTTCACTGCACGCGATGGGTTCCCTTTGCTCAATCCTGCTCGATCCTCGCTCGCTCGCTCCAGTGTAATAAAGAAGACCGGCCTGCTCACACTCCTCCAGGTCCACACTCCCTGCCCCTTTTCGGACGAAGAAGGGCCATCCGCTGCAGGCTATTTGTTTGGTAACGCGCAAAACGATTGACCGTATCCACCAAGCCCGCAGTGTTGCACCGACAGCTGTTCCAGACGTTCTGCTCGGCCTGGGAGCTCTCGGCGGGTGCGATTGGATTGCGGCTTGTCTGCCCTGCTGCCTCTTTGAAAATCTCGCGTGAAAACCGTCAGAGAGAGCTGCGAGAAGAACACAAACGTCTGGGGTCGAGCCGGCATACAAAATGTCAATAAAGTAAGTCGAGCCCTCGACGTTTCTTTTGCCTCGTCTCGCACCCCCCCTCCCCGCCCTTTTGTTCTCCTCTCTGCATCTCATACCATTCTTCCGACCTCCGCTTCCCGTCCAGAGCCTTTCTTATGTGGCCCTTTCTCATGTGGCCCTTTTTCTATTCTCCCCTTGCCCAACCTCGATACTGCACCCTTTGTGTTGATCGTTTGGCTTTTCCGGGCGCGTGGCACGTTTCCGGACCAGGCCGTCTTTTTTGATATACGCTCTTCCTGTCCGGCACTCTCATAAGCGTTGCCATATGTCATTCTTTCCCTCCCGGGCCAGCACCAGCCCTTGCATGCGTCCCTGTTCCTCCCTCCGTCATGGACTTTTACCAGGAACAACATAGTTATACGCTTGCCCGCAATGCCAATGCCAGTGCCGACGACAATGAGTCTGACAAGGAAACCAGCTGGGTGATGATGAGCCGGGAGGGCGAGGTGGTCAAGCTTCCGGGCGAGAAGATTTACTACAAGGTGCGCTCCCGCATCGGCCTCGACATCTCGACGCCAAAACCACTGCCGAATGCAACGCCGTTTTCCGTGAAAAGCGACAGTGGCATCGTCTATGTGACAAACAACCGGGTGCGTGCTTCTTCCTTTTCGTCTCATTGTCTCATTTATCGGGCGAACGTCTCGCTAACATCTGTCGACGTAGATCATATACATCCCCGCCCGTCCCACGGAAACGTTCAAGTCGTTCTCGGCCCCCATCCTGGACTTTGAAGACACGCGCGTTGCGTCCAGCTTCTTTGGTCCCTGGTCGTGGAACGCCACCGTGAAGCCCACCGTCGGCGGCGGCATCCCGTCGGACGTTCCTCGCCTGGAGCTCAAGCTGACGTTCAAGGAGGGCGGCCACGACGCCTTCCAGAACAAATTCGAAGTCATGAAAGAACGCCTCAGCTACGCCCGGACGCTGCAGCAAGAAACGGGCCAGGTCATTCCCACGGGCGAAGACCTGCCGCAGTACGAGGCGGCCGCGCCCGGGTCGGGCGGTCCGTTTGCCCTGCCTCCCGAGACAGCCGCCGCGTCCGCGTCCGACGCCAAGGAACGCGAGGCTCTGGAGCAGTTTTCGCAGGCACAGGGCCAGCAAACGCCAGCTGCTGCCGGCCTGCGAGGACAGACCGGTTCTGCCACGCCCGACGAACCGCCCCCGGACTACGAGGAAGCCCAGGCACAGGCCATCGGAAACCGGTTCGAAGAGAATGCCCGCGAGGCTGCCGACCAGCAGCACGAGTAAGAGACTGCTTTTTGATACGCCATTCGCGCTCTGCTTCTGGACTGTTGCTCTCCGCTCAGCTTTGGGTGGCGGTGTTTTTTTTTTTTTTTTTGGTTGCTTTTCCTATTCACGGCGGTTGCTTTGGATTCCTGATATCACTATTTGCAGTCTTTGTCTATGTATGTCTGTCATTCCGAGGATGCGCGTGGGCTGCACTTTTATTCCGTTGTCGAAAGTCGTTAAAGACTGCTCTTTCCGTTTCTTGACTTGCTCGGAGCTATCCCAACGGGTCACGTGAATCGGATGAGGCCGGTTAGAATAGCAGCTAGCTCAGCCAATCAACATTGCGCAATTTACCATACTGGGTCCCCCAAGACCAAGCTGGCCGGGTGTCTGGAATTTTCGATTTTATTTTTCCTGGCCCGCTTTGCTTGTGCTCGAAACCACGCAACTTGCCATCGCGAACAGGGAAAAAAAAGCCGTTCCACCGACACAATTGACCCCCCCATCCACCATCCCACCCGCCTCGCCGACCGACCTCGAATTCTTCGCACCGCTTGAACCGCAACAATGGGCGTCTGGGACACGATTACGGACCTGATCGAGGCGGCAGCGCCGTGGAGCGTTGCCGAGGCGGAGGCTGTCGCCGAGGAGCCCAAGGAGGACGCTGCCGAGGACAGCAAGGACGAGGACGACGAGGAGGAGGAGGAGGACGACGACGAGGAGGAGATTGTTGACCCTAAGGACCAGATTGAGGAGGGTGAGTTGTTTCCCGGCATCGACGGAACCGCGCCGGAGCCGACGACGAGACGAGAGAGAGACGAGAGACGATGCAGCGGACGGGCAGAGGCGCATTGGAGAAAACTGCGCCGGCTGGAGTCCCGGTCTTTGCCGTGTCATCTGGATCGCTGACAAGCCCGGATTTGCAGAATGCAGAAACTCCAAGGAATGCGCGCCGGCCAAGCACCACTTTGAGGAGTGCGTCGAGCGCGTCGAGAACGGCAGCAAGGAGGACTGCGTCGAGGAGTGTGAGTGTGCCCTTCTTTGTTCTTGTTGTGCCGGAGCGCACAAGCCGAGTCCGCCGCTGACCGTCCAACAGTCTTCCACCTGACGCACTGCGCGACCCAATGCGCGGCCCCCAAGCTGTGGTCCAAGCTCAAGTAGAGAACGAAACGTCCGGCCCGACGGGACGGGACAGGGCGCAAGAGACTTGCAGAGGGGCCTCCCTGCCGCGCATAGCACACGTCGACAGACTAAGTCGATGCCATGGCCGGCGCGCGAGGCGGTGTTGCCCAGCTTTGGTATGAGCGCTGCATTTCGAATGTTTACCTTTTCTTCCTCGCCTTGCGAAGAACCCGAGCTCTGATCCCACTCGGAAGACCGTCCAGCTCTGCGCAAGGCCCGTCTCTTTCGTCTGCGCGGACCGCAACGACGGTACCGGACATTCCACGTACAAGCACAAAACATGAAAAAAAAGCAAATCAAACCTGGGGAGATATTGGCACAAAATAGGGCCCTCGTGCCCTGGACGCCATGCCTCCTCCTCACCGCCATTTCACATCTCCATCTCTCCAAAAACAAATATATGATAATTCTATCTTTTAGACGAAAAAACTACAACCGTTTCCTTTTGTGTACTGCACGGTCGTGGAGCCTTGAGAAGGCTCTGGCTCCATGTCGGTGTTGCCGGTCGAATGAGGCGGGCGCAAAACGCCATGTCGTGCAAGAGCATTCCCGCGTGTTTGATGCCAGTGGCACAAGGACAACAGCAAGGCCCGGGTAAAAGGCCCAGTTCTCGCATTTTTGTTTGGAAACATAGGACGTCGCTGTGCCAGTTGGGGCCGCTCGAGGGGCCGCTCGACATCGACTGGGTGCCTGTCCTTTGCCTCTGCGCGTTCGGCTTGCGATCCTCTGTGATACACAGCACACCTTGGGCGTATCTTACATGGACATGAACGGTGTCTAGAAGGACGGGCTGTCCTGTGAGATACTGTGGGGCATTGTCTTTCAGACTGTAGAATTTGCCCTGCATGTATGCCGTTCGGCAGACGGTCCCGTGCAAGGTGGACGAGGCTGAACTTGCCATCCCAAGAGTGGACTTTTGCTGCTGGCACCAGAGGATACAGCTGACTGTTCCTTGAAGGCCCAGAAGGCTTACAGGTAAGAGATGCTCTGCGGTGTGCCTGTCTGCGGTGTGCTGTGCCCTGTCGTTTCCCAACATTGCCAAAGACAGGCCGTCTCTGCTAGCCCACACAACATATCCAGATGTGACACGTGCAAAAGTCACAGACAAGATAAGGCCAAGGATGTAGAAGATGCCGAATGCAACGACAGAACGCCGCCGTCGATGGACACTGCCTGGTGCAGAGGCCATGCGTATCCGACAACTCGAACCGCGAATAGGGCCGCTGTATGTGACAGCAGGAAACCCAGGAAACCCATCATTTCCAAAACGCTGCGTCTATCAAAGCCTTGGAGTATCCTGTATCCTCTCTTTTGTCGTCTCTTTGGCCCTATTCAACGCTGGTTCGAGGTTGCACCGCCCGGGAACGATGCCCTGATCCGGACGGATCTCCGTTCACATGCTATTTTCCTCCACGTTGCTGTACGTCGTATGTACGTACTATGATACGCAGTACGACGTCCTTTTTCCTTCTTACAGATCGTCCAACCTCCGTTCGAATCCAGTCGTCTTAGCGGGACATGCCAGCAGCCCGTCTTCCCCTCCCGCCAAGGGCTGATTGAGTTCAAAAAGGAAGGTTGAACGCCAGCCAGATGGAATAGATGCATCTCGCTGTCCTCGTGAGCTCGACATGGTCTCCCATCTGCTCCTTGCAAAGACGTTCATAACAGCTTTCACAGACGCTTTGGCCGTCGCGCCTCGATAACAAGCGACAACACCACTTGTTTATCTACGCGCGCGAGTCGAACGGCGCCGACACACAACATCTGCTGTCTGCAAAATGAAGCGAAAAGAAGGCAATGCCTCGTGTTCTTTCTGTTTATCTCGCTGATCGTCCGCCTTGCACGCTATCGTTTCTGTTTGCCATGCCGCCTCGGCTGGATGCAGCGCACCATGCGCCGTGTGAGTGGGGGTGCGAGCCAGCAGACTGTCCAACTGTCCAGGTGCAAGGCCTGCGCGTGCGCGATAAGACGCGGCAGCTTTGCTGTCGGGGAGCGTGCTTGCTGCCATTCGCACTCTGGCCCTGCATTGGTATTTCTGTTGACTTGGCACGAGACCTCTCATTTTCGAATTGTATATTACGATATTATGGCGGTGCTTTGGGAAGGAACCGTGTTCCGTGTCGTCAGAACTGTATTCTTCCTGCGGGAAAGAGCAATCCAATAATGGGTAAAAGAGGGTTGTGGGGCCGTACCCGAGATAGCTGGATTGGATGGAGCGTACGGCGCTAATTAGCGACGTCTGCTCAAAAATGCACTTTCCGTCTGAAGCCACTTTCCGTCTGTCTCGTAATACCCTTTCCCATCCATTCGCATTCCCTTTTCACGTGCCACTTTTAACGGCAGACGCGTATATATGTTCGTACGAGTACAGATGATACAAAGCGCCGTTTATGTTTCCCTCGCAAAACAGAAAAGAAAGAGCAACCTGCTTGGTCGAGATAAGGCCTCGTTATGGAAGGTACCTAAACCTTAAGAGTAAGCGTTGTTACGTACATATGCTATTACACAAAGAAGGAGCGACTGCCAACTTTCGTTGACAACTACGACGTACGAGTACGACGGCAAGATTAGCGCTCGGTGCGGAGAGTTGGGCCTTGCCGTATCTCTGAGAACGGCTAGGAACGACGGTCCCATTCTGTGCTGTGCTTGGCGGGACCCGTCCTGGACGATCGCCTGGCATGGGGTATCTCGGCCATGTCCATGTCAAGAAGACGGTCGTGCCTTCCTGTCGGGGACTACGAGTATGGACCTTCCCCTCTTTGAGTCGGCTGCTGTCCACACGACCACAAACCTTAAAAGGAGGGCGTTGGCTTTTGAGCGCTCGCTAGTCCCTCTTGTCTGGCGCTCTTTATATATGTATTATCTGTCGTCCCCTGTCCCAACGCCCTGTCTCGTGTTTCTCTCCCATCCCCTTTTACATCGCCGACGTGTCTGGCGCCTGTTCTGCGCTCACCTCGTACATTTTTGTATTTTGCCCTCCGCACGGCGACATCCAGGCAAATCGACAGGAAATCACTCTGACCGTCTTCGCCGTCTTCGCCGTCTGGACACGGCATGGGGCGATAGCACGGTGACGGCACACTCATCCACTGTGGAATCTGCGCGACACGCCGTCGCGTGTGGGACGAGCGCCCGGACGATCACCCGCCGGGGCCATCGTCATCTGGAATTGACTGCAACGCAGATCGGCGCAACGCACGGATTTGCAGGCCGGCAAAACACGCCGTCATGGACGACGACGGCTGGAAGAAAGAGACTGGTGCCGACGGTGCTGCCCACAGCCGCGACGCGCCCGTGGACGCGGGCCCGCGAAGCACGAGCTCCGGCGAGGCCGAGGTCGAGCTGGCCGAGCGCCCGGGGCCGGGCCGTGCGGCGAAGCCAAAAGACGAAGACGGCGGCAGCAGCGGCTCGGGGCGCAGCGGCGGCCTCGGCGGCCTCGGCGGCGCGGACGCGGGGCCGAACGGCGCACCAGCGGTCGCGTACAGAGTGTACAAGCGGCGGTGGTTCGGCCTCGTGCAGCTAACGCTGCTCAACATTATCGTGAGCTGGGATGTAAGTAGCAGCAGAAGCGAATTGTGCAATGAACTTTGTGTTGACGCCTCTTCAGTGGCTCACCTTTTCGCCGGTCGCGTCGGACGCCGCGGCCTTTTTCAACACCACCGAGAGCACCATCAACTGGCTCAGCACGGCCTTTATGTTCTCGTTTGTCTTTGCCACGCCCGTCACCATCTACGTGCTGCACTTTGGCCCCCGGCCCTCGATGATGACGTCGGCCGTGCTGCTGTTCCTCGGCAACTGGATCCGCTATGCCGGCACGCGGTCCAGCCTGTCCGGCGACAAGACGACGGGCGGCCACTTTGGCGTCGTCATGTTTGGCCAGATCCTGACCGGCCTGTCGCAGCCGTTTGTCCTGGCGGCGCCCGCGCGCTACTCGGACCTGTGGTTCACGCACCGGGGCCGCGTCGCCGCGACCGCGCTCACCAGCCTCGCGAATCCCTTTGGGGCCGCCCTCGGCCAGCTCATCGTCCCGTTCTGGGTGTCCAGCTCCAAGGACATCCCCGACATGGTGCTCTACGTGTCCATCATTGTAGGTTTTCCGTCGTGCGCGTCTTGTCCCGCGGCGCTGCGCCCTGCTGACCGGCAGTCTACCGTCTTTTGCGTTCCGTCCTTTTTCGTCTACGCCAAGCCCCCCACGCCCGTGGCGCCGTCGAGCGAGACGCCCAAGATGGGCCTCCTCGCGTCGGTCCGGCACATTTGCAAGTCGGTCGAGTTCTGGCTCGTCTACGTCCCCTTTGTCGTCTACGTCGGTTTCTTCAACTCCATCTCGTCGCTGCTGAACCAGATCATGATGCCCTACGGCTACTCGGACGACGAGGCCGGCATCGCCGGCGCCGTCCTCATCGTGGTGGGCCTCGTCTCGTCCGCCATCACGTCGCCCATTCTCGACCGCACCAAGAAGTTTGTGCTCGCCACCAAGATCTGCGTGCCCATCGTGGCCGCCAGCTACCTGGCCTTTGTCTGGATGCCCCAGACGCACGACGCGGCCGGCCTCGCCGGGCCCTATGTTGTGCTCGCCATCCTGGGCGCCGCGTCGTTCTCGCTCGTCCCCGTCGCCGTCGAGTTCCTCGTCGAGGTCACGCACCCCGTCAGCCCCGAGGTGACGTCGACGCTGGCGTGGAGCGGCGGCCAGCTGCTGGGCGGCATCTTTATCATTGTGTCGGACGCGCTGCGCGACGGGGACGGCGGCCGCCCGCCCCAGAACATGAAGCGGGCCCTGATCTTCACGGCCGTCCTGGCCCTTGTGGCCGTGCCTGTGCCCCTGTGTCTGGGCCTCTTTGGCCGCGGCGACCGGGTGCAGCTGCGGCGCGTGGCGTCGGACGAGGCGGCAGAGCCCCACGAGTCTGAGACGGCGACAGAGGCGTGACGTGGCCACGGACCACGGTGGTCTGTCCGTTGGGACGTTTGATGAATATTTCATTTTCTTTGGCGTGTTTTGACTTATGACTTTAATGTGGATATACCTTTTTTGTCTTTGGCCGTTTGGATTGGCAATTTGACGAGCTGGCCCTGCGATGGACCAGCTTTTGCATGCACTGCTGTGGAGAGTCTGCGCGAGGCTGACCGGACAGCAGACGATGGGGACGGCTGGGCCGGGCCCATGCGCGGCTGCACGTACGTCCACCACGCGCCGGGTGTCCACCGAAGAGGACTGGTCGGTCGACGGCCCGGCGCTGCCAGCGCACCAACGGAGGGAGAGGAAGGAGCCAGCAGGGCGCGTGCAAATACGATACCCAGAGCGGAGAAGAGGAGTGCAAGTAATACCTACAACACTCTTTATTCGCTAGCAGGATTTGCAGTGCCCACAGCTCCCGTTTTTTGTGTCGTGCTCGAGCCTTGCAAGCCTCGCCGCTGTTGGCGGCGCTGACGCTGGCTGACCACGCATTTTTACCGTATCCTGTTGGGCGTATCGCCATGAAGCGACAGGGGGTTTCGAACATCACGGCCACAGCAGCTCCGCACCTTCCTCTTTTACACGCGGGGCGTTCCTTCCAGAGACGTAAACGTTGCTGCATGCACTGTTGGAAAGAGCAACCGGCGTTCGCCTGCAAGGACGAGGACCACAGAAGGAGCGATGGGCGTGTCCCTTTCTCTGCGTTTAGATTTTTTGACCTCGCCGTTCTCCTCATCCCTTTTTCATCTTCATCGTCCTTTATTCCATCAGTCGTTCCCACAAGGCCGACGACGCGCCCCATGCATGCTTTTTCGCATCCTGCATATGCATGGCTGCCCCATCCGCATTCGGCCCCCCCTTTGCGATTCCCTTGCCTTGCAGGCTGCCCTCCCTTTCTGCCGTCCCGCCCGGCGATTGGACGGCGCGGCCAGAGTGCGACGGCAACGGCGCGCGGCGATTGGAGAGGGCTGCATTGCGGCGATGCACGGAGGGCACAGACAAGCAGGGAAATGGCGCGCCTGTCGTGCGCGCCGTCTTGTTTACCCTCTCACGCCGTCTCGTTCGTCCGTCTGCCGGCCTCGTCTTTGTCTGAGCCTCGTCTCGGACGGCGTTTGTTGCCCGTTTGCCATTTTGCACGTTTGCCCTTTGCCTTTCTCGCTTCTCGCTCGCCTGCCGGCTGCCACGTCATCCCGGCGTGTCGATCCAACTGGCCGGTGCTGTTTTGCTGTGCAGGCTGCGCAGGCTGGGTGAAACGCGTGAGCCGGTTCCCTCGTGCGTCCCTCGTGCGCCCGTCGTCTTTTGTTTTCTATTTTCTGACGCCCGCTGCGGCGGCATGACAGACATTGTGCGAGCCGCTGCATACGCGCCCCGCCGCCTTGCTTTTCGTTGGCTGCTTCGGCACCTGTGTGCATTTCGTGGAAGCATGCTGCCCACTTTAAGTGGCACTGTTTCCGGAACGATGGCGAGCAGGGATGAAACGCGGTAGAGGACAAAAAAAGAACAAGAGCGACGAGGGGCAGACGACTGCGCAGAAAGCAGAACAGTCGGACGAAATGCCGGCCCTCAAAAAATACAGACAAGCACGGGATACGTCGTGACGACAGGGACACCACGACCGAGAGGGATACGGCGGAAAGGAGACGCGAATCCTGTCAGCGTTCAGGCATGCACGCACAGGGCTACAGCCCGCGGCAGCTTGGCTCGTTTTATATGGATGGACTGGCTGCAGCACAGGGGTTGAGGACGCTGGGCACCACAACGGCGGTTGGACATCAACGAAGAAAAAAGCGCTGTCCGCCATATTGCATTGTGAGTCTTTTCCCTCTGCATTGCGTTTTGCTTTTTTGTTCGTCCAAGGAATGCATGTGGAGTCTTGTCCATTATTTTCTTTTTTTCCCTTTCCTCATACGGCTTGTTTTCTTGTTCGTTTTGTTTTTCTTCTCAGGAACGCAACACCCTCCTACGCGAAAAGTCTACGATACGCGGCAGATATCGACTGACAGCAGTCTCTTGCCTTTTCCCAGATCGTCTTGCTCGCTGCTGGCAACACAGCTCCTCTTTTCTCTCCGCCTTGCCTTGTACCACGCGCACGCCTCGCGCCTCCGCCATCTACATCTTGCTTTCCCCCTCCAGAAGCATGAGAAGCCGTCATGGATCCGCCTCTCGTCGCTACAAGCGCCTCAGACGCCGCTGCGCTGGGCGTGCAGCTCGCCCAGGATCTGTACCGGCTCGCCTCGGAGTATCCCAGTGTTGAGTGCCAGATCGGCCGAATTGCGCAGGCCTTTGTCGACCTCAACCTGGCCCTGGCCGACCTCGCCGCCGCGCTGCTCCAGGTCCAGGCATCGGTGGTATTGACACAGCCGTGTCTGGGCCGCATCGCCGCCTTGGTCAGCCGCATCCACGGCGTGCAAAAGACCTTTTCGGCCAGCCTCAATGAAGATGCCTCGGCTCCTGCCCCTGCCAGTGGCTCCCGCAAGGCGAAGAGCACCAGCCAGAAACGCACCCAAAAGCCCACCAACAAGTTCGGCCGGCTCAAGACGCTTTTCCCTGGATCCGGCGCCGATGAGCGGCTCGCCGAGATGGAATGGATGAGAAACACGCTTGCTCTCCTGTCCACCACTATGCGGTTCTCTCTGGCACAAGACCAGGCGAACGCACCGGGGTATGTCTCTTTTGACAATCTGCTTGCACATTCTCCCGCCAGGCATGCTGACCCCATCAGCTGCAACGGTGATGTCGGCCATGGCATCGGGCAGAAGAGCCTCCGTCTCTCCTGTGAGACGCTTACAAGTGCAGTCAGCATCTACGTCCGCACCATCGAGCAGAGGCTGGCTGGTCCAGACGAGGACGAGGACGACGTGAGCGACGACGAAGAGCCCATTACCGGGCCCGGCTGTCTGCTGTTTGCCGTCCCCGCCTCCCCCGCTCCCCAGGAGACCAAGAAGTGGAAATCATTCTTGTCCAAAAAGAAAGAGGCCGCCCCGCCCGAGCCGGATGCAGCCACCTGGATCTACGAAGCCCTCCGCGACATGATCAACGAGAGCGGCCGTGCCGAGCATCTCCAAACTCGGTTCGTTGACTGGCTTCTTGAAGAGGCCATTGCACCGAAGCAGGAAGAGAGGCAGGGAGCGGCGGACGAGAAGCCCGCAGAGACTGTCGACGAAAAGAGCACAGAGGATGAACATGCCGATCTCTCGGCACCAATGCCAGTTTCAGAGCCAGTTGCAGAGCCAGTCCCAGAACCAACTCCAGAACCAGTCCCAGAGTCAACAGTGAAGCTTTCAAAGAAACAGCTCAAGAAACTGGCCAAGAACAAGGGCAAGGCGGTCGCAACATCAGCACTTGAGCCCGAGTCGAAGAAAGACAACGCCAAAAAAGAAAAGCCAGCAGATGCAGATGAGCCGTCGTTGGAAATCACAGCGGTGGAGATCGCAGCAGCAGACACATCGGACGCCGCGCCTGCTGCGGCAGATGGCTCCACAGAAGCGGCCCCGGAAGCCCCAGAGGCCCCAGAGGCCCCAGCAGACCCTGCCCCGGAAGCACCAGACGCAGAGCAGGCGGACATGCCGACGGCGCCGTCTCCCCAGGCCGAACCAAGCCAGAAAGACACAAAGTTTGGCATGCGGCACGGCCCCGACCCAGACCAGGACGACCTTCCGCCGCCGTACCCGTCCCCGGACGCATTCATCCCCCCAGGCCGTGGTCCGCCCTTTGCCGGTGCTCACTACCCATATCCTCCGGGCGGCCCTATGCCATACCCGCCCCCCGGCGCCTCGTTTGACGAGTACGGCAACATGGCGTATATGCAAGCACCGCCGGCCATGTTCCCCTCGGTCGGTTTTTATCCAGTCCATCCGCCGTACCTTGCTTCGCAGCCGTTTTATGGGGGACGGGGTGTGCCCGCGTACGATGCGTACGGGCCCAACAACCAATACGACGGCCGTCACCACCCTGCACCACGGCCTTTTCCGGGCGGCGCAAGACGAGACTCGGTGGAGCGGCCCTACCACGACCCCCGCAACGCCGTCCGCGGTGGCGGCAGCCTCGTGCCTCGGCGGCGGCCAGCAGGCACTGTCCTCAACTCGGCCATCTTTGGCCGTTTTGACGACGACGGACACTTTGACGACGACGACTTGCCAACCAACCGTCGAGACCGCCGTGAGCCTCCGGGACGGCGACGGCGGCGACAGAGCAGCGCGTCGCAAGAGACCAACGACGACAAGGAAACGGCCAAAAGCGGCGACAAGGGCAAAGCGGGCAATGCCGCTTCGGAAGAAGTACAGTCGGAAATGAGTCTGGAGCGT
Organism: Sporothrix cf. nigrograna; assembly: GCA_019925305.1. Classification (NCBI taxonomy): domain Eukaryota; kingdom Fungi; phylum Ascomycota; class Sordariomycetes; order Ophiostomatales; family Ophiostomataceae; genus Sporothrix; species Sporothrix cf. nigrograna. Next base: position 298,681 of record JADHKR010000008.1, on the reverse strand, counting down.
GTCGTGTATCGGCCCGGGAAGCCGATGGCCAGGTCGGCAAAGCAGCGCGAAAAGGGCAAGGCTCCGGCCGTTCCCGTCGATGAAGAAGAGCATGACGAGGACGAGAGCTCGCAGCCCCCCTCTGATGCTGAGACGATCGACATTCGCGAGTTTATTGCTAGCAATATGGGCAAGAAGCACAATGCTGCAAGGGGCGGCGCTGCAGCCGGAAAGAAGGCCAGCAAAGCCAGCAGGGACTCTTCGCCCCCTGGCACGGCCCCTTCACCACCAGCGCCGCCGTCTGTTGATGAAGACACTGCCGAGACTACAAAGCCCACAAGCAAGGAAAAGCCAAAGGAAAAGCCAAAGGCGATGCCAAAGGCAAAGCCAAAGGCAAGGAAAGCCGGCAGAAGCAGAGAGAAGGAGCAAGAGACAAGGCCAGACGACAAGGACAGCAAGGACGAGAGCGAGTACGAGAGCGCCCCCGAGAACAACGACAAGGACAAGGGCAAGGACAGTGGTAGCAACGAGGACGACGCCGAGACGCGCTTTTCGCCCGAGACCGAGCACCGCGTGTTCACGCCACCCACGCCGCCTCGTGCGCCTCCTCATCCTGTCGAAGCACCTGCCCCGCCACCAGCAGCCGCTCAAGCACCTCGCCCGGGGCCGACGGGGCCGACGGGTCCCAGCGGCGCTGCGAGCTTTGTGCAAGGCCCTGGCGGAATGCCCTACTTCCAGCCTCCTTTCAACCCCATGATGGGCGCCAACGCTCCCTGGGCGCCACCGCACGCAGCAGTCCCAGAGGCTGCTGCGGGTCCTGCTTCCGCCATGGATTCCCTCTGGGCCAAGTTCTGGAGTGAGAATATGGGAATGGGCATGCCGCCGGGTGCCTCTCCGTGGGCAGCGCCCGCGGCAGCAGCAGCAACAACAGCAGCAGCAGCTCCAGGAACAAAAGGCACCCGCGGCACGGCTGCCGGCGCGACGGCAGGTCTCAATTCGAGCTGGATTCGCGGAGAGAACCATCCTCGCGCGGTGCGGAGTCCTCCACAGCCCCCACAGGCACAAACAGCTCGGCAGCCAACGTCTCCGCCACGGCCGCAACAATGGAGCCGCTACCGCAGCCGGGGTATGCACGACGACGAGCAGCACGACGAGCGGGATGGCCACGGAGATGGCGAGCCCGTGTTTGACCTCCCCGAAGACGACGGGTACGACGACTATGGCTATGGGTATGAAGACGATTACGACCGCGACCCCAGCCAGGACGACTTTGACGACTATGACCGGCGGGACGCCTACTACGGCGCGCCGCCATACCGGGACCGCCGGCGCTCGCGCAGTCCGCCGTACCACCACCCGGTGCCGCCGCCACGGCATGCGTACCAGCGCAACGCGCGGGACGCGCCCCCGCAACAGCGGCCGCAGTATGCGTATTCGCCCGACGACTCTCCGCCGCCGCCTGGCCCGGTCGGCGGCTGGCCGCGGGACGAAAAACGCGCGTCGTCGGACGAGTATGCACAGCCGCACGACTACCGGGCGAGCCCGTACGATGCCGGCCCCTACTACGACCCGCCGCGGCGAGCCTCCTTTTCCAAGGGCGCAGCCGCGGTGCCGGAGGACTGGGGCTGGCCCGGCGACGTGAAACAGCAGCCGCCACCGCACGTGCGGCAGCCGCCACAGATGCCGCCGATGCCGCACATGTCACAGATGCCGCACATGCCGCAGGCGCCGCCCATGTTTCCCCAGGCCACGCCGCTTCACAGCAACCGCCACCAGCCGTCGGGATGGGACGACGGCTGGAACGAGACCTACCGCCAGAGCCACCGGGGGCATGCCGAGTTTGCAATGACGGAGATTGATGGCTGAGGAAGCCTGCCTTGATTGTAGTTGACTGTTTTTTTTTTTTTTATCTTCTTTTTCTTCTGCATTTATGAGCACGTTTGCACGCGTTGTTTTTGTTTTATTTCCCGCGGCCGCTCTGTCCACATTGTAAACAGCATCAAGCGTTGCTCTTCTGGTTTGTGGGAGTGCTTTTTTGTTTCGATATCCTGTATGAAAACGTTATGTCGCTATTTTGATGATGCTGACGAACTGTCGATGAACTGTCAAATTACTGTATTTCTGCAAATGACAAGTTTCCTTTCCTGTTGTTTTGTTTTTGTTCCGTTGTCCGTTCTTTGCTTTTATTAGAAGATGAGACCAAAGCAGATTATGATTGATGACATGAATGTTCTTGCCTCTACTACATACCGCATACGCCTGTTGGAAGTAGATGTCAAATAGTCTGAATAGGAGGGTTTCGATGAAAGTATCCTCCCAGGTTGTCCAGAAAATGAAAAATATCAATGTGATTCGAAAGGGTTGCCTCTAGGAATAAGACAAGTAAACTACGAGTGATCTGGCATTGCAAACATAAGACAATAAAAACAATAAAACAATAAAAAAGTCTTTGAAAAACAAAAAGGTATTTTATTCCTACTGCGAAAAAAAAACAATGGCTAAAGTCACAAGACGCCGATCCTTGCTTTTGCTCTACCCGACATGCACAAACAGAAAATATGTGGCAGAAAAACACACAAGACGCCTCAGTCGTCCAGCAGGCCGGTGGCCAGCGCCTCGAGGTCCTCGAGGTTGTCAGGCATCGCGTCCAGCTCAAACACCTTGTTGGCCTTTTTGCCGCGCTTGGCTGTGCTTTTCTTGGTCGTCTTTTGGGCGCCGTCGCTGTCGACGTCGCTGTCGGTCTGGAACCACTTTTTCTGCTTCTTCTTGGGCGGCGCCGGCTCGTCCGTGTCTGCGTCGCTGTCGCCGTCGTGGTCGCCGTCGCCGGCCAGGGGCAGCGACCGCAGCAAGGCCAGCCCGTCGTCGCCGTCGTCGCCAAACACGCCGTCGCCGCCGAGGTAGGCGCCGCCGTCGGCGTCGTCGTCGTTGTCGTCGTTGTCGTCGTTGTCGTAGTCGTCATCGCCCTCGCCCTCGCCCTCGCCGCGCTCCCGCGCCTTGCGCTTGAGCTTCTTCTCGCGGCGCTTCGCCTTGGCCAGGGCCTTGTCCTCGACGTCGGCGGAGCGCACGCGCTCGGCCTCGGCGGCGACAAACTGCTGGCGCTGGTGCTCGGCGGCGCCCTGCTGCTGGAAGTGGGCCTCGTCGCGCAGCTGGTAGAGGGGCTGGGCGTTGCCGTCGTCGTCAAAGACGAGCTTGGTGGCGGTGCCCTGGAACTTGAGCAGCTGCTTCTTGGAGTGCAGCAGCTTCTCGCGGCGCTTGGAGTCGATGACGAGCGCGCGGTCGCCGCCGAGGTGGAGCACCTTGGCGGCGGTGGGCGAGGCGGCGGCGGTGGCAGCCGTGGCGAGCGCATCGTCGTCCATGACGCGCTTGGAGGAGAAGAAGTTGGCGTCGTCGTCGGCGTCGTCGTCGGCGCCCTCTCCCTCGCCCTCGCCCTCGCCCTCGCCCTCGGCCCCGATGAGGTTCTGGTAGTGCTTGGTGAGCACGTCCTGGTTGGTGCGCTCAAACATGCGCTGCGCCTTGGTGCGCACCTCGGGCTTCTTCTTCTCCTTGTCCTTGGGCGCGCCGCCGTCCTCGTCGTCCTCGGAGCCGCTCGACAGCGCGCGCGACCGGTTCTTGAGGCGCTTGAGGTCCTCGCCGCTGCGGAACTTGATCTGCGGGGCGCCGGCCAGGCCCAGGCTGCGGGCGTAGCCGTCGAGGTCGAGGGCGTCGAGGCGGAAGACGTCCTTGTCCTTTTGCAGGTGCACGGAGCGGGCGTAGCTGACAAAGGCCTTTTGGGCCAGGTACTTGACGTCGTGCTGCTGGAAGCACATGTTTTGCAGCTGGTCCTGGATGTGCTGGCGCTTGCGGTCGCGCACGGCGACCTTTTTGATGGGCACCTTTTTGTGGGCGAGGCGGCGCAGCATGCCGGGCTCCTCGCTGGGGTCGAGGAAGAGCACGGCCTTGCCGGCGCTCTCGTAGCGCGCGGTGCGGCCGCTGCGGTGGATGTAGGTGTCGGCGTCCTCGGGGCAGTCGACCTGCACGACCCAGTCGACGCGCGGGATGTCGACGCCGCGCGCCACGACGTCGGTGGCAAAGAGGCAGGCGTGCTGGGCGGCGGCGAAGCGCCGCAGGATCTCGAGGCGCGCCACCTGCTTCTGGCGGCCGTGCAGGTGCAGCAGCGGGATGCCGGGCTGCAGCTGGCGGAAGGCCTCGTAGGCGAAGCGCACCTGCTTGCCGGACGAGAAGAAGACGAGCAGCTTGGCGCGCAGGTTGGCCCGCAGGAAGCCGTAGAGCGTGTCGAGCTTCTCGGGCAGCGGCGTGACGACGTAGTGCTGCTGCAGCTGCGCGGGCGTGGCGGCGGCGGCGGCCTCGTGCACGGCAATGTACTCGGGCGCGGAGAGGCTCAGGCGCGCGAGGTCCGACACCCTGCGGCTCTGCGTGGCGCTGAACAGCAGCGTCTGGCGCGTGCGCGGCAGGTGCTCGACGAGGGCGTCGACGTCGGCCTGGAAGCCCAGGTCCATGATGCGGTCCGCCTCGTCCAGCACCAGCATCTGCAGGTTGTCGACGTCCATGGCGGCCGTCTGGTCCAGGTGCTGCAGCATGCGGCCGGGCGTGCACACCAGGATGTTCATGCGGCCGACGCGCGCGGCCTCCTCCTGCAGGCTCTTGCCGCCGATGACCAGGCCGGCCGAGAAGCCGTGGTGCCGGCCGACCTTGCGCAGCACCTCAAAGATCTGCGCCGACAGCTCGCGCGTCGGCGAGACGATGAGCGCGCCCAGCCCGTCCAGCTCCGTCCACCGCGCCCGGTACAGCTTCTCCAGCACCGGCACGAGAAAAGCCAGCGTCTTGCCGCTGCCCGTCTTGGCCGCGCCCAGGATGTCGCGCCCGCGCAGCGCCGCCGGGATCGCCCGCGCCTGGATGTCCGTGGGCCGGTCGTAGTGCGAGTCGCGCAGCCCGGCCGCCGTCGCCGCCGACAGCGGCAGCTGCGCAAAGCTGTCCGGCACCGCCGTGGGGTCGATGGCGTCGACGGCCTTTTGCAGCGCCTCGATGCTCTCGAGCTCGCGCTTGCGCTTCAGCTTGCGGTCGACCTTGGCCGGCCGCGGCTGCCTGCGCGTCGCCGTCTTTCCGGGGGTCGCCATGTCGCAGGGCGTGGTGGCGTGGTGGCGTGGTGGTGTGGTGGTGATGGAAGAGACGTCGTCGGTTGATGCTAAATAATTTTTCGTCCCGATTCTGCCGTATTCTGACGGGCGGTGAAAAAGTGGACCCCACTTCCAGGGCGGTGAACATCCTCGCGTACAGCGCCCAGCGCGACGAGCGCTACAGCCGGAAACAGCCGTGAGGAAGTTCGCTGTGGCAAAGCTCAGCTCTGAGAATCTCGAAAACGGACTCGGGTTTTCTGTCTTCTGTTTTCTCGAACCCCCCAACAGCCCCCAACGGACGGACCTGCGCCCGACACAGCCGCCCGACGCTCCGCAGCGTGCGGGCATTCCTGAACCTCGGCTTGTGGCAGCATGCCGGCGCTGACGGGCGGCTGCCCCGCGGCCCTGCGGTGGACGGGCCGGCGGCTGCGGACGACGACGATGCTGCGGGACGTGCGGAGCGTGGGGACGGCAGCCGCAGCACGGCCGCGCGTCCGGGCGGCGGCGTGGCCTGCTGCGGCCGGCGTGCCACCGCCGGCCAGCCGCCGCGTCGGCCGGGCCCTGCCGTGCGCCCGGTGCGACACGGCCCGGCCGCGATGGTACGCCGCGAAGCCCAGAGACGACGCGCCGTCGTCATCGTCGATTGCCGCCCCTGCGCACATACAGCGAACGGAGACACCGCCGGCCAAGGACGAGCCACTCCCAGAGCCGGGACCGACAGAGCCGGGGCCGAAAGAGCCGACACCACCCCCCGCCGCGTCCGGCGCCGACGCCGACGCGGGCGCGGCCTCGTCACTGCCCTCCTTTGTCGAGGCGCGGCGGTCGGCCCTCAGCGCGCGCTTCAGCCGCTTCATGGACGACCTGCAGACGCGCTTCGTGTCGGCGTCGCAGACGCTCAGCGACCTCACCGGCTACACGGCGATTGAGCGCATCAAGGCGCACAACGCGCAGCTCGAGGCCGACCTGGCGGCGGCGCAGGCGGACCTGCGCGTGGCGCGGCGCGCGTACCAGGCCGTCAACGAGCGGCGCGCGGCCACGCAGCGCGAGGTCACCACGCTGCTGGCGCGCAAGGACAGCTGGGCGCCGCCGGACCTCGAGCGCTTCACGGCGCTGTACCGCCAGGACCACGAGCTGGAGACGAGCGCGCAGCGCGCCGTCGAGCACCTCAAGGAGGCCGAGGCCGACGAGCAGCGCCTCAGCACGGCGCTGACGTCGGGCATCCTCAAGCGCTACCACGAGGAGCAGGTCTGGAGCGACCGCATCCGCCGCCAGAGCACCTGGGGCACCTGGGGCCTCATGGGGCTCAACGTCGTGCTCTTCCTCGTCCTGCAGGTCATTGCCGAGCCGTGGCGCCGCCGCCGCCTCATGCGCGGCATCGCCGAGGCCGAGTCGGGCGCGCTCGAGGCCGTGCGCAAGGACCTGGCCGACGTGCGCGAGGCCCTCGCGGCGGGCGCGGTGGCGGCGGCGCCCGCAGCCGGGCCGGCCGTGTCCGCCGCCGTGCCCGTCGAGCTGGCTCCGTCCGAGCCATCGACACCACCGGCACCGGCACCGGCACCACCGCTCGACTCGCTGCCCGCATTCCCCCTGCGGCTGCACCTCTCCTTGTCCTGGCCGGCCTCGTGGCACGACGTCGTTGCTGCCGGCCCCAGCCCCGCGCGCTGCAAGGCGTGGCTCGCGGACCTGTTCAGCGAGCGCACGGTGCACGTGCGGATGCGCGACGTGTCCATGGTGGCCGTGCAGAGCGCCTGCGCCGGCGCGGCCCTCGTGGGCGCCCTGGCCCTGGCGCTGCGGTAGCCTCGGCGGACCTCAGCAGCGCCTCTGTAGTATGCAAACGGCAGTCTTGTACATGAAATGTAGACATATCGACCGGGCGTGCAACAGAAATAAACATAAACATGAGACATTGCTGGCTGTAAAAAGAGCACCCAAAGGAAGGAAACAAAAGACACGAAAGAAAAAAAGAAACAAAAGAACAGAAAACCGTGCGATCGTGGTCACGTCGCTGCTCAAACCAAAACGCAGCCACAGATGGACATCCTCTTCACATTCACGTACACTGGAAAGCCCGTCGTTCCCGAGACGACAGCCACCCAACGGTCCCCTCTCCCTAGACGAAATCGGCCGTGTAGGAGAAGCCGCGGAACTCCTCCTGCATGGCCTGGGAAAGCACAGACTGCACCGGCGTCAGCACGGGCGTGACGCTCGTAAACTCCGAGTCAAAGTTGCTCGTGTCGGTCGGGTTCTTGATCGTCGGCAGGAACGGCGGCTGCACGCGCTTGTGGTAGATGTCGTCCCAGTTGATGTTGCGGAAAAAGGGCTGCGACATGATCTCCTGCGCGTCGGTCGGGCCGCTGCCGAGGCGCTGGTCGGGGTCGCGCGTGAGCAGCTTCTGCAGGATCGACACCGAGTCCCGCGGCATGTGGATCGGGTACAGCGGCTCGTCGCCCAGGATGGCGTCGTAGATCTCGTCCTCGTCCTCGCCGCGGAACGGTGACTGCTGCAGCAGCATCTGGTAGATGAGGACGCCAAACGCCCACCAGTCGACCGCACGGCCGTACTTTTTGTCGAGGAGGATCTGAAGGTCAGCGGGGGAAGAGGAAAGAAAGAAAAAAAGAAAAAAAGAAGAAAAGCAAAGAAAAGAAAAAAAGGGAAAGAGAAAAAAAAGGGAAAAAAAAAAAAAAAAAAAACACACCTCTGGCGCCATAAACTCGGGCGTGCCGCAAAACGTCCCCGTCGTCGAGCCGTACCACATGTCCTCCTTGCACAGGCCGTAGTCGGCAATCTTGATGTGGCCGTCGGGCGTCAGCAAAATGTTGTCGAGCTTCAGGTCGCGGTAGATGACGCCGTTCTCGTGCAGGTACTTGAGCGCCAGGCACACCTCGCTGGCGTAAAACTGCGCCCGCCGCGTGCCAAACTGCCCGCGCTGGATGTGCAGCATCAGGTCGCCGCCGCTAATGTACTCCATGACAAAGTAGACGCGCGTCTCCGTCTGGAAGCAGGCGTGCAGGTTGGTCAGGAACGGGTGCCGCTCGCGGTTGGCCACCAGCAGCACCCGCTTCTCCGACCGGATGCTCTCCACCTCGTCGTTTTCAATGATAAACTCCTTTTTCAGCACCTTGATCGCGTACAGCTTGTTGGTCCGCTTCGTCTCGGCCAGCATCACCTTGCCAAAGTTGCCCTTGCCGAGCACCGCCAGAAAGTTGAAGTGGTCCAGCCCGATGCGCTGGCCCGTGCCGGGGTCCGTCGCAGACGGCAGCGGCTTCTTGTAGCCCGCCGCCGCCACCTGGCTGCCCGGCGACGTGACCGCCAGCGCACCGCCAGACGGCTCCATGGTCGTCGGCGGCTTGACGTGCTGCGGCGGCAGCGGCTGCTGCTGTGCTGGCGGTGGCGGCTGCTGCTGCTGCTGCGGCGGCGGCGCGTACAGCTGTGGCTGTTCCACCTTTTGCACGCCGCCGTGCGGCTGCTGCATGTGCTGCAGCGAGGCGGCCTGCGGCTGCGACGCAGGGTACTGCCCGACGTTGATGTAGTCCGCGGGGTTGTATTTGCGCTGCTGCGGCGGCGGCGCAGCCGGGGACGCGTACGGGTCGCCGTAGCCGCTGCTGCTGCTGCTCGCGTCGTGCCGCCACGCGTCGCCCACGCCGCCCGGCGTCGGCGGGCCGGTCCCTGCCTTTGCGCCCATGCCCGCCATGGCCATGCTGGCCGCCGCCGCGGCCGCCGACGCCGACATGGACGCGCTCGACGTCCGGTCGGGGTGCTGCGTCCGCTGCGGCGACGTCTGGTTCGCGTACATGATCTTGGCGGCCTCCGTCGCCTGCGGCGAGGCCGCCCCCGGGCCGTAGGGCGCGTGTGCCGGGCCTTGGCCCCCGTAGCCGCCGCCGCCGCCGCCGCCGCCCTGCTGGCCCGCCAGGTTCGGCTTGCCCGGCCGCAGCGTGCGGTCGCTCAGGTTTGTCGTCTGCTTCTGGCGCTGCTTTTGCGTGCGGATGCCCTCGAGGATCTGGTTCGCCACGGCCATGGACATGCCGCAAAAGTCGGGCACGAGATGGGCGCAGCCGGCGTGCGCCGTGAGCCCGCACTCGGAGCACTTGCGGCAGCTCTTCTTGCCAAACGGCAGCAGATAGCCGCAGTGGCAGCACCAGTTGGCCGTGTAGTTGCCAAACGGCTGGAAGCGGTGCGGGATGCGGTGGTTGATCTTCTCCTCGTCGGGGTCCGTCTCGGCGTTGGACTTGCTGATGCACTTGGTGACGACGCTCGAGTAGCACTTGATGTGGCACGTGTACTTGCAGTCCTCGCACTGCATGCCGGCGCCGCCCTTGAGAAAGTCGCCGCACAGCGCGCAGCGCATAATGTTGTAAAACTGCCGCTGCACAAACTTGTGCCCGTACATCTCGTGCACCTCCTCCTTCTTCTGGCGGATGGCGCCCTTGCGGCCCAGGCCCAGGTCCAGCGGCCGCCGGTCCTTGTTCTGCCGCACAAAGTTGAGGTTGAGCTGGATCTGGCCCGTCGGCTCCAGGTTGAACCAGCCCGTGATGGGCTCCGGCGACAGCTGCGCGCCGTGCGCGCCGCCCAGGCCGTCGAAGCCGAGGCCCGGGGGGTGCTGCGGCGAGAGCGGCCCGCCCGCGGCCGGCGGCGCCGCGCCGAACGCGCCCGGGGCCGTGTTCATGGGGAACTGCGCGGGCGGCGCGCGGCTCGGCGCCGCCGACATCTTGTCGGCCGACACCCAGCCCGACGAGTTGATCTCGGCCTCGATGCGCTTGCGGCGGATCTCCTCGGCAATGTCCGAGATGCGCACCCAGAGCATGCCGATGGGGATGGCGTACTCGCCGGGCTTGTCGTAGACGGTCAGCTCAATCTCGTTGGCCTTGTCGACGTCAATGTTGTGGAACTCGTTGTCCCAGCGGTCGGTGCGCGACAGCCGCGTGCGCGCCGCCACGTTGTCCTCGACCTTGACGGCCACAAAGGTTTCGGGGCCGCGGCTGAAGCGGCCGGTCGGCGCGTGGTCGACGTCTTTGACGGCCATGACGCGGATCGACAGGTTGCCGGAGAGGGGCTTGCGCATGTTGGGGACATTGACGCTGTCGTCTGGTAGTGAAGTCAGCGAGGAGGCAAGTCGGGGAAAAACAAGAATAAAAAAAGAAAAAAGAAAAAAAGAAAAAAAAGGAAAAAAGGAAAAAAGAAAATAAAAGATAAAAGGAAAATAAAAGAAGAGAGGAAAAAAAGGAAAAAAAAAGGGAAAAAAAGAAGAAAAAATGAGAAAGAAACCCACCGTCCGGCGTGTCGCCCGAGTCAATGTCAATGTGCAGCTCCTCGTAGCGCTTCAGGGCCTGCTTGAGGAGCACAACCTTTTGCTTGCTCTCGACCTTTTTGGACGCGGCGTCGGCCTTGCTCTTCTTGTCGCCCTCCATCTGGTACAGCTGCACCATCTTCTCGATGCCCTTGAGGTACTGCTCCTCGACGTCGAGCTTGAACTGGATCTGCGACAGCATGTGCTGGATGCGCGGGCCCATGTAGGGCGTGTCGTACTTGATGAGGTCTGCAGCGAAAAGTCAGCGGCGGAAGGCCAGCACGGGACCGGGGGACCTAGGGACCTACCGAGCTTGGTGTAGTTGGGCCGCGTCTTGGCCAGCGCCGTCGTGGCCGGCGAGTAGGACGACGGCGACGGCAGGCCGGGCTGCGCGTACGTGCTGCCGGCGTAGGTCTGCGAGGCCAGGGTGGCCGTGTCGCTCCAGCTGCCCGCGTCCTTGGGCGGCGGCGTGGGCGGCGGCCCGGCGTCGCTGCGCAGGTCGGCGCTGCCGGTCCGCCGCGACGCGCCGGCCGTGCCGGCGCCTGGCGCGCCGGCACCGATGCTCATGCCCTCGACGCCCTGGCCCAGGCGGCGCACCTGGACCTGGCGCAGCATCTCCTCGTAGTACTCGAGGTGCCGGCGCGCCGAGTGGACGGCCGAGTCGAGCTTGGAGATGACGTCGGCATTGTCCGAGTTGGCGGCTTTGCGCATCTCGATGGCCTTGCCCAGAAAGACCTTTTCAATGTCAATCTTTTTCAAGATGACCTGCATCGTGTCGTCGTCGGCCATGGCGGCGGATTTCCTCGCGTGAGGGGGCCGCGCGGGGCTGGGCGGTGCGGGGCGAGCGGCTGCGAGCGGCTGCGAGGGGCGGTCCCAGGCCGGGCAGGCGGCCGATGGAAGAGGATGCGAGCGGTGGTGGTGCGCGCGGTGCTCGTCGGCGGGCGTGGTGGAAGACGGCGTGTGAGGAGCAGAACGCAGAGTCGGTTGAGGAAAAAGATCATGAGCGGGGAGAGTGGGGCAGTGGCTATGAAGTCAAGTGGGGAGAGCTACCAAGGAAGGCACGAGGGAGCCTCGCCGATAACAGTGCACGGAAGATGGCAAAGCCTGACTGTGAAAAGGCAGAGTGGCGCCTTATGTCGCAGAGTGGCAAACTGCTCGTATTTGATTTGTTTACGTTCAGAGTTTTTATTGATCATGTGATTGAAGTGTAAAGAGTGCGTACGATATCAAGCTGTTGGGTGCTGTAAAGGTGTAAAGGTGCAAAGGTGCAAGGCGCTGTAAGGTGCTGTAAGTGCTGTAAGTGCTGTAAGGTGCTATACTTTTGCTGTGCCACGGCCGCAAAACATGCTAACTGGTTGGAGATGCTTTTGTAGCGTGGGAAATGAATACGGACAGCTTGACTGTGTTTTCTCAGAGCAGTTTCTTCAATTATTGAAAAATGTGAGTAAATTATACATACTCGTACTTGGCTCTCTCAACTGTGCTGGTTTAGATGTAGTTTTTTCATCGCTGCAGAAACACATCGTCCAAGCACATTCGCTCGCTCGCCTTATCCCTCTGCCACAAGCCCACGGGATGAGAGACGGTCTCCAGGGCCGTCTGGTGCTCCTTGATCGCAGCGTAATACGGAAACACGTGTGCCACTTCCACCTCGATGTCCGACAAGATCTGCTCTGCAGGTGGACTGCCGTCTGCAAGAGACATGGCTGCGACGGACCTACTGCAATCGCCGTCAGTCTTTTCTGCATTGCTCCCGTCTCTCGTCTCGAAGAGTTTGTCTCTGGTGTCGAAAACGTTATCAAGGCTCTCGGGGATATCAGTTTGCCATGGCTCGAAAGCAGCGTCGTCGAATCCCTGCACGACAGCTTCAGCAATGTCCCATACGAGGCCATTCTCTGGTGTACGTCTCGCTTGCTTCTTTCTTTCTTCCCAATGCACCGGCCGGCGATGGTAGCTGACTGGAATGACAGTCTTGGGCAAGGGCCCCAGAACCGTCCACGCCCACGGGAAGCATTTGCCCCCATTCTTCAGAGCCCTCGCCGCTGGGCACGAGACCATTTTCCAACGGGCCACAGGAGCGGAGACCATGTCAAGCCACGGGCGGCTGACCAGCGATCCGGTCCAAGCCGCTTCCGGGCCCCGTGCCCCTGCTCTAACGCCACCAGCGGCGTCCACTTCGTCTTCATCGCCGCCCGTGCCGCGTAGCAGAAACGCTGTAGCCGCAACGCTTTCCCGAGATTGCGGAAAGTGTGTCTTGACCGGAGCCACGCTTCCCGAGATCGTCGAAAAAAGCGTGCGGCGTCTCATGCGCGACCAGCCAGTCCTGCCTATGCTTTTGGCCATCCGCGACAGCCGGCTTACGCCGTCGCTGGACGCATCTCTCTCACAGCTGCCGAAACAAATCGACAGCCTGCTCCGTGGCTCATGGAAGGTGACGATGCCCCCCGGGATCTTGAAGAGCAGGGATGAGCGTATTGATCGACAGGGTATGTGTGTACTCCGTATGTACAGAGTAGAGGGGGCTTGATGACGCGTTGTATTGTGAGAGAAAATTCAACGCTACTCGTGCTGCCGGTGTGTCGATGTTTTGCTTGAGAAGTTCTACAAGCGAAGGGTTGGACTTTGGAAAACAGAGGTCTTTGTTTGTTTCGTTCTTAAGTCTGTTACGAAACATTAAGGAAGGTGGGGACCTAGTCTAGGAATATGTGGGGCAACCTTCCGCCATCGCAAGCTCCTCGGACGGAATATCCTTCCTCCGACGAGGTCGGTTTAAACGAACTTGCTTATGTAAGGCGCTTTACGTCTCCGAGCGTCTTGATCGAGGGATAACCGATTTTCAGGTCGTTTTTATGAGAGGATATTTGCTAGGACCTGCTGTTGATTTATCCATTTTTAAATGCAAAACACGATTGCAGACTACCAAGAACGGGTTGGTCATGACAGCGTTGTGGTATGAATGGAAAAAGTCTCGGGTCATGCGTCGAGCAACCAGCTGTGAGGTACCGTCTTTTCGTTTCCATCTTTGTATTGAATAGCCCAGTCTTTGTACATCTGCTCCTGGCTGTCTAACAATTCCCAACACAACAAAAACGCCATAAAAGCAACCGTGTGTGCTTTCGTCCAGACATGGACTCTCTCGCTCAATGCTGCGCTAAGCTGCGCTCCGTGTTCCGTCTATCAAACAAGCAGCTCGCAGTCCCTCAAGAGCTGTACTCCTTCTGGAGGAGCTTGGCAATCGTGTTGAGCCTGGCAGGTAAGCGGGGGAAGAGAAAAGAGGAAAGAAAAAAAAAAAGGGAAAAGAAAGACGTAAGAAAGACGTACTGGATGTTGCTGGTGCCCTCGTAGATGGCACCAATCTTGCTGTCGCGGAAAAACTTCTCGGCCAGGCCCTCGCGCACAAAGCCCATGCCGCCCATCCACTCGACGGCCAGGCTGCTGACCTTGCCGGCGACCTGCGAGGCGTACAGCTTGGCCATGGCGGCGTCCTTGACAAAGTCCTCGCCGACCTCCTTCTTGCGGGCGGCGTTGTAGACGAGCGCGCGGGCGGCGGCAATTTCGACGTAGGCCTGGGCCATCTGGTGCTGCATGCCCTGGAACTCGCCAATGAGCTGGCCAAACTGCTTGCGGTCGTTCCAGCAGTAGCGGGCGGCGTTCTCCCAGGCGCCGAGGGCCAGGCCCGTCATCTGCGCGGCGATGCCGATGCGGCCCTCGTTGAGCAGGCCGATGGCGTACTTGTAGCCCTGGCCCTTTTCGCCAATCAGGTTGTCCTTGGGGATGTCGACGTCGTCAAAGTTGATGACGCAGGTGCTGCTGGCGCGGATGCCCAGCTTCTTCTCCTTCTTGGCAATGGAGAAGCCGGGCGTGCCCTTCTCGACGAGGAAGGCCGTGATGCCGCGGTAGCCCTTGCTGGGGTCGAGGTTGGCAAAGACGATGAACACGTCGGCCTCCATGCTGTTGGTGATCCACATCTTGGAGCCCTGGATGCGGAAGCCCGACGCCGTCTCGGTGGCGCGCGTGGCCAGCGCAAAGGCGTCGGAGCCCGACACGGGCTCCGACAGGCAGAACGAGCCGACCGACTCGGTCGCCAGCTTGGGCAGGATGCGCTTCTGCATCGCGGGGCTGCCGTACCGCATAAACAGCGTGTTGACGAGCGTGTTGTGCACGTCCACCAGGACGGACACGCTGGGGTCGACGCGCGCCAGCTCCTCAATGGCAATGATGGACGACGTAAAGTTCATGCCGGAGCCGCCGTACGCCTCGGGGATCTCGATGCCCATGAGGCCCTGCTCAAACAGTCGCTCGACAATTGCGGGCTCCATGGCCTCGGCCTCGTCCATCTCGCGCACCTTGGGCAGCACCACCTCGTTGGCAAACTTGGCCACGGCCTCCTGCATCGACGTCTCGAGCTCGTTGAGGGACGTGATGGGCAGGTGCACCGCCTCTTCGTCGCGGCGCGCCGGGGTGTGCGAGAACGGCCGGGTGCTGCAGGGCCCGGGCGGCCGGCGGTCAGCCATCACATCACGCGCCCACAAAACAAAAGACAGCGTACAGCGTGGCAGACTTACGCCTGAGCAGACACCAGCCGGGCTGGCAGGGCTCTCCGCGGGGCAGCCGTCGCGAGCCGGGGGACGGCAGAGACGCGGCCCATGCGGACGGCCGGGCGCAGAGCGCGCACAAAGGAGGACATGTTTGGACGTGTGTGGCAGGACGAGGGCGGCGAGAGAGAGAGAGAGAGGAGGGGAGAGAGGCGAGGCAGAGAAAAGAACAGAGCCGGGCCAAGTTGGGGTAAAAGCAAAGCTAAATGACGAGAAAAAAAGCAAGTCAACTCCAAAAATTGCCTCGTCCTATTTTCTTCCTTTTTGTCGTGCAGATAAACCCCAAGACGAGTGGTGGTTGCTTGAGCCGGCACGGCATCCCCCGCGGTTGCAAATAAGCGGCTCTTGGTGCTCTCTGGAGTATGTATGGTGATTTTGAACCGAGGGTATCCATTGCTTGTGACAGTGACCCGCTCTGCGCTCCAGGTCAACCGACCGGGGTAACAGGGGCTTGGCGCGCCAGAGCCGAGTTAGTGGGGGAGGGAGGGAATGAGGCCGGCTCCGCATAAAGTGTATTTCCGGCCGCGCGATATAGGCACGTGACTCTACAAGGAAATCTCGGCCAACAGCAAAAGGCTGCTGAGAAGGCCTCGCCGTCGTAGGCACGCGCATCGACGACCAACGTCACAATCCCTCCGACCACCACCCCTCCCGCCCCTCCCCCATCTATGCAGCCGAGCATGGTCTCGCCGCTCCTGCGGCTGCTGCTCCGGCCCGCCGTGCCGATGCGGGCCCCGGTCCCGGTGGCCGCGGCCGCCGCGCCGCCGGCCTTCTCCGTGCTGCCGCAGCTGCGGCCGCGGCCGTTCTGCTCGACGCCGGCGCCGCAGGCCACGCTCAACCAGGTGCTGCGCGGGTGCCGCAAGCCGCGGCGGCAGCGCGGGTCGGTGTCGCCGGCGCTGTCCGAGTCGCACGCGCCGATGATGAAGGGCGTGTGTCTCAAGGTGGGCATCACGCGCCCCAAGAAGCCCAACTCGGGCGAGCGGAAGACGGCGCGCGTGCGGCTGTCCAACGGCCGCATGATCACGGCCTACATTCCCGGCGAGGGCCACAACATCCAGCAGCACAGCGTGGTGCTGGTGCGCGGCGGCCGCGCGCAGGACTGTCCCGGCGTGCGCTACCGCATGATTCGCGGCGCGCTGGATTTGGTACGTGACGTGCTGCCCCTGTTCTCCGGCTCTTTTCCGACTCTTTCGACTGCTAACCACGGCAGGCGGGCGTCACGAACCGCATGACGAGCCGCAGCAAGTTTGGTGCAAAGAAGCCCAAGACGGCGTCGGTGGGCTGAGCCGATGTGCGCAGCCGGCGGGTGGTCTGTCGCCGCAGGAGCGCGTTGGATGACGACAGGAGCGGCGTGTCTGGAAAAGCCAGTTCGACGTACAGCAATGTTGGGACGTTCTTCCATCGAGGCGCCAAGACACGCCAAGTCAATCTGCAGACAAAGAAACGTGTTTGAATACGTGGATTATAACAAAAGTAAACGGTTTCCCAAATGGCCAGAATCTTTCCGTCACGGAACCCAAGTACGCCGCCGGCAATTTGCAACTGTTCCCAAACAAAGTCGTCCTCGTCCACGCCGCCGCGTGGAGGCGTCCTCTCCGGCACGCAGACGGCAAAAGTCTCGTGTGCGTACAGAGAGGCGCACCATGTGCGACATGTCTGCCTCTGGAGGAAGACGGTGGGTGAGCGAGAGCGGTCCGCTCAGCTCTGCTTTTCCCAGCCCTCGGGCTTCTCAAAGTTGTTGAGTTCGAAATATCTAGACGTGCCTAGATGGGTTAGTTTTTTGTTTTTTTCTTCTTTTTTTTCTCTTCTCTTCTCTTCTCTTCTCCTCTCTTCTCTTCGTCATGAAACCTACAAGAATAGCCCTTCCAGTCAAAGTTGTTCTTGGGGTTGCAGTGGCAGCGCAGCTGCTGGCGCGTCTCCTCGCCCGTGGGGCAGTGCGTAAACGGCACGTGGTAGTAGGCAATGTCGTTGAAAAAGTGAATCTCCTCCTTCTTCAGCAGCAGGCCGGCGGCGATGGAGTGCACGGGGGCGTCGCCCCAGCGCTCGTAGAAGAAGCCGCCGTCCTTGTCCAGCGACTCGAAAAAGTCAATGTAGGCCTTGGAGCGCAGCCAGTTGAGGTTGCCAATCTCAAAGTTGGACCACTGGGATGGATGTTAGCACGTGATGACGCATTTGCAGGGCAGGGGAACGCACGAAATGGCACTTGTTGTAGGTCTCGCCGCCGTCGTCGCTGAGGAAGCGCATCGAGTTGTCGGCGGCAATGTGCTCGGGGTGCTCGGCGATAAACTTCTTGACGCTGGCCCAGAGCGTGGGGATGGTCTCGGCGTACTCGTACAGGCTCAGGACAAACGAGTACTTTTTGTTGTTCTCGTGGATGTAGCGGAAGGGGTCGTAGTGAATGTCGCAAAAGTACTCGACGCTGGGCTCGACGCGCCAGTAGTAGTCGTAGTTGAGCATGAGCTCCTGGCGGAAGAAGAAGCCCGACTCGAAGCGGCACATGTGGCGGTAGCTGACCGAGTCGCCGTAGATGATCTTCTTCTTGGCCATCTCCTCGCGCACGGCCTTGGCCCGCTCCTGGTCGATGTGGTCGGGGAACGACCAGTGCTCGGGCGGGATCAGGCCGTAGTGCGTGGTGCCCGAGATGAGCGACGTCGTGACCTTTTTGAACTCGTCGTCAAAGGGCTTGTCGTTGAGGAACACCCAGTCGTAGTGGTAGCGCTTGTTGAAGCGGTCCTCGACCTGGCGGATGGAGCGGGCCACCTCCCAGACGTCCGAGTTGCGCGCGAGCGTGACAAACGTGGCGTTCATGCGCGGGCCGGGCGCGGTGTCGACGGGGGGGTAGAAGCCGGGGTCGTTGGGGCTCATGGCCAGGGGGAACTCGAGGGCGCTGCCGCCGCCGGACGAGCTGTCAAACGAGCTGCCGGACGAGCTGCCGGACGAGCTGCCGGACGAGCTGCCGGACGAGCTGCCGGACGAGCTGCCGGACGAGCTGCCGGACGAGCTGCCCGAGGCGTCCTCGACCTTCTTCTGGCTGCTGGACGACTCGGACCCGGGGCCCGCGTTGGCCGGCGTGTCGGAGGACGGCCCGGCGTTGGGCTTCAGGCCGAGCACGTCGG
Organism: Sporothrix cf. nigrograna; assembly: GCA_019925305.1. NCBI lineage: Eukaryota > Fungi > Ascomycota > Sordariomycetes > Ophiostomatales > Ophiostomataceae > Sporothrix > Sporothrix cf. nigrograna. The sequence goes on along the minus strand of JADHKR010000008.1, from coordinate 280,596 downwards.
GCGTCCGCAGCGCGACATTGTCCGAGGTGTTGGAGACAAAGTAGACGACGGCGATGACCTGCGGGAAACGTTAGCACGGGGCGCAGGATGTTGAGCTAAGCAAGAACGAAGCGGAGCGTACAAAGAAGGCGATGACAATGTACCGCACGTAGCGGGCGTTGCCGACCATGACGGCGGCGGGCGGCAGGGGGACGGGCGCTGAAGGCGCAGCAGACGGAGCACGGCAAGAAGCGGCGATGAGGGCGTCGGCGGGCCGGTCAGGAGCGTGCGGAGGGAACGCGGAAGAGAACGACGATGGAGAGGCAGAGGCGAGGATAAAAGAGATCGCCGGGCGAGAACCTGAAGAGCAGTGGCAGTGTGGGGCGCAGCGGCACAGGCTCCTGGAGGAACGCCAAGCGCCTTGGGCAGGGGTGAGTGGGCAAATACAGCGGCACGACAGCAGAGCGAGACGAGGGAGGTCGAAAGGGAGATGGACAGGGAGAGACGAAAGGAGGCCCGGAAGACAAGGGAGAAAAGGGGCTGCAGGAGGAAAGGGGCCTGGAGGCGAATGCAAGACACGCAATACTGCGTGTTGCAGGGTCTTTTTAGTGGCTTCCAGGCGACGCGCCCAGTGAGGTCTGGCGGGTCTAGCCTCTTTTGGCGGGCCAAGCGCTGTATGTACATACATAGTAAGATACATACGATATACGAGTACGTGTACGAGTACATAGTACACAGGCGCTCTCGTATTCGCTAGCGCGGCCAGCGCACCGTTTGTTCTTTTTTTACAACCGAGCAGGCATCTTGAGAAGGCTTTGCACATGTGTTTTTACAGACGGCCACGAAGCTGGTTGCATCGCTCCAGGGGCAATGTATATACGAATCTTGCAGCTGGTCACGTGACAAGACGAGACCTGCGTAGTTTTCAAAGTACCCCGTACTCGAATACGGCGGCATCTCAAGGTGCTGACTGGAGAGCTCGCGTATGCGGTGAATCACCAAGTACTGTGCGCAGGTTCTTGCGGATGCACGGGTGAATCAGCCCTTCCAATGACTAAGCACAAACCGCACGTGATACCCCACATCACATCACATGACCACGCTCCGAGCTGGCTTGATCCAATTTTTTTGGCAAACGCACATCCGCCTCCTCCCACCACACACCATCACCGTCTCGCGCTCCTGCTCCCGTGCACCGCGGACAATCACCGACCATGGCCTTTTTTGGCTTTGACGCGACGCGTCACAACACGGCTGCGCCCGGCTTCTCGCAGGCCAGCGATCCGTTTGCGGGGCTGGCGGGCGGCAGCGCCGTCGACGACGCCCTCGAATTCGAAGACACGTACGACGGGCTGGGCGACCAGCTCGAGGAGACGGGCGACGACTTCAACGCCGACACCTTTGGAGGCGACGCTCTGGGTGGCAGCAGCGGCGGCGGCAATGGCGGCGGCTTCGGCGCCGCCCCGGTCGGCAACGACTTTGACTTTTTCGGCCAGACGGCCAAAGTGTCCAATGCCATTGAGGAGGAGCACGCGCGCTTCCAGCTGCTGCAGCCGGTGACGCGCAGCGCGCCGGCCGGCCACGACTATGGCGGGGCCGGCAGCGGCAGCGGCAGCGGCAAGCTGCACCAGCAGCCGCAGCACAGCAGCTACTTTGCCCCGGCAAAGCCGGCGCGCTCCGGCTACGAGCAGTACACGGAGCCCGAGGCCGACATGCAGGTCGACGCCGCGCTCTGGGGCGTGGCCCCGAAGAAGCCCGCCGCGGCCGCGTCGGCGACGCCCACGGCGCCCGCGTCGGGCGGCCGCAAGATGCTGAGCCTCGAGGAGGTCGAGGCCGCCATGCGCAGCCAGAGCCAGAGCCAGAGCCAGAGCCAGAGCCAGAAGACACAGCCGCAGCCGCAGCAGCAGCTGCAGCCGCAGCAGCAGCAGGCTGGCGCGTACGGCCAGCACGCCCCGGAGCTGTTCCGCGCGCCGGCCGCCGACTACGGCTACGGCGTGCCCCCCCAGCCGATGATGGGCGACGCCGGGCCGGTGCACGGCATGAACCACGCCCTGGCGGCGCAGGCACCCCCCCCGTCGTTCCAGCACGCCCAGCAGCAGCACCCGATGCAGATTCTGCAGAACCCGGTCCGCCACCCCCCCGGCGCGGGCGGCGACGTGGCGCCGTTTGGCGCCGTGGCGCCGGCGTTCGCCGGCCAGCCGTCGCAGCACCACAACCACCGGCGCCAGGCCAGCTCGTACTCGGGCCCGCACATCATCACGCACCCGTCGCAGCTGGCGGGCCTGTCGGACGCGGAAAAGGCGGCGTACCTGGAGCAGGAGGCGCGGCGTGCCAAGCGCAACCACAAGATCTTCTTGCTGTCCAAGAACAACGGGCTCATGACGCCGCAGGACAAGAACTTTGTCACGCGCATCCAGCTGCAGCAGCTGGTGTCGGCGACGGGCAACCCCAACGACTACGGCACGGACGAGGCGCTGCGCGAGGACTTTTACTACCAGGTGCTGAGCCAGATCCGCGGCAGCAACCGGCAGCACCCGGGCCAGCCGCTCAACAACTTTGCGCAGACGTACCTCTTCCAGACGGGCAGCCGCGTCAACGCGCGGCGCTACATGCACCGCGACCGCGGCGCCGACAACCACATGCAGCGCATGGAGCAGCAGGTGCAGCGCGCCGTCGAGGCGGCCAAGAACCGGCCCAAGAACAAGCAGCTCGTCATCGAGGGCACGCTCGGCAAGATTTCGTTTAGCAACGCCAAGACCCCCAAGCCGCTCCTCAACATCAAGCGGGCCGAGCCCGCGGCGGGCAGCCCCGTCGACGGCGACCGCCCGGCCAGCGCGCACCACAAGGCGGCGCACGGGCGCGTGCTGGACCGCAAGACGGTGCTGCGCAGCATCGAAAAGGTGTACGCGACGCTGATGCAGATCGAGGACCACGCGCGCCTGGCGCCGCCGCCGCCGACGGAGCAGGACGACCTGGCGCTGGTGCAGCGGCGCGGCGCGTGGGCGGACGCGCTCGAGGCGCTCAAGGCGCAGCTGTGGCGCGAGCTCAAGGTGCACGAGCCGATTGGCGAGTTCCCGGTGCACCCGTTTATCGCGTTCCTGTCGTTCCCCAAGGGCAAAAAGGCCATTCCGCGCGTGTTCCGCCACCTGTCGGACGAGCTGCGCGCCACGGTGCTGACGATGATCGTGGTGCACCTGGACCAGCTGGACATTGTGCGCAACGCGCAGGTCGGCAGCGAGGGCGCCGGCAGCGGTGGCGCCGGCGCCGGCCCCAACGCGGCGCTGCGCGAGAGCATCGAGCTGTTCATCCTGACCGTGGTCAACACGCTCTTTACGTTCATCAGCGACCTGCAGCTGGACCTGGTGACGGGCGTGCTGGGCCTGATTACGAACCTGCAGGTGGACGTGATTGCCAAGTCGCGCATCGGCGCGACGATGCTGACGACGATCCTGAGCCGCGCGGAGCTGATCAAGCAGGGCGCGGGCGGCACGCCGGAGCAGTGGCAGGCGTGGGAGATGACGTACAATGCCTTTTTCAACAGCCTCGAGCCCACGCTGCCGTACATGTTCCCCGGCTCCGTGTCGTCGGGCGAGGACATGTACGTGTGGCAGCTGCTGGCGGCGCTGGGCATCGGCGCCACGCCCGACCAGCAGCAGCGCCTCGTGCTGGCCGTCAAGGACCGCGTCATGGACACGGTGGCCGTGGCCAAGACGCTGCCCGTCGACCTGTCCACGCAGCGCCTGCAAAACGTCAACCTGTTTATGCGCTCCATCGGCCTGGACGTCGAGCTGCTGCAGTAGGCGACATGTTCCTCCTTACAGCTCCTCTGAAACTTACACAACCGGGCTCTGCGCACGCGCAGCAGCCCTCGAAAGCGTCCGTGTCTTTTTCTAAACGGCCTTTCTGATTTTGTCGTTACTGATTTCTGCGTTCTGCGCTTCTGCGTGCTTTTCTGTTTTTCTGTTTTTCTTTTCTGTTTGATTTTTGTGCCATTTGCGGCCTCTTTGCTTGCACATATTTTACACTTGTCTCGACGCGTTCCTCTTCCGTTTCTTGCTTCCTTTGCCGGCCATGCTTACAACGGCTCGACGACAAACAACATTCCACAACACCAGCCAAGCAAAAAAAAAGAAGAAAAATAGGAGACGGTATATTTGTCTCACCACGGCCGGTGAACCAATCACAACGACCAACTACCTCCATCTCGACGCTGGATCCTGCGTTGCCGGCTCGAAATAGCCTGGCCGATGCCGGTTTCGAGGCTCGAGACACAGTGGCGGCAGACAGGGCGAACGTCTCGCCGGCGGCGGGCGTTCCCATCGGCTCACATTGTGGATGGGTCATCTTGGAGACAGCCACGACGTCTTGATTTTGAGAAAAAGACGGCTGGCAGCGGATGGCGACGTTTCAGGGAGGACAGCGGAAACTTTTTTATCACAGAAACCGCCCAACACCGTACGAGAAGTACGAGGCTTGCCAGAGGAGAGTTGGAGAAGAGGCAGAGAAGAGGAGAAAAGACGGCGTTGCAGTTGAACGTGACGCCCAAACTGTAGACGATTTTGCAGTCTTCGTGTCGGTCTGGCGAGGCCCTTGCGATGCTTGGCCGTCCAGCCGGCAGCATGTATATCCTTGCAGAGTTGTCCCTCGGACAAGACAATGTAGACAAAAACAAAAGATGGTGCCTGCATTTCTGTTCTGTTCTGTTCTGTTCTCGCCCGTCCTCACTCGCCCGTCCACTGCTGCCCCAACCCCACCCCCTGCCGGGCCGTGTCCCCCAAGACGACGGCACGGTACGGCGTCACGACGACGGGCCCGACGAGGCCGTAGTCGGCGTCGCCCGGCGGGCGCGTGTCGGAGCCAAACAGCCCCGTCGGCGGGCTGCCGCTCGTGCGCAGCTCGTCCCACAGGGGCGCCAGGCGGTTGGCCAGCGGGGTGGCGACGACGACGTCGACGGTGTTTTGCGCGCCGGCCACGAGGTAGGGCGCCAGGTCGACGCGGCCGGGCGCCAGCACGTCGAGCGGCGGCACGGCGCGCCCGTTGACGGCGACGGCCATGGTGTGGATGACGGGGCCGAGCGACAGGAAGGCGGAGAGGGTGGCGTCGTTGTTGTTGTCCGGCGGCCAGAAAAACGACGTCGCATAGAAGCCGCGCCCCGCGGCGTGCTCGAGGCCGGGAATGTGCTGCCACGAGACGAGCCCCTGCGGCAGGGCGTGGGTCGTGTTGCGGCGCTCGGCGGGCGCGCCCGCGTCGGCCAGCGGCACGGGCGGGTCCCAGTGCTCTGCGGTGAGCGTCCAGCTGCGCAGGGCAAAGGGGGCGGGCGTGCGGGCGGCCGCGCGGGCGGGCACGCGGTGGACAGCGCCGTCGGACGTGCGCAGCCACGGAGCGGCGGCAGCGGCGTGCCCGACCAAAACGCGGAGCGCACCGGCGGCGGGCCGGACGTCGAGGACGCCCGCCGAGACGGCCGTCGCGTGCAGGGCGGGCGGCTCGTCGGCGTGGAAGCCGACGAGCACGGCCTGGTGCGGCTCCAGGACAAAGTCAATGGTCGTGGTCGCGGCCGTGGCGTTCTGCACGTAGACGCCGACGGGGACGACGGCGCCGCTGGCGGCGTCGTAGCGGTAGGGCCGGCCGGCCGACTGGAAGGCGACCGTCGCAGCGGCGGGCGCGTCGCCGTCGTGGAACAGCAGGGCGTACTGGCGGCGGCCGTCGGCGGTGGCGCGCCACACGGGCCACACGGCGGAGCGGGGGTCGTCGCCGCGGACGCAGACGACGCGCACGCGCGGGGCGACGCCCAGGGCCGCCACGACGGCGGCCAGGCCGTCCTCGCGCGGCGCGTGGTGCACGTTGGCGAGGCGGCGCAGGGCGTGCAGGGTCTGGCGGACGTAGGCGCGGCGCGCGGGGTCGTCGTGGCGGCCGGTGCCGAGCAGCGCGGGCAGGCCGCCGGCAAAGACGAGCGGCAGGCCGGCGCGGGCGAGGCCGGCGAGCGCGTCGGCGGCCTCGACGGTGACGGCGTCGCTGGCGCGCACGACGAGCACGCGGTAGGCCTGGCGCGCGGGCGCGAGGACGCCGTCGCGCACGCCCGCCTCGCCGCCCTCGGCCGCCGCCGCCAGCGTGGCCGGGTCGAGGTAGCCGCAGGTGTAGCCGGCGCGCAGCAGGTCGCGGGGCGCGTAGCCGGTGGCGGGCGCGCGGTAGGCGGTGCGCTTCTGGTAAAAGGCCACGTCGGCCTGGGGCGCGCCCTGGCGCAGCACGTGCATGGTGCGGGCGAGGTAGTCGAGGACGTCGCGCAGGCGGTCCCAGGCCGGCTGGTGGCGGCCCAGCATGTCGGCCCAGGCGTAGGTAAAGGGCACGTAGCCCGGCCAGGTGGTGCTGGGGTAGGCGCCCGAGTAGGGGTAGCCGTGCAGGACGAGGGCGTTGACGCCGCCGGCAAACAGGCGGTGGACCAGGCGGAGCCAGCGCGGCATGGTCATCTGGAAGGCCTGGCCGAGGACGGCGCCGACCTCGGCGGACACGACGCGCCGGCCGGCCATGTAGGCGGGGGCGGCGAACTGGCGGTAGGCGTCGATGTTGCTGCCAAAGGCGAGGTCCTCGCACTCGGGGATGTCTGCCTTGGCGATGAGGGCTTGCTGGGGGTGTTAGTGTCTTTTTTTTTTTTTTTTTTTTTTTTTCTCTTTCTCTCTTCTTCTCTTCTTCTCTTTCTCTTCTTCTTCCCTTCTCCTCTCTTCTCTTCTTCTTCTCTTCTTCTTCTCTTCTTCTTCTCTCCCCCTCTCCCCCTCTCCCTCTCTTCCCCTCTTCCTCTCTTCTCTCCCCCTCTTCTCACTCACCATGTCGACGGCCATGTTGTAGCCAACCTGCGCCGACCACGCAATCCCCAAACGGTTCGCCCACGCCCGCAGAGCATCCAGATAAGCCCCGTAGCCGTCGGTCAGCACGGCGCGGTAGGCGGCGACGTGGCCGCGGCCGGCGTCGGGCGCGTCGGTGACAAAGCGCGCGGGCGCGTGGTCCAGCAGGCTGTTGCCGTGGAACAGCAGCGGGTAGTAGCGGCCGAGGGCGTAGCCGTGGCGGCGCGCAAAGGCGGCCGGCAGCCCGGGCGTCCAGTAGACGCGGGGGTCGATCTCGACGCTGTCCTCCCAGGCGCAGCGCGCCACCTGCCGCAGCGCCGCGCGCGTGCCGTTGGCCAGCAGGTGGCGGTCCCAGAAGTCGGTCAGCACGCGCGCGCCGGCCGCCGAGAAGTGGTCGACGGTCCAGGAGCCGTTGTGCACGTAGCCGGCGGCGGGCGTCTGCGGGCCGCGCAGCGCGCCGGGCGGCTGCTGCGCGCGCGCGCCGGAGCGGACCTGGTAGACGGCGAAGACGAGGTGGGGCGCGGCGCCTGCACCGGCGCCGGCGCCGGAAAAATCCACGTCCAGCCACCCGTCGTCGCCGACCTGCGCCGCCACGTCGCCGAGGCTGTCCTCGGCCAGCGTGTGCACCGCGCGGCCCGGCTGCGCGCCCGCCGCGTCCGCGTCCGTGCGCACGATGCGCCCCGTGACGACCGCCTGCAGCGCGCCCGCCCCCCAGCCCGGCGCCGTGCCGTGGAAGCCGGAGCCCGCCGGCACGGCCACGTAGTGCGGCTCCAGGTCCCACAGCAGCCCGGCGTCGTCGGCGTGCGCCGGCACGCCCTGCCCCTGGTTCGGGCCCATGGCCACGTCCAGCCGCAGCCCGTGGTCGGCGTGCGCGCGGACCGCCGTGTCCAGCACCGCCTTCCACGCCGGCGTGCCCCAGCCGTACGTGTTCCAGTCCGTCGGCACGCGGCGGCCCGGCGCCGCGCCGTACTCGTAAAAGCCCAGCAGCTCCACGCCGGCCGCGCCGCGCGCGCCCGCCTGCGCAATGTCGTCGTACACGCGGTCCAGGTCCACGTGCGCGTCCGGCACCCAGTACCGCAGCCGCGGCCGCACGTCCACGGCCGGCCGCGCAAAGCCGGCGAGCTCGTCCGCGAGCTCATCGCCCGGGCCGTCGGCGCGCCGCGCGCCCCGGCCGCCCAGCAGCAGGCACGCGACGCAGGGGATCTGGCAAGTCAGCGGTGAGCGGGACGACGCGGGCTGGACGGCCTACGCGGAGTTTCATGATGGCGAGTCTTGGAGGAGGGAGGACGATGGAGGTCAGTTGAAGTGCCGAGGACGTTGAGGTCGCTTCCCCAGGTTATGCATGTTTCGGGGCACTAGTGTCGTTCGGATAAGTACAAGTCGCGTACAGCAATACGGATCGTGTCTGACAGACTGCTTCGTATGACGAGCAGAGTCACGGTGATCCAAGGCGTGCAAGGGCCTGTGTTGTCGACAAGGCACGCAAGGCAGCCAAGGCTGTGTTTGTCGGCGTTTGTCGGCGTGTTTGTGGGCGTCTTGCATCCACCCTCGTTCCATCAGACCAGTGCCTGTTCGACCCATTGCCTGTCTTTGGCCTCTTCCAAACGACATTGCTGTTCGTCCCTTTTCCAAACCACAATTGTCCGTCAATCAGTCGAATCTGTCGAGCTCCAGGCGGCCAGAGACCTTCTGACTTGTGTTTCCCGGGCTATGTTTGCCTGGGCATGTTTGCCTGGGCATTTTCCAAGGACGTCGCGAGACGATGCACCCTGCCTTCAACGCCCGTCTGCTGTCTCGGCTCCGTGCATGCCAAGCTGCGGCACGGCCTGTCGCAGTCCGAAACACACGCTGCCTGCACGTTGCAGACGCCCGTATGTATTGCCGTCTGTGCGCCGTGCGTCCTTGGCAGCCGGGCCGGCATTAGCAAAGACCCACCTGTCAGTGACTGCCAAACGAGCAAGATATTGCACACTATTGGCGCTAGCGTTTGTGGCTTTTTACGAGTACGAGTCTGTATGTATCTTACGCCGCGCAATGCAGCAAATCTTGCTTCCCGAGACTAGTGCTCAGCTGTCGTTCCTTGTTTTGGAGCCAGGGCGAGCACAGGGCGATCGCAGGGCGAGCACAGGGAGCAGGGAGCGTGCCGGCGCTGTGTAGCGCCGTGTCGTCAGCAAGGGCGAACGGTACTTTGTAGACGTCCATTCTTGTCATCTGGCATTTCTTATCAGTGGCTGAGGTTCTGCGGAAGGAAATAGAAAAGGAGGTAAGAGAAGGAGAAGACAGAAGACAAAGAAGGAAGAAAAGAGAAGGAAGGGAGAAGGAAGAGAAGGAATAAGAAGAAAGAAAAGAAGGAAGAAAGAAAGAAGACGAGAAGAAAAGAAAGAAAAGAAAACGACAAGGAAGAGAAGAAGAAAGAAAGAAGACGACAACCGAGAACATCACCAGAACCTCACATGCTCCCAGACACGCCCGCCTCGCTGGCCGCAATGGCCTCCAAGGCCTCGGCGTTTGCGGCCGCCAAGATCAGCACCGCCCGGCGGCACCCGTCGTGGGCCGTGCTGCACTCGGCGCTGGCGACCCGGCCGCGCCGGCTGCTGGCCTATGCCGCGCTCGGCCTGCTGGCCCTGTGCCTGCTGGCGTCGACGCCGGCGTACCCGGTGGGTTCTCCCGCCGTCCTCGCCGCTGCCGTCTCCCGCTAACCGACAGCGCATCGTCTCGCAAGCCGCCACCCTCGCTGCCGCCGCCGGCGCCGCCGCCGCCGGCGACCGGCCGCTGGTGCTGTACGCCTACGCCGACTCGGCCTCGAGCCGCGCCAACCTCGCGTACTTTGTGCAAAAGGGCCTGCACGGCCGCGCCGACTTTGTCTTTGTCTTCAACGGCGCCACCAACGCCACCGCCCTGGTGCCCGCGCTGCCCAACGTCGAGGTGGTCGAGCGCAACAACACCTGCTACGACCTGGGCGCCTTTGGCGAGGTGCTGCGCCGCGACGGCCGCTGGACCCGGTACCGCCGCTTTGTGCTCGTCAACTCGAGCGTGCGCGGGCCCTTTTTCCCAAACTATGCGCGCCCGTGCTGGACCGACATGTTTCTGGGGCGTCTCAACGAGCGCGTCAAGGTATCTCTCTCTCTCTCCTCTCTCTCTCCTCTCTCTCTCCTCTCTCTCTCCTCTCTCTCTCCTCTCTCTCTCCTCTCTCTCTCCTCTCTCTCTCCTCTCTCTCTCCTCTCTCTCTCCTCTCTCTCTCTCTCTCCTCTCTCTCCCCCCTCTCTCTCCTCTCTCTTCTCTCCCCTCTCTCTTCTCTCCCCTCTCTCTCTTCTCTTCTCCCGCTGACCCCCCAGCTCGTCGGAACAACCCTCTACTGCTGGCCCGCGCCGCACCTCCAGTCCATGGTCCTCGCCACCGACGCCGTCGGCATGGCCATCCTGCTCGACCCCGGCCTCGCCACGTCCCTGCAGACCGCCGACAAGTACGGCGGCCGCGACGACCCCGTCGGCCTCTCGCCCTGCTACGCCAACCGCTACCGCGCCATCCACGGCGAGATCGGCGCCACCGGCCTGCTGCTGCGCCACGGCTACGACGTCGACGTCCTGCTCACGCCCTTTAGCGCCGACGACGGCGACACCGCCGCCGCCTACTGCGCCCGCGATCCCCGCTACGCAAAGGCAAACACCATGGAGGAGGGCCACTACTTTGGCGTCAACAGCCACCCCTACGAGACCGTCTTTGCCAAGACCAACCGCGCCGTCAACCGCAACACCATTGAGCTGCTGACCGAGTGGCACGACGCGCGGGGCTGGTCCAGCTGGGACGTGTGCTAGGGGGTGTCTAGGGGATGTATTAGGGGGATTGTGTATGTGTGTGTACGATATAGTGTGGCGATCCGATAGACACAATAGACATGAGAATAACGCTGTATCCGGTGTTCTGTCTGTGTCATCTTGTTTATGTTCGTATGGAATTCCACAAATACTCTCGTTATATAGCGCGATGCAGCGGCCGCCGACTTTACCGAATGGATCGAGATTCCGTTTAGTATGGCCATTACCGAGAAAAGAACGGTAAGATGTGATAGTCTTTTTATAGCAGTTATAGCCTGGTTAACACATATAGCATTCAGACAAAGCATGCCAAAGCATGCTGCGTGTATATTGTCGCACTGCACACTTGCCTACTGTCTCTGCTTGCATGTCCTCCACTAGACATCTCACGCCTAGTCAACGTCCATCGCCGAGCCGCGTGCCCCGGCCTGCCGCGCCCGGCCGCCGCGGCCTCGGCCTGACGGCGGCCCCGTGCCGGCTGCTGCGAGAGATGCTGCGGGCCGCGCCAGAGGGCGCGCCCGGCGCTGTGCAGGCGGCGATGCCGGCCGCGCCCCCTGCTCGCTCTTGATCTCCGCGCCGCCCGTCGTCGCTGCCGCTGCTGCCGCCGCCGCCGCCGCCGCCGCTGCTGGGGGTGCCTTGCCCTTGGCCGTCTTTGGCTTGGCGGCCGGCGCCGGCGCGTCGCGCGGCGGCGCCTCGATCCTGCTGATGGCCTGCAGCATGTCGTCTTCCGTCCAGTCTGTGCGCAGCCACGGCACCCTGCTGGCAAGCTGCGCCTTGCTGCGGCTGTCGTCGACGTCGGCAGCGGAGCCATCGTCCTTGCCTTTGTCGGCCGCCGCCGCCTCCACCGCGCCGGCCGCGTCCTTGAGAAACAGCGTCTGGTCGTACACCTCCCACGACGTCTCGTCGTCGTCGCCCACGTACACCATGCGCGCCCAGTTTTCCATCTGCACGGCGCGCAGCCGGTCCGCCATCGTCTCCGTAATCACCTCGTCGCCGTCCGCGCCCGCGCTCTTGACCGTCATGTGGATCGCCCGCGGGCCGCCGGGGCCGCCCGCACGCCCGGCCGCGCCCGCCGCGCCCGCCGCAGCGCCCCCGGCGCCCTCGCCACCCGCCGCCGCGCTCGTGTCGCGGTGCTTGGCGCGCTCGACCTCGGTCTCGGCGTCAATGTGGTGCAGCTGCGGCCGCAGGTGCACCAGCGCGTTGACCGGCGTCAAGTGGAGGTTGCCTGATTGTCAGAGGATGTGCCCAGGAGAGAGAGAACAAAAAGAAAAAAAGAAGAGAAAAAAAGGGGGAGGAGAGAGGGGGGAGGGGCTCACCCCCGTCAAAGGCGCCAATCATCCACCGCGCCTCGGCAATCCGCGCCGGCGGGCACATGCCGCCGAGCGTCTGCAGCCGCAGCACGCGGTCCTGCCGCACCGCCTCGGCCCAGTCGCCGGCCGACGCCGCACGCCCGCCGCCCTCTTCGGCCGCGGCCGCCGCAGCGGCCGCCGCTGCCGCTGCTGCGCGCATGCCGGCTCCGCCGGCTCCGCCACCGCCGCCGTTGCGGCCGTTGCCCTGCGTGCCGCCCACGCCAAAGCCGCCGGCCAGGCCGTGGCTGCCGCCGGCCTTGGCCTTGGTGGACGCCGCCAGCGCCGAGCCCCAGGCCACGCCCTTGGCGCGGTCGTACGCGCTCGTGTAGTCCAGCGGCACGTCCACCTCCACCACGCCCGAGCCCGCCTTGATGCGCAGCTCCGTCGGCGTCTGGCCGCTAAACGAGATCGCCGCCGCGCCGCCGCCCGCCGCGCCCTTGTCCACGCGGTTGGGGTACTGCAGCACCAGCAGCTTCTGGTGCGCCGGCAGCGCCGGCTTGAGAAACACGTTGTAGCGCGCCACCACGGGGTCCGCCTCGGCCGACGCCGCGACGGGGGATGCTTCCGCTGTCGCCATGTCGTTTTGTTTTGCTTTTCGGTGCTGTCTTGAACGGCACTCGTAAATTAATTTTCGCTGGTGGTTGACGAGCGCAAAGGCCGGCAGAATTGGCCAAATAAGTGGGTACTCCCTGGCCAGCTCTCACCGCCTTGACTTACAAGACGACCAACGCTCATCTTCTCGCCAGCTCGACTGCGATGGCTCGCGTGGACGGCGTGCGTAGGGGAAAAGAAAGGAAGCCGGGTTGTGCGGTCTTGGATGTGCTTACTGCACGGCGCGATCGTCCGATTCAGCACCTCTGCGACGAACAAACGATGACGGAGACGGCCGGCCTATAATCCGGCCTATATCGTGTGCTCTTGCGCCGAGCTGCGGCCTCGATCTGTCTGGACAGCGGCGGCGGATACAAACGGACAATGGTGGGGAGGCCCCTTTGGAGAGCACCAAATCCAAACACCTTGCCGCGTGCTTGGAGGCGTGCGTCCCTCGGATGTCTCGACAGACGACCGTGCGAGGCAGACGGATGTCCAAAAATCAAAGTCCCATTTGGAGCGGGGCAGTGGGAGGTGAAGGCCACGGAGACGTTGTCTCCTCTGACTGGTCGAGATCGATGTATATATACGTGGGGTCCATAAGCACGTTTCGAAAACGAATCGAGCAAACATTCTTTACCACCCGTGCACCAGATCCATACATTCCCTCGAGTGGACTGCGTCACGCCGCGGACCGTCCAGATGCCTCGCTACGAGCGCCTCTTGCCCGCGGAGCTCATCCATCCTGACCACCTTGGACCGCCCAAAATCTCCGCACGGCCTGGCCTCGCCTTTGCCGAGGCGGGCAACTGGCACCCGTGGGTCGTCAAGCTGACGTTTGTTCAGGGCTCCGGTGCGTACCACGCCTAGATGGTCCGACAAAGAGACAACGAGGGCGATTCTGACGGCTCGGCAGCAGAAGCTTCGGGCACGGGGTTCTTTATCCATCTTCCCGGCGCCGCCTGCGACGTGATTCTAACCGCCGGCCACAATCTTGTCGACGCGAGCGGGACGCTGTCTGCCGACATTGCCGTGCTCGAGGCCGCCGGCGACGGCGACACGGCGCCGCGCAAGACGCCGGTCGACAGCGGCAACGTGCGCGTGAACGAGCGCTACCGGAAGCGGCCCGGTGACCGCGCCAGCGCTGCCTACGACTACGGCGCCCTTCTTCTTCCCCGTGACGGAGACGGAGACGGAGCCGGCAGCGTGCGCCCCGGCTTCGGCTTCTCACTGCTCCTGGGCATCGACTACCCCGACCTGCTCGGCGGCAAAGACCCCAAAGACGAGTACCTGACCAGCTGCGGCGTCAGCGTGACCGGCTACCGCGCAGACACGCCGCCGGGGAAGCCCGACGTGTCCACGGGGCCCTGCACGATCCTGCCGAACCAGCTCGAGTACCGTGTCCGCACGCAGGTGGGGTTGAGCGGCTCGCCGGTGTGGATATCGTACGGGGGGCTGGAGACGGTGGTTGGCGTGCAGTACGTTTTTTTTCTTTTTCTTTTCTTTTCTTTTCTTTTTCTTTTCTTTTCTTTTCTTTTCTTTTCTTTTCTTTTCTTTTCTTTTCTTTTCTTTTCTTTTCTTTTCTTTTCTTTTCCTCATTCTTTCTTCCCTGAACCAGCCCTCACCGTCTGCAACAGTCCCCTCACTGACCGCACAGCAACTATGGCCAAAAAGGCGTGTCCGAAAAGAGCTGCGGAACACGGCTGACCCTCGGCGTGATGCAGGAGGTGTTTGGCTGGGCCGACGTTGGCCTCCGCCTGAACAAGCGACTCCGTGTCGAGCAGCGGGGCGCCCACCCCGAAGGCCTCTACCTCGCCTTTGTGGCAGAGGGCCGGGAGGGCGCGTTTGCGAGCCGGGTGCACGTTGGGCCGCCGCCGGCCGACGCGGCGGACCTGCTGTCGGTCTTTGACGTCTTTCTGGCCGAAGCACCGCCCACCACGCGGCGCGCCGAGCGGCAGCAGCGGTACGCCCTGCGGGCCAAGCACGGCTGGCTCTTGTGGGACGTGCGCTCCCGGCGCGTGCTCCTGTCGCGGCAGTTCCACCCCTGGTGTTTTGTGCGGCTCGAGGACGCGGACAGCCGCCGCGGCACCGTGCACGTCGTCGTCTACCGCGAGGACGAAAAGCTGCTCGTGCGGCTCAAGGTCGATATCGCGGGCCTGACCGAGGAGCATCTCCTGATGGGGAAGCGGTACGTGAACGGCATCTCGTTTCCAAAGGCGATTGTGGGAAAGGTGTACAAGGTACGTCGTCTGTCTTTCAAAAAAGAACGGCATAAGCTGATATTGGGGTGCAGTTTGACCAGTTTTGCTTGGAGTGAATATAGTGAATACCTGTCTCGAGAGCCAGCCGCCGCCCCACGGCCTGTTGTGCCCGTCCACTTCTAGCTAATGCCACCGTCGCCAGCGGCGCGAACGTCCGTGGCCCACCACGCCACCGCCCACCACGACACGGCTAAGCCAGTTGAGATTGCCAAACCGGTTGTTGTTGCCGTGGAAGTGCAGGTGGATGGCCCGCTCGGCGGCGGTGACGGGCTCAAAGCCGCCGCTGCCGTCCGCCTTGGCGCGGACCAGGTCTGTGCGGCGGCCCTTCTCGTCGATGGACGTCAAGAGGCCGCCGGCGAGGACGTAGGCGACAAGCAGCGCCTTGTCCGGGTCGTAGGCGACGACGAACCGCGACACGGGCTGGCCCAGGGTCTTCATGTCCAGGGGGTGCTCTGCGGAGGGAGGAGGGTCATTAGCCACGGACGCACACAAATACATGGCTCTGTGGAACGTCCACACATACCCTTCCACGCGGCCTCGCCCGCCTCGCGCGCGACGCAGCGCAGGCTCTGGTCCGCGGCGTAGAACAGATACAGGCGCGTGTCCACGGCCAGCGGGTAGTGCGGCGTGCCCGCGGGCGCGCGGGCGACGCACTCGCCGGCCGGGGACCACGCGCCGTCCGTCTCCTGGAGGCACAGGATGGCGCCTGCGGGATTCTGGAAGAACAGCAGCGTGGCGTCGCCCAGGGCGCAGGCGCTCAGCTGGCCCCTCTCGTGCACGGCGGCGGCGGCGAGTCCGTCCGCGTCCGCGTCCGTCCACTTGGCGCCCGTGGCGTCGGGGTCGTACATGGACGCCCGGAGCTCGTTGGCCTCGTCGACGTAAAATATGATGCGCTGCCAGTCACGTCAGTGCTCCCGTTCCAGAAAAGACAGTCCATGGTCCGATACGCACGTCATCGTCGGCCGCGAGGAGGTACGGCGCCGATCCCGTCTTGCGCACGCCGGACGCGACAATCGCGTCGGTGGCGTCAAAGTCGGTCCAGTGCCGCTCGACCAGGTCGTACGCGCCGTCCTCGTCCTCCTCCATGCGGAGCAGGTAGATGCCCTTGCCGTCGACGGCGGAGGCGTCGCCCGCGGCCGACAGCCGCATGGCGAGTTTCTGGGCGTCGTTCATGGATGACTAAGCAACACGAGCCTCGGTCGGGGTGCGAGTACTCGTATGAGTATGCTTTGGTGGTGCCAACTCAAAAATCTCAAAACAAATTGTCAAAAAAGGCAGAGAGTCCACGTCTCCTTCAGCAGGCGAGGCCCTCTTTATCGACGAGTGGACCGCAGTGCCGCTGCTGTGTCAGTGCCCAGCGACTCGGGCACCGACGCGTTTCAGCCTCATTTTCTGGCTGATTGGCCATGGCAACGCGTGGTGTGTGCCAGAAGGTGTGTTTGATTTATAATTCATGTTGTATTGGGCGTGAACGCGGGGGCCTTTGTTGCGCCTCGACAAGGCAGTAACCGTAACCCCTCTTACGGCCCGTCCTGCATCAACAACAGACACGGCCCCGAACGGACCGGCATCACCGTCGCCGATTGCTGCGATGGACCTCTTTCAAGACATCTTCAAAGGCGAGCTGACCGCGACGGGCCTCGAGCATCACCTGCGCAGCACGGACATCAACGCGCTGCACCCCCAGAAGAAGGTGACGCCGCTGATCGCCGCGGTGTACGGGGGCCACGTCCATCTTGTCGAGCTGCTGCTCGAGGTCGGGCGCGCCGACGTCAGCACACCGTCGGCCAACGGGCAGAGCCCGCTGTCGTGGGCCGCCTCTTGCACACGGCGAGGCCGCGCCACGATCGCGGCCCTGCTGCTCAAGCACGGGGCCGCCGTGGACGCGACGTGCGACGCGGTCGGCGGCGCGACGCCTCTGATGCTGGTGCTCCGGGAGTCGTGCGACCTCGACGTCGTCCGCCTGCTCGTCGCCAGCGGGGCGTCGCTCAGCGCCAAGAACAAAAAGGGCGAGACGGTGGAGGACGTCGCGCGGCAGCTGAACCGAACCGATGTGAACGCCGCGCTGCATCCGGCCAAGAACACCCTCGACCGAGGCCAGGCGATCGAGAGGATCCTTGGGACCATCGAAACCACGATTGGCTACGCCAACGCGTACAGGGGCGGCGGGCTCCTCAAGGCCTGGTTTGGCATAAGCGGCCGGCGGAACAAGGAGCTGGAAAAGGCAGGTAATCGCATGCGAGCAGGAGGACCACGTCTGTTGCAGGGGGGAGGGGAGCAGCCAACTGACTCGCACCGCCTCTAGGACATGTGGGATGAAGAGCCGCAGACCCCGGCCGAGTTCGTCGCGGCCATCGACACCTTTGTCGCCCAGACGGGGCTCGGCGACTTTTTTTCAAACAAGAATACAGACTTTGTGCAGACCGTGGCCCGCAAGGCGGCGGACCTGCTCAACGACCCGATGGATCCCATGAGCAAGCCCGAGAACGTCAAGACGCTGATCCGGGTCAGCCTGTACCGGGTCGTCATTTACTGCGGTACGTGGCAGGAGGTTGTGTTTTGTTTTTGGAGAGACGTTCTTGGAGAGACGCGCATCTGACGAAGCAGACGACAGCGGCTCGATGAGGGGGCCGCGCGCCGCGGCGCAGGCCGCGCTGGTGGAGCGCATCGCACGCATCGTCACGCGGCTGCTGCCGGACGACGAGGGCGTCGAGCTGCGCTTCATCAACACCGGCGGCGACAACCTGAGCGGCCTGCGCGCGGCCGACGTCCAGGCGCGCATGGCGGCGCTGCAGATCAAGGGCGGCATGCCGACCGAGATCGGCACGGGCCTCGAGGAGAAGATCCTGCAGCCGCTAGTGTACGACCTCCTGCAGGCCAAGCCCAAGCAGAAGCTAACGCGGCCGCTGCTCGTGTGCATGATCACCGACGGGTATCCCGAAGGCCCGCGTTCGGACCGGCGCGCGGCAGACGGCCAGCGGAAACGCCGCGAGACATTCGACACGACCAAGGACGTCATTTTCCAGTGCGGCAACATTCTCGATGCCGACGGCTATCCACGGACCTGTGAGTCAGCTCCCGCATCAACACAACACCACCGGCTAACTCCCCCCAGCCGTGCTGTTTCAGATCAGCCAGATCGGAAACGACCGCATGGCAAGCAAGTTCCTGAAGAGCCTGGCCGACGAGGGCCGCATCCAGGAGCAGGTGCACATTGCGGCCGGTGCGTGTTAAGCCACTGTACGAGCGGAGATCCGTGCTGACTTTGCAGACAAACTCGACGACAAGTGGGCGGATCTGCGGGACAATCTGCGGTATCTGGAAGAATGGGTACGGTGCGATCCGCTGGCCGTCGAGGTGTGCTCGCTGACCTTGTTCTAGCTCCTCCATACGCTGCTGGCGCCAATTCTGAATCGCGGCTCGGACTGAGGCCTCGGGGATCCATGGATGTGCGGCTCTGGAAACTATCTCTCTGCTCTTCTGGGTGTTGGCTCGTCGTAGTCTGTACCCGTTCCTTGGAGACAAGCAGTTGGACGAGTTTATTCATTTCTTGATTGATATACAGTTGTTCATTACCTGATCCGGTTTTATTTTCTTCTTTTCTTGGCAGCGATATGGCAATCCTTTGTAAGGACGGCGGCTGGTCTGATCACGAATCGGATCCAATAATTCTTTGGGCCGTTATGTCACGGTGAGACAATCGCGAGTTGCCATGGAGAGGTCAGGGAGGGACGATTTATGCGATAACTTTCAGCCAATAAACTTGCACCTTCTTCATGCCACACTTACGCCACGTGCTCCTCATCTTGTATTTTTCCGTCCCGTAAGGCGTCCCCCGCTTACCTTCCTCGTCCTTTCCACAATCTTTCCCCCCCAACGCAGCTCAACAACTCGACATGCCTACGCCACTGCGCATTTTGGTCTCTACCTCGACCGGCTCCGCATGGGAGGCGCCTGAACCGGCGGTGCTTCAAGCACTCGATCTGCTGAAAAAGACCAAATACCTCGAGTCTGGCCAAGAGCCGCAGTATCGCCTGCTCGCAGTGGAGAGATGGCAGCGCATCTTTATCGTCTTCGACCTCTTTCATGACCAGTACGATCCTGACAAGGCCCACCTTAAAGGGCATGGCAACCTCGATGTCGTCGTCGTTTCCCTTCGTGGAAATACGGCTGCGGCTGCAAATGACGCAATAAAAGCAAAAGTCAATGAGAGCATCCGCAACTTTCACGATTGGCACGGTATTGGCAGCCGGCCGCCTTTCATGGTCGACCACGCAAACGGCCACGTACCGACATATCCTTTTCCACGTACATTGATTCGTTCGACGTCGGAAAACACCAGCACCGCAGTTGATTGTTAAATGCAAGACTCTCCCTACGTACGAAGTGGATGGAGCAGGAGACGGACAAGCACAAGATAGACAACGGTATTTATATTAACTCTGGTCGGTATAGACGTAGACATATTTTATAAACACATATAAATAATGCCGTGATAGGAACGGACCGCGTAAGAGATACGTAAAGACGTCTTTAGCTCGTTTTTATTATACCGGGACACTCCACCTTGGCCAGGCCTGCTTCCAGTTCGTCATCTCCAACGCTCTCTGCAGCTCTACAAGCACTTTTCAGCTTGGCGTCTCGGCGCAGATGCGTCAACGAAACTGGTCCTTGACGACTTGGCCCCGTCACTCTGATCCATGCACATCGCGGCCGGTGCGTCTTTCAACCACAATATGTACGAGCGGAGATCCGTGATAACGCTGTACGAGTAGACAAACTTGGCGAGTGGGTCGATCTGCGAGACAATCCCCGGCATCTAGAAGAAGGGTATGGTGCGATCCGCTGGCCTGATGGAGTTGCATTCAACGAGTAACATCCAAGGCCGACGACGATATTGCCGCATTGGAAAGGGCGGGGGAGATTGAGCACGATAAAGATGGTGGCCGTGCCGGGACGAGTTGAGCGTATTCAATTTTTATGCTAACTTGAGCATAATATCAACACGGCATTCTTTCCAGCTCATTCGACTTCCACCTCTTAACCGGCTGTGTGCTGCTTCAGACCACTCTCAGTAAAAGGAGTACACCCACAGGGTAAATTGTGTACGGCCTTTATACTCTGGAAATAGGGGCAAGCCAGCAGTAGTGAAGATATGTAAAAATAAAGTAAAAGAACAGCTACTCTATAAGGACCCTCTGGGTATCTTAACGTCTCAAACCATTTGGGACTGCCACGTCCTTCGTTATCAACACGGCCTACCCTTTTCGAACGAATGCAGCGCCATGCCCACCAGTAGATTACTTTGGACATTGCTTGGGGCAATGCCATTGTCCGACTCCATGTCTGCCACATCGGCCACCCATTGTTGAAGATGCCTCGGGGCTAGGGCAGAGCCTGGATGCACGCCCATGCTGTCTGCTTCTGCTTCGACGACGTGCTCTGCCGAAAGCGGAGAGGCCGGGCAAGGGGAACGGTCGATGTCTTCGTCGTCCGCCATGGCGGTGTCCTGCGGCGGTACATTGCTTCCGGCCACAGAGATTGCCGTGTCGTAGGTTGCGCCGCCGACGGCCTCGGCGTGTCCCAGCAGGTCATAGAGAGACAGCGGGGGACCAAGAGCTGAAAAGTTGTGCGTGGGCGGATAGACGCCGGACAGAGCTGCCCACTGTCTTTTCAATTCGTCCTCTTTTTTTGCAAAGTAGGCGCGATAGGTCGACTCGGCGAGCCCGTCGACGATGCGTTGCTGCGTGAGAAGGGCCTCTCTGCATGGCCGGGATACAGAGTTGTCGGGCGGCCCGTCGTCCAGGGCCCGGCAGAAGAGGTAATGTGGGCTCTGCAAAAACAAGTCCAGCATCTGCAAAAAGGCCACGCCGCTGTTGGCGGGGCTCGGGGCCTCCTCGTCCGGGGCGGCGAGGCATCCAAGGTCGCGCGGCATATAGGCCGTCGAAAGTACGCCCTTGGACGGCAAGTAGCCGAGTGCCTTGAGCGTCGCTACGACGGAATTGTAGTCCCAGGCGTGTTTCCGGCCCGCCGGATCCCAGTAGACAAGCAGTTTCTCGGCGTCGCGCCGGGGCCCGATAAAAACAGCCTCCCAGCACCCGTCCACCAACAAGGGAATCACAACGTAGGGCACATGCACGCCGGGGACCGAGCCCCGGGGCAGCCGGTCCTTGTTGTCCGTGTTCTTCTCCAGCGCAGACCAGTCGGCGACAGAGAAGACAAAGACATTGGCGCCGGTCAGGCGGTGCTTATCCAGCAAAACGAGCCCGAACTCGTCCACCAGCTCTGCTGACAACGGGGCTGGCCATGTCCTCTGGGCCCTGAGGCCTTGGAGCTTCTCCAAGAGGCTGTCAAAGCCGTCGCAGTCCACGTCTCCGCAACGAGTGGCGGTGGCGGCTGCGCTTTGGGCGGTGCTCGCAGGCATTGTCGACGTACGGGCCGGGCTGCTGCGCTGGAGACGGCTGTGGCGGACTTTGACCAGGAGCTGCCTTTTCTGCTTGGACGACTGCTCCTGTGTGTAGAACTGTGTGTAGAAAAACATGGTCAGCCAGCGCCGGGCTGGAATCAGATGTAGAGACAGGGACCGTACCTGGTCTTCTGCGGCAGCCGCAGGTGCTTCGCACAGCCTCTGCGACACCACCATGGAAACACCGCAGACGCCAACCGCCGTCAGAGAGCCGTCCCCGTTGTCGTTAAAGGCCGTGCCCGCGTGTGCGCTCTGCTTGCAAAGAACAAGGACAAGGACGGATCAGCCACGCCCATGCTCACCCATGCTCGCCCACCGCCAGCGCCCGCCGGCCTTGCTTACTCTCCAGTGGTTCCCAAGCCCGAGCAGGTTCCCAATTGGCCGGCGGCACCCGCGCACCGAACAGGCCCAGGGCTCGTTTTTGGAAGAAGGGAAGGGGTAGTGCCGGGGGAACAGGCAGACTTGCTGTATCCGCATCTTACCGGACTTTGGCCTTTCGAGGTACAGCCGGCCCGGCTCGGCAAAGGGAATCTCGCACTCCGGGCCAAAGTACCCAGGGCGAGGCCGAACGGCGATGGAACTGTCTGTGGGAGGGTCCATTCTTACCGGCTCGGGACAGCACACGTGTCTAGTCGTGCTCAAGGGGAAGGGGAGTGCTTGGCCGATGGCTGGCAGGTGGTCTTTGATTATTCAGAACAGGTAAGAGATGAGGTGAAGATGTCTGCGGTTAGAACAAGCACGGAAGCTGTCTGCAACAGCCTTTATACTTTTTCGTCGAGGACAGACGGCCTCTCTACACGCGTCCCCTTGTCTGCAAGAGGCAACCACATCCTGCTCAACAATCGTGGCCGCTTGATTCTGCGCCCGAGGGATCTGCTCGACCAGGGCAGTGCGCCACAGGGTTTTTCTGCTATCTTTCTTACCCTGCGCAAGCTGGCTGGCATGCTTCCAGTTCATATCTCCAACGCGTCTCTGCAGCCCCTATTCACTCTTGTTTGAGCAGCGGTCCTCCCAGTCTCACTCTTCATCACACCTCTTATCACACCGCTACTCGCCCTGTTGGTATATACTTTATATATGTATATGTACGTTCTCTCGATACAAGTATATGTACTTGTCCAATTTCGCTCGTCTCGGCGCAGATGCGTCAACGACAACCTTTCTTGAACGACATTGGCCGCCGTGCAGGTAATTTACATTTACAGCTCTGGAGCAACGCACTGGCCGCGAATCTTCCTCCCAAAAAGGTTAAACGAAAAAACTCTGCTGCCGGGCTGCAATGGTGTTGCCATCACCCGCGGGAACGCGGCCAAGGCTGGCCCCGCCGACCAGTTGGGGCTCAGGCGGCCACTCTGGTCCAATCGCTTACCAGGCGACACACGCAGGCTCCTTCCTTCATAAATGCAGCGTACGAGGTCCCCCCAATAAGTGGCCCACTCCTAGTCGTCCTCTGTTTATGTCACTTTTTTCAGGCTAGTCTAAGAATTTACTAGTGTAATACACCAAAAACACATGAATACTTCGGAACTACAGTACATTCTAGGACACGCTGTTATTCGCGAATATAGCCGCCATTTGCATCGATTACAGCCTGCATTTTTTCAGGGAGGCTGGCGATGAGGCCCTCGATAAAGTCGTCTGGCATCTCCTCCCAAGCCTCGTTTACCCACGCGCGGAGGGTATTATAAGAAGGCTTCTTTTGATTATTCTCGTCAAACCGCTTGTCGACCCTCCTTTTCAGCCAAAGCCAACAATTTTCTATAGGGTTCAAGTCAGGGCTGAAAGGAGGCCAAATCATCGTCGTGGTACTGCGTTGCCGTATCTCCTCGAGCGTCTCTCGTGCTGCGTGGCCTGGCGCGTCGTCTTGCATAAAAATGAAATCAACGCCGTCGTGTTGGCTTCTTAAAAGAGTGAGCCAGCCCTCCACAACTGGAAGAATGCGAGACGAATACGATTCAGCCGTGATAGAACCCCAATCCTTCTCCCAAAAAATCCCTGGGCCTTTACCGTTATAGCCAGAGATACAGCCCCAAAACATCCAGCCGCCTGGGCGAGACTCTCTCTCCACGATACAATGCTTGTCGAGTTGCTCGTCTGCGCGACGCGTAATAAAGGTTTTATGGCTTTTTTGTCGTAAAACCCACGTTTCATCGGACCAAAGCACCGCCTTCCATTGCTCTACCGTCCAGTCTTTATGCTCGACTGCGAATTGTAATCGCCGTTGTTGATTTTTATCCGAGAGAGGCGGCCGTACAAGAGCAATATACCGTCGATAACCAAGGCGCCAAAGCGTCGACCGAATAACATAAAGGCCGTGTTTTTTATCGAAAAGCGCCTCCGAAAGCTGGGTATAAGTCATCCTTCGATTCGTCGTTGAAGCCGAAATAAAATCGATTAATTGTTGCTCTTCTTCTCTCGAAAAAGACGGAGGACGGCCGGGCCGGTGGCAGTACTCTAGATTTCGGATTGCCCTCTTCACCTGGTCTAAGGTATGGCCTGTTTGACGGCATATTGCTTGCTTGGTAAGGCCACCAGTGAAAAAAAGCGTCCGGATTCGTGTGTATTCTTCAAGGGTCAATTGTCGTGGCATTTTTCGTCGTGGCGTTTATTTGTTTTTTTTCGTGATGAGAGAAATCAAAAAAGAGGGCCAAATGCGAAGTACTGGGCTTGTTACTTTTTCTATCAATCTATGCGCTTTACGGCATAGTCTAGAAGGTTCTCCATAAAAGGTACTTGTGGCTGAAAGCTCGAGGAGGGGGTAATATACGCCTACAACCTCGTATCTTTTGTCTTTTTGATTTCCTATCTGGTCCACCGACACAGAGTATACGCGCCCCCCCCCCTCGAATCCGTTTTCTCTTTTCTCGTGGCCCGATCACCGCACCGTCGCCCCCTTGAGCGACTTGACTGTGCACACGCCGCCCGTCTCGGCGACCAGCTTGCCCAGGCCCTCCTTGCCGAGCTCCTTGACGACGCCGGCGTCAAAGCCGACCTCGAGGGCGTCGGTCGTCGTGAAGCCGGGCTGGAACATTTCCCACACCTTTTTCTTGGGGTTGAGCTGGCCCTCGGGCTCGCCCTTCCAGCCCTCGAAAAAGACGCGTGTGCCGGCGGGCGCGTCGGCGGGCGGGCTGACGAGCTCGACGGGCCCGCCGTGGTGGTCCTCCTCGCCGGCGGCGGGCCGCGGCGACGCCGCCAGCACCATGGCGGCCGACTTGATGCCGCGCATCTTGACGGGCTTGAGGTTGCACACGACGACGACGCGGCGGCCCTGCATCTCCTCGAGCGGCACGAGGCCGTTGAGGCCCGAGCACACGGTGCGCACGACCTGGCCCTCGTACTCCTCGGTGTCGGGCGTGCCCTTGGCGTCGCCCATGGCAATGGTCGAGACGTAGAGCGAGTCGGCCTCGGGGTGCTTGACGGCCTTGAGAATGTGGCCCACGCGCAGGTCGATCAGCGACGGCGACGGCGGCGCCGCCGGCGCCGGCGCCGCCTTGGACGGCCGTGCCTGCTTCTCCTTCTTTTCCTTTTTCTTGGCCGCGCCCTGGGGGGCTGCGGCCGTCTTTGCGTTGTCGCCCTTCTCGCCCTTCTCGGTCTTCTCGGCCTTCTCGGCCTTCTCGCCCTCCTTGGCCTTGGCCTCCTTTGTCCGGTCGGCCAGCGCCGTGGCCGGCGCTGCCGCACCGACGCCGGCGGCCGCCGCCGCCTTTTCCTTCTTGAGGCGCTCCTTCTCGGCCTTGGCGTCGACGGGCGGCGCCACGTAAAGCACCTCGTCGACGTCAACGGCCACCTTGTCGGCGTCGGCCACCGCCAGGCCAAACAGGGACGGGCTGTTCTGCACAAAGTCGACGAGCCGCACAATGTGCGGCAGGCCCGCCTTGCCGGTGCGCTGCTCCGGCGTCCACGCCTTGACGACGGGCGCCAGCGCCTGGTAGACGGCCACGTCGGCCGGCGACGGCTTCGCGCCCAGCACCGTGGTGCGCGTGGCCAGGTGCGCGTTGAGCTCGGCCAGCGCCGCCGGCGTGGCCGCGGCGGCCGTCCACTTCTGGATCTCGGCCTCCTCGGCCGGCGTGTAGGTCGCGGCGGCAGCGGCAGCCATGGCGGGCGACGAGAACAAACGCGGCGCTGGGAGGAGCTGTTTCGGAAGACAACGACGCAGCGGCCGCAGGACAGACGGCCTCGTCGCGACGGGCGCAAGAAACCGGGCGAGGCTTCTGGACGCAAAGGGACGCAGCAGGCGTGGGGCCGACAGCGTGGCGGTGGGAGCGGGGGTGAGGTTGCGCGGTGCCGGAGTCGTACGGTCGAGAACTGAAGTTGGCGATGACAAAAACGCTGGCAGCTTTTTTCGGCAAGCCCCGCAGCGTCAAGAGGGGAAATCGCATAGCTGCATACTCTGTCGATGCATGTAAGCGGGCGCGTAAGCGTAGCGTGACTCCGCGAAAGCTAGCGCGTGCTGGAAGTGGGCCCTGTCGTGGCTTAATTGCTTCAGTGATTCACGCGACGCGACGACGTCCTGCGACACGCCGGTTCGCCATTGCCGCCGCGCACGCCTTCGACAGTCTCCGTGTGGGAAGCGCGCGGTGAATTCTGGTTTGCGAGTCGACTTCTTTCTGCGGTTGCGCACGTTTGTGCGTTGATGTCCACGACCCTCGCGTCGTCTTTTTCGGATTCTCACTTTTGCCTCAATTTCAGACTTTCTTTTCACGAGCTTCACCCTGCCGACACGACATGGCCCGCGACCTTGGGTCTTCCTCCGACGCCGAGACGGACCGGTCGAGCGCCGGCACCATGGCGACAAGCCCTGCCTCGTCGCCGCCGGCGCAGGATCCTGAGGGTGTCGAGGGTGTCGAGGGTGTCGAGGGTGTCGCCGATGCCGAAACCGCCGCCGAGCTCGCTTTGATCGAGGCCGAGGAGCGCCGGGCGCGCAAGGCCAACGCCGTGGAGGAGGAGCGGCGCGCGGCGGCGCAGCGGCGCAAGCACAAGAAGACGGCCAGCAGCCGGGCCGAGCGCGAGCAAAAGGCGCGCGAGCTGGACGAGCTGCTGCGGCAGAGCGCGGCCTTTAGCGCCATCCTGACCAAGAAGACGCAGGTGCTGGGCCGCGTGGGCGCGGGCCTGGACGGCCAGGCGCTGGGCGCGCACGACCTGGCCATGGCGGCGCAGCCGCGGTGCCTCGTGGGCGGCACGATGCGCGACTACCAGCTCGAGGGCCTGACGTGGATGCTCGAGATCTGCCTGCAGAACATGAGCGGCATCCTGGCCGACGAGATGGGCCTGGGCAAGACGGTGCAGACCATCTCGCTGATTGCGCTGCTGCGCGAGCAGGAGGGCTACCTGGGCCCGCACCTGATCGTGGCGCCGCTGAGCACGCTGAGCAACTGGATCGCCGAGTTTGCGCGCTGGACGCCCTCGATCCCCGTGGTCATGTACCACGGCACGCCGCCGCAGCGCAAGGCCCTGTTCCGCGACCGCATCCAGGCGCACCTGGCCCAGGGCCGGCCCACGGCGCAGTTTCCCGTCGTGTGCACCAGCTACGAGATCATCCTGCGCGACCGCGCGGACCTC
The DNA here is from genome assembly GCA_019925305.1 of Sporothrix cf. nigrograna. Taxonomy (NCBI): domain Eukaryota; kingdom Fungi; phylum Ascomycota; class Sordariomycetes; order Ophiostomatales; family Ophiostomataceae; genus Sporothrix; species Sporothrix cf. nigrograna. Next base: position 253,743 of record JADHKR010000008.1, on the reverse strand, counting down.
GCCAAGATCAACTGGGAGTTTATCATCATTGTGGGTGTTCCTTTCTTCCCAAGGAGTAAGGGAAGGTCTGGGCGTGCGCTAACCCCCCAGGACGAGGGCCACCGCATGAAAAACTTTGACTCGAAGCTGTTCCGCGAGCTGCAGGCGTTCCGCTCGGCCACGCGCTTCCTGATCACGGGCACGCCGCTGCAGAACAACCTCAAGGAGCTGTGGTCGCTGCTCAACTTCCTGATGCCCAACATCTTTACCGACTGGGAGGCCTTTTCGAGCTGGTTCGACTTTAGCGAGCTGCAGGACGAGGACACGGCCGCCGGCTTCGTCGAGGACCGCATCAAGCAGGACCTGGTCAAGAAGATCCACACCGTGCTGCAGCCGCTGCTGCTGCGGCGCGTCAAAGCGGACGTGGCCAGCCACCTGCCCAAGAAGCGCGAGTACATTCTGTACGCGCCCATGACCAAGGAGCAGACCGGCCTGTACAACGCCATCAGCGACAAGACGGTCGACACGCGCGCCTACCTCGAGGGGCGTGTTGAGCAGGCGGCGGCCGCCCTGTCCACGTCCGCGTCCACGTCCACGTCCACGTCTACACCCGCGCGGCCCCGGGCGTCCCGCTCGAGCGCTGCTGCTGCCGCTGCCACGCCCGCCAAAGCCAGGACCGTCTCTGTGGCGATCCGCAGCAGTCCGCGCGCCAAAAAGACTGCAGAGACGGCGCCTGCGCCGGCCGCGGCCAAGAACGCCTTTGCCATGATGATGGGCCGGGGCCGCGCCGCCAAGCTGTCGCTGTCGCTGTCTGCCGAAGCAGCGCCGCCGGCCAAGCGCAAGACATCGCCGACGTCCGAGCAGTCGCTGCCCAAGAGCGCCCGGTCCAGCCGCCACTCGACGCCGGGCGGCAGCAGCACCACGTCCCGCACCACGTCCCGCGCCAGCGCCAGGCGCCGCCGGGCCACCTACCACGAGGCGGACGCCTCGGACGAAGACCTGCTGTCCGACGACGCGTTTGAGGCGCGTCTGCGCGACGAGTATGCCGCCGACAGCGACAACGACGACCCCTCCGACCCCGCCAGCGCGTCGTCGGGCCTCTCGGGCGAGGAGAGGGCGCGGGCGCAGACGCTCGCGCTGGCAAAGCGCGAGATTGCCCACAAGAAGCTCGGCAACCCGCTGATGCAGCTGCGGCTCGTGTGCAACAGCCCGCACAACTTTTACAACCCGTGGTCGTGGTCCGCCGACGACGGCGACGGCAGCAGCGGCAGCAGCCGCCCCGTCGACGAGTCCATTGTGACGGCGTCGGGCAAGATGCTGCTGCTGGACCGCCTGCTGCCGGCGCTCTTCCGGCGCGGCCACAAGGTGCTCATCTTCTCGCAGTTCAAGACGCAGCTCGACCTGCTCGAGGCCTACTGCGCCGAGCTGCGCCGCTGGAGGGTCTGCCGCATCGACGGCTCCGTGGCGCACGCCGACCGCCAGGCGCAGATCGACCTGTTCAACCGCAGCGCGCGCCACCGGCTGTTTCTGCTCTCGACGCGCGCCGGCGGCCAGGGCATCAACCTGGCCAGCGCCGACACGGTCGTCCTCTTTGACAGCGACTGGAACCCCCAGCAGGACCTGCAGGCGCAGGACCGCGCGCACCGCATCGGCCAGACGCGGCCCGTCGTCGTCTACCGCCTGGCCACCAAGGGCACCGTCGAGGAAGACCTGCTGCTGAGCGCCGACGCCAAGCGCCGCCTCGAGAAGCTGGTCATCAAAAAGGGCGGCTTCCGGACGATGGGGCAGAAGCTGGAGAAGAGGCGCGACGGCGACGGCGACGGCGGCGACGACGACGACCTGGACGCCGAGACGCTGCGGTCGCTCCTGCTCAAGGACGGGCAGGTCTACACGGTGTCGGGCGACAACAACGAGGTCCTGAGCGACCACGACCTGGACGTGCTGTGCGACCGCAGCGACGAGGCGTACGCACAGGCGGCGCGCGGCCAGGGCGACGCGGCTGCGTTCAGGGTCATTGAGACGGGCGTCAACGGTATCACCGAGTCGTTCAAGGCGGCCAAGTAGCAGTGTATTGACGACGAGACCATGTGTGCGCCTTGTTTTTTTTACTTGTTTTCCTCGTTCTGTACAATAGAATACAACAATACAACACAAAATACATCATATTTAGAGCCGGGAGCAGTGTGATTGCTTGCCAAAATATAGTCTCGATCCGCCGTCTCGAACAATGTGCAGCACGAGCAGCCTCTCCCAAGCAAACCCGTGCCTGCCCGCCTGTTTTCATACCAGTGCCGCCGCTGACGGGCAAAAGGACCGCTAGCAGGACCGCCTCCGTACCGTCCCGCCGCCGTTGCGAGTCTGTTTTTTCTTGCTGCTGTTTCTTTTAGCTCACCGACTTGACGGCTGTCCGTCTGCTGTCCGTCTGCACATACGAGTCGGAGGCGGGTGTCCAGCTCCAGATCCTTCTGCCCTCCAGCTCTAGATCCTTCTGGCCCTCGCCCCTCCACATGCAAGGGCCCTTATGCCACAAGAAGCGATCACAGGAGATACGGCGGCGTGGCACGACAGCGCGGTGCTACTGGTGGGGATTTGGCGTCTCCATCGGATTCTGGAAGACACGACAGAACAAGTTTGTGCGCGCCGTCTCTGTCCACGTTGCGTCGACGCGGGGAGATGTGGACAAGAGGCTGGTCGGGCACGTCTGCCGTATCTTGTACCCCCCCCACGTCCGTCACCAAAAATGCTCCTCAACACAGCCCTTCCAGATCGACAAGACGACCCGCCTCCGCGTCGACATGTCTCTTTACCCTGCAAGGACGATCCCATACGACGTCAAGACGGCGATGCAGGGGACATGGGAGCGAGACGGGCGGGACGCAACTGTGTAAACGCCCTGGCGAGGGCAGGGCGTGGATGGGTCTTGACGGGGCACTGTGAGCAAAGTCATATCTGGGAAAAGATCAACAGAGAGGATGACGATGGATGTGTCTTGCCAGGGGCAAAATAAAGAGCCACTTTATGCCACGAGTTTTTTTCTTATTCTTTTTTTCTTTTTTTGGAATATCGGCCGACGGAACAGCTGTCTCAATAAAACCACTTACCCGTTATCGTATTATATTTCGTATTTCCGAGTGACCCAGAAAGCGAGCAGCATCTACGTCGTAAATGACAGCGGCTTTCACGAGGAGGCGCCCACGTGCTCGATTCCAGCGTTTTGTTTGGATCCGGAGGTGGGTCCCGGGAGGACCCTCCGCTCGGACCCGATCCACTTGTTCTTTTAAAGTGGATCTGATCTTGTCTTCCGTGGTGCGGGCAGGAGCTGTCGACGCGAAGATGTGTTCCTGCCTTTTTTTTTGAAGAAGGAGTCGTACGTTGGGCGGGAAAAGACGACGCAAAGCCAGCAGCCTCGGCGGTGTGCTTGCTCGCCGGCGGTTGTCTAATAAGATACATGTACATTACTTGAAGACAGGTCTCCGCTTGGGTGGTGGTCAGAGCGGACGAGGAAAGAACCCTGGCTATCACGTCAACGGGGAAAGGGAAAGAACGACTGGACGCAGCAGAAAAGAGGCAAGAGCAACCAGGCCAATTTAGCGCACGTCTGTAGAGGCAGAAGAGGAAGGAGCAAAATCAACGACACTACGAGTTACGCTGTACATATACAAGTGGCGTATCGTCAGCTCTTTTGACAGCATCTACGTTTACACTCGACGACGTCTGGCCCGCCGTGGTAGTACGAGTACGCCGCACTGAAGAGAGGCCTAGCACTGGCCCAACGAACAGAACAAAAGAACAGAAAATGCCCACTGCTATCTACATAGTACTGCATACGAGTAATCTGACGCACTCCATGATTCTTTCTTGCGGAGCCGTCGGCGTCTGCACACCCGCAGGGATCTTTTCTCTGCACGCCTCGACTCTCGTATGCAATCTATCTGTCCGAGTTAGCTCGATGGAGGCACTCTTTCCTGATCCACCCAAGACTCTTTTGTCTTGCGTCTGTTTTCGACACCAATGCTTCACAATGCTTGTGTACGAGTATTCGTTGTCTTTCTTGTACCCACTTTCATCGAGGTCTATTGGCTCCGAGATGCAGCTTTGGTAGTGAGCAGCCTTTTGCCCCTGCTAGCTTTCTGTTCCCGTTCGACTGCTCATTTTCTTTCTTGCCTCCGCCTCCGCCTCGCCTCCTTTGGGATCTGTCCTGCAGAAAACAGACACCGACACAAGTTTATTCGGCCAGGGGCAACAACGTCACCGGTCACAGAAAGAAAGAGGCCAGGTTGTTTGTACTTTGTCTGCGTCCCTCCACCTCACATCCAGTACATGGTGAGTACTCATACTCGGTACACTGCCTCTCAACATTCCACTATCCCTCACCTGCTTGCCCACTTCTTCTGGTCCCTGGATCCTCGTCTTGCTGGTCTAAGCGGACATCGGCGCCCGTTGAAGAACGGTTAGCGTGGGTGGGCAAACGCACGCGACGCCAGACGACGCTGTCCGTGCAAGCGAGCGTCTGTGAGGACGACGTTTTGTTTGTCCTCTCCTGTCGCGGCTCAGTCTCAAATACGTGTCTCGGCCCGCCTCTGATTCTTGCGTCTTTCTTTTCTCTCCGATCGGCGGCGTCTAGACTCTTTTACTCGTTCTTTTTCTAATTCTTTTTTTTTTCTTTTACAAGACCGTTTTCTTGGACAGAACATCCCCGCGACACAGCCGGTGTTTGCCAAGTGCTGAGTGCTGCCAACCCGGCCGTGCGTCCACTCCTTTCAACGGAACAGCGAGAACGACAACAGCGCCGCCGCAATGGGCGTGGACGCCGAGGAGCTTATTCTGCGGCCGTTCCGCGAGGTGGTCGAGCGCGGCAACGAGGCCGTGGCCCGTGCGGAGGAGGGCGGCGACGGCCATGCGGACGTCGACGCGGCGCTGCTGGCGGACATGGCGCGGGCGGGCCGGGCGGTGGTGCGCGAGGGCGAGCGCGCGCTCAAGCGGCTGCAGCCGGTGTGGGACGGGCAGGCGGAGACGTACGGCGACGCGTTCCGGGAGGCGATTCTGCAGCAGGACGACGTGGAGCGGCGGCGGCGGGCGCTCGAGGACCTGCTGTACGACTTTGAGGACTACACGGAGCCGGCAGCGTACGACGCCGGCAAGTTTGGCGAGCTGCAGGCGGCCACGCGGGCGTTTGCGCTCGACGCCATCCACCACATGAAGCGGCTGCAGCTGGGGCCGGCGCCGGCGGCGGCGGCGGCGGCGGCAGCAACGCCACCGACGGCAACGCCACCGGCGTCCTTGCCGTCGTCGCCCACGGGTGCCGGCAAGAGCAGCGCGTTCCCGCCGCTGCCGCCGCTGCCGCCGGCCGCGCTGGCGGGCGGCGTGCCCCCGGTGCCGCCCATGCCCAGCCTCGCGAGCCTCGGGGCCCTGGGCGGCGAGCGACGGCCGCGGTCGTCGCTGGTCAAGGCGGGCGCGACACCGGCGCTGTCGCGGCCGTCGTCGCTGGCGTCGGTGGGCATGCAGCCGCAGCCGCACGCAGACGCCAACGACCTGTACGAGACGCGGGCGGCGGCGCGGGCGTCGGCGTCGCACAGCAGCCTGCGGCGGGCGAGCACCAAGGGCTCGGTGACGTCGTCGCGCGGTGGCGGCGCCGTGGCGGCCGACGCGCACGAGCGCTACCAGCTGTACGACCACCCCGAGGGCCAGGACGCGCTGCTGGTGGGCGACGAGGAGGGCGGCGGCCCCGGCGCAGCCGCGCACGCAGCCGCGCACACGCACACGCTGCCGGCGTCGGTGCCGCGCACGTCAGCGTGGGTCCGCAGCCACCAGCAGCCGCAGCCGCAGGCGCTGCCGCTGCGGGCGCGGGCCTCGCGCGACACCATGGCCACGGTGGCGACGGACTGCTCGTCGGCCAGCGCGGCCTACGACGGCCCGCTGCTGCTGTCGCGCTTCAACTCGCTGACCGTCGACGGCTCGGTGCGCTCGGCGCGGACCTCGGCGACGACGGCCTCCACGGCCAACACGGCGTACTCGGCATACTCGGCGTACTCGGACGCGGCACGCGCCTCGTACAGCGCCGTGCCGGGCCCGGCGTCGTCGCAGAGCATCCAGGACTTTATCAAGTTTGCGCCGTCGCCGCCCGTGCCGCCCATCCGGCTGCCGCTGTCGCCCAAGCAGGCGCCCAGCCGCCCGGACGACCTGGACGACGAGCCGCTGCTGACCGACTCGGAGATTGAGGAGCTCGAGGCGCGGGCCCGCCCCGGCTCGCGGCTCGGCAGCGGACAGCAGCCGCTGCCGTCGACAGCCTCGGCAAACGACTACGACCACGGCCTGATGGTGGTGGGCGAGGCGGCGGACGCGCGGACCGACGGCGCGCCGGCGACCACGGAGACGGCGGGCGGCGGCGCAGACGACGGCGCGACGATCAAGACGGCGACGACGTCGGACGCGGCGCTGACGCGGGCGTTTGTGCGCGAGGCGGACTGCCGGATTGGGCCGCGCAGCACGTTTGAGGCGATGGGGGGGTTCTGCCGGGGGGCGCAGCTGTACCGGACGGGGGGGCACTGGCAGGGGATCCGGCAGACGGGGGGGTACGTGGCGGTGAGTTTTCTTTTTTTTTCTTTCTTCTTTCTTTCTTCTTTCTTTCTTTCTTTCTTCTTTCTTTCTTCTTTTTTTTTCTTTCTTCTTTCTTTCTTCTTTCTTTCTTCTTTCTTTTCTTCTCCTCCTTTCTTTTCTTTCTTCTTTTCTCTCCTTCTCTCTTCCTCTCTTCCTCCCTTCTTCATCTTCTTCTCTTTTCTCTTCTCTTCTTCTCACTAACCCCCCAGAATAAACAGGCCACCATCGGCCGCTGCGTGGGCTGCGGCTACGCCCACAACTACGAAGAGGTGCGCCTCGACACGGAGCGGCGCCCCGAGGCGACGTTTACAAAGGCCGGCGGCGCGCGCTTCCGGCTGCGGCTGCTGTACAAGTCGCACGTGTGCAACGCGGCCAGCTCGCAGCGCCAGGCCGAGAGCTTCTACGCCTGCGTCTTTTGCGTGCACGTCGGCGCCACCGTGCGCGAGGGCGACGCCACGGTGTTCACGACGCCCGACGACCTGCTGCTGCACCTGGCGCGCCACCCGCAGCCGCTGCCGCTGGTGCCGGGCGTGACGGTGGTCTACGGCGGCGGCGGCGGCGGCGGCGGCGGGGGCACCGGCGCCGTGTCGAGCGGCACCAGCAGCGTCAGCGCCGCCACGGACCCCCTCGAGGCCAACGACTTTGACCTGCACCTGGTGCACCCGCCGCTGCCGACGCCGGTGCCGCCGGCCGTCGGCCAGGCCGCCGTGGCCACGGGCCTGCGCGCGCACCGGCAGCGCTACGGCGGCAAGAAGCTGGCGCGGCCGCCCGGCTACGACGGCGCCATGCTGCCGTTCCTGCCGGGCGCGCGCATCGTCGGCGTCTCGTTCCCGGCGCGCTGGGAGGGCAAGTGGTGTCTGGGCTGGCACGACGGCGTGGCCGGCGCGTTCCCGGCCCGCGCCGTGCAGATCGAGCCGCCGCGGCCCGGCGAGCGGCCGCTGGCCAGCAGCGACAGCGGCATGAGCGTCACGGCGCGCTGGAAGTGGCGGCCCGAGGAGCACGCCGGCGCCGGCGATGGCGCGGGTGCCGGCGCCGGCGACGACGACAACGCGTCCGTGTGGCTCTCGTTTGACAAGGGCGAGACCATTTCCAACGTCCGCTGCCTCTACGCCGACCACTGGTGCTGGGCCGGCACCAACAGCAAGGGCCGCTCCGGCGTCTTCCCGCAGTCGCACATCCTCCCGCGCTCGCTGCAGCAGCAGCCGCCGGCGCCGCTGCGGCCGGCCCGCACGGGCTGGTCCACCAAAAAGATGTTTGGCAAGGGCGCCAGCCGGCGGCCGCCGAGCAGCGCGGCGTCGACGGCGAGCGCCAGCACGGGCAAGACGCGGTATTGAGGTGTGTGTATTGTATCCTATATCTGGTGTATCTTTCGTTGTATTGCTGCGGGCGCTGTAAGGGCGCTGTAGGCGTTGTAGGCGTTGTAAGAGGTGTTGTAAGAGGCGTTGTAAGAGGCGTTGGTAATATAAGGCAGCTGTATTATATAATCAGAGTGACTTCCTCGACGGTTGATTACGGTTGACCACTAGACCTTGCAAAAGATGTGTGGAAAGGGGGCTTGTTCAACGTGGCTGTCGCCTGCTCCCACAGAAGAAGGATGCCCGTACCGCTGGTGTCTCGGCCCTTTTCTGCGTCGCTGTGCCACGGCGTAATGCCTCCGGTTGTGCCCCTGTCTCAGACACCGTCCAATGCAGGCAGAGAAAGAAGGTGACGAGGAGAGCGAGAGATGGCTGTGCAGCATGGCTGGATCGAGGCGGTGAGGAGATCCTCAGGACGAAGGGGCGTGTCATGAAGTTGCTGCTTTTGTCCCCTACGGTGAGATCAACGCGTGGAAACTGTCTTATCTCAAGTGTTGGTGGGTAAACAGGTGTATAGTTCCGACGGTCTGACACGGCTTTCTCAAACTTCATGATAAAGGGGCGCAAAAGACACGACGCCCCTGCGGACGGTCTGGACCCCTTGCAGCAAAATTCGTGGCTTCGTGGAGGAAAGATCGTCGTCCTTTTCCGTCTTCCGTCTTCAGAGGCTTCTTGTGCTCCTCGAGCGCCGCGAGTAAAATAAGCAAGCCGGCCGTGTCACAGGCAGAGGCGAGTGTGCGACCTGCAGGCCTTTCCATGGTCTTCCGGCCAAGACAGGCACGAGACAGGGACAGGGCGTTGCAAGACAACCTCGCCGTGCTGCCGTGCCGGACGCCGTCGCTCTCTGTGCCCCGTCAGTGCCAGTACTTGTGCTGTCGATCCGCAGCTCTTTACCTCTGCGTTCTTCTCCCTTTTGTCTTGTTCTCGTCCGCTGTCTCGCTGTCTCGCTGTCTCGTCCGCTGTCTCTCCGTGTCTCGTCTCGTTCTCCGTTTATAGTCCACGCCATCCTCCTCCACACCATCCTCCTCCACACCATCCTCCTTTCCCGCCTCCTCGCTCCGCCGGCATGCCGGCCGCCATGGCCGTCCGGCCCCGCGACGCGCTGTTCACGGCCTCCAACCTGACGCCGGCCGAGCTCGCCCAGCTCGACCTCGCCGACCGCTCGTCCCTGGCGACGCTCGTGACCGTCGTCGCCGCCGTGGCCATGGCCCTCATCACGTCCATTGTCGTGCTGCGCCTGACCGTGCGCCGCTACGCCGTGGGCCGCTTCTTTGTCGACGACTATCTCGTCATCCTGGCCTCGACGTTTACGCTGGTTGTGTGCTCCGTGGTGATTGCGGGTATGCTCTTCCAGGCTTCGCCTTCTTTCTTTCTTTTTTCTTGTCTTCCCCGCTCACCGCCCAGCTACAAAGTACGGCCTCGGCCAGCACGTCTGGAACCTCGACCCGCCCCGCCTGCTGGACGCCGTCAAGGCGTGCATCCAGCTCATGTTTGTGGCCAACATCTTTTACGCGGCCGCCATTGCCTTTACCAAGCTGTCCATCCTCGCCTCGTACATGCACATCTTTGCGCCGCGCGGCCTGCTGCGCGCGCTGCTCTACGCCACGGGCTGCGTCACCGCCGGCCTCGGCGTGGCCTCGGTGCCGGCCACCATCTTTGAGTGCATCCCCGTGGCCGGCGCCTGGACGCTGACCGACGACGACAGCACCGCCCACTGCTACACCTTTATCCACTTTCTCTACGCCAGCACGGCCATCAACGTCACCACCGACCTGATCCTGTGCATTGTGCCGATGCCGCTGTTCTGGCGGCTGCAGCTGCCGCGCCGCCAAAAGACAATGATCTCGGGGCTCTTTTTCCTCGGCGGACTGTGAGTGGGGGGAGAAGAGGACGGGAAGAAGAACCAAAAAAAAAAAAAAAAAAAAAAAAAAAAAAAACACAACTGACCGCTAGGGCTTGCATCGCGTCCATCATCCGCCTGGCCTACCTGCACCTCCTCTACGACCCCATTGACGTGACCTGTGAGTGCGCCGCCAGCTATTTCTTTGACCACGTCCGCTGACGCCTTTTCCAGACGACCTCGTCTCGTCCGTCATGTGGTCCATTGCCGAGTGCACCATTGGCATCGTCTGCGTCTCGCTGCCGCCGCTGCGCTCGCTCTTTGCCCGGCTCTCGCCCGGCATCTTTGGCAACGCCAACAGCGGTGGTGGTGGTGGTGGTGGTGGCGCCGGTGCCAGTGCCGGTGACGCCGGTGGTGCCGCCGCCCTCGGCGCCCGCCAGAAATCGCGCCGCGCGCCGGCCGACATTGTCGTGCTGTCGTCGCTAACGTCACGCCACTCGCGCCACTCGGACTACGACGGCAACACCCACGACGACAACGACGACGACGACGACACCAGCAGCACCAGCCGGTTCGCCCGCAAGCTCGGCATGGGCGTGCACGTGCACGCGCACCGTCCCCGCCACGCCGGCCGCCGCGGCCCGCCGACAGGCGTGTCGGTCACCATTACCGCCGGCGCGCTCCCGGGGGAGGATGTCGGGCTGGATGTCGGGCACGACGTCGAGCGCTCTTGACGGGGGCAGAGCAGCGGTTGGCGTTGTCGGGTATCTTTTTTTTTTTCTTTTTTCTTTTCTTTTTTTCTTCTTGTTTTTTCTGTCCGTCTATCCAACGTTCTCTTAATACGACTCGTAATTTTTCGTCTTCTCTTTTCCTCCACTTTCTGCCGTTGGCCACTTTCGTCTTCGGACATCGAGTCAGCTCCGTCGCGGACACGTTGTTCGTACCATGTTTTATCAGATCATTGGCAGTGCACTTTTACGTCCCTGCACTCGTTTTCGTACCGTACATTTCACTCTCGTCCTGCCGGTTTCGGCCGTATTTACGTTTTCCCCGCGGCGACGCTGCCTTGGCGCCGCTGCAAGCCAATCAGATGCGGTTCTGTCTCACCCGTGGGGCCCGTCAGCCAATGGAAGGCGAGAGATGGATCTGATAAGATGGAGTCGTTTGCTAGCGCCGGGAAGCCGTTTGGTGGGTTCGGAGTTCAAGGCAGGCACAGACGCCCTGGAACGTGCCTGCCTGCAGCGCACGCAACGTGTCTGCCGGCCCTGCATGGGCTGCTCCTTCCCTGTTTGCAGGCGTGCGTCTGCATCTCAACGAGGCAAATTTGAGGCAAATTTGACGTCAAATTTGCACCTCATCTTCCTCACCGCCGACGACGGCTCGATGGCTGCATCGCCGCGGCGTTCCTGACGCGCTTGTCTTTGCGACACACACTCCCACACACACACACACACTCCATGGAGCGCCGCAGAGCCCGCGGCCTGCTGCTGCTGCTGCTCGCCGCCGGGGCTTTCCCCGCCACGGCCCTCGACGCGCCCGTGGCCGACGCCGACACGCCGTCGGCGCCGCGCCGGCTCGGGCCTGCGGGCCTCGTGGTGGGCGGGGCGCCGGCGGTTGAGCGCGCCGACGTGGAGCTGTGCTACCTGGCGTGCCAGCTGGCGCTGCGCGAGCCGCTCTTTGCCGACACGCGGCCGGGTGCCACGTTTGGCACCAAGCCGTGCTTCAGCGCGCTGCTGCAGACGTCGCTGTACCTGTGCGTGCGCGGCCACTGCGCCGACGGCCGGGGCGGCGACGGGCTCGCGCGCCTCAACGCGACGTGCGCCGGCGCCGGGCAGCCGCCGCTGCCGCCGCTCGACCGCGTGCTGGCGGCGTACCCGGCGGACCGCGTGGCGCGGCTGCGGCGGCTGCAGCGCGCCGAGGCGGTGCCGGCCACGCGGCTGGCCGAGGCCGTGGCGCTGTCGGCGCAGCTGTACGAGAACGCCTACGACACGCTGTTTGACGTGATCCACAACCGCGCGTGGCACTACTGGTATTCGTGAGTGTCTTTTCTCGTTTCACTTTTCCTTTTCTCGTTTCTCGTCCTTCTTCTGACTGGCAGCGCTGCCATGCTCTTCTTCTGGCTGGCGGTCGTGCTGTGCGGCACGGCCGGCCGTCTGTTCGCGGCCGCGGCCCGAGCACTGCGGCGGCAGAACGCCTATCCCGAGGAGGAAGAGGACGACGACGAGGGCCTGGGCCTGGACGACGAGGGCCTAGTCCTGGACAGCCTCGACAACCGCAAAAGCCAGTCTTGGTCCGGCCTCCCCCGCCTCCGCGTCTGGCTACAACGCCACGTGGCCACGCCGGCTACGTTTGGCGGCCGCTGCGCGCAGGACTTTGGCTGGTACACGGTGCCGCCGCGCGCGCAGTCGCTGACGCTGGCGGCGTTTGTCGGCCTCAACGTGGCGGCGTGCGTCACGGGCTACCGCGCCTTCACCGGCAACATGTACTGGTACACGGTCACGCAGCAGCTGCTGCGCTACGTGTCGGACCGCACCGGCATGCTCTCGTTTGCCAACTTTCCGCTGATCTGGCTGTTTGGCATGCGCAACAACGCGCTGCTGTGGCTGACGGGCTGGGACTTTGCCGCCTACAGCAACTTCCACCGCTGGGTCGCGCGCGTGGCCACCGTCGAGGCCATTGTGCACTCGGTCGGCTACACGGCGCTCGTGTGCCGCAACGGCGGCGGCTGGGCCGAGTTTGCGCGCTGGTGGCGCCGCTTCTTCTGGTGGACCGGCGGCGTCGCCACCGTCTGCATGTCGCTGCTGCTGGGCCTGTCGGCCTTTTGGCTGCGCCGCCACACCTACGAGCTGTTCCTGGCCGTCCACATCGCCTTCTCCGCCCTCGTGCTCTTTGGCATGCTGGCCCACGTGTCCATCTTCCACGGCCGCTACGACGGCTTCTTCTGGGCCTCGCTGGCCGTCTGGGCCGCCGACCGCCTGCTGCGCGCCCTGCGCATCCTCGCTTTTAATCCGCGGCCCTGGACCACGCGCGCCGCCGCCACCTACGACGCGCGCGCCAACATTGTGCGCCTCGTCGTGCCCTGCGCCGCGAGCCTCTACCAGCCGCAGCCGGGCACCTACTACTACCTGCACGTGCTCAGCGACGCGCGCTTCTGGGAGAGCCACCCGTTTACCGTGGCCAGCGTGGCCGGGGTGGCCTCGCGGACGACGCCGCACGTCCTCGAGCTGGCCGCATCGGACGCCCGGAGCGAGTCGGCCGGCCTGCTGGGCACGCGCAGCTACGGCAGCACATCCCCACGGCGCCCACACAGCAGTCCTGCAGCCGCCTCCGCCGCCTCCGCCACCCCCGCCATGACCTTTTTGGTGCGCCCCTACGACAGCTTCACGGCCCGCCTGCGCGACGCCGCGCCGGCGTCGCTGCGCGTGCTCGTAGACGGCCCGTACGGGCGCGCCCGGCGCCTGCACGAGGACTACGGCGCCGTCCTCTTTCTCGTCGGCGGCAGCGGCATCGTCGTGCCCCTGTCGCACGTCACGGGCCTCGGCCGCGAGCACATGCGCCGCCCCCGCCGCCGCCTCAAGACCATCCACATTGTCTGGGCCGTCCGCGAGGCCGCCTTTGCCGCCGACGTCCTGCGCAACGATTTTCAGGACGTCTTTGCCGGCGACGACGACGACGGCGACGCGCACGGCCCCCGCATCTCGCTCGACATCTATGTCACCCGGCACAGTGCGTCGGCTGTCGACGAGGCGGTGGTTGCTGTCGACAACGACAACGACAACGGCGAGGCGCGAGCCGGCAAAGACCCGTCGCCGACCAACGTGCCCAGCGACGCACTCGACGCGCCGAACAGCGTCCTTGACCATCCGCTCCCCCCCGCTGTGCGTGTGCACGACGGCCGTCCCGACGTGCGCGGCGAGGTCGAGTGCGCGGCCCGGCGCGGCCGCAAGGGGCCCCATGCGGCCCGCCGCCGTCTGGCCGTCGTGGCCTGCGGCCCGGGCAAGATGGCCGACCTGGCGCGCGCCGCCGTCGTCGACGTTGTCGGGCGCCGCGGCGCTGCCGACATTGACTACCTGGAAGAGAGCTTTCAGTGGTAGCAAGTACCTGCTTGGGCTCGTCCGGGCTTTGAAGACTTTGCGATTTTTTGGACATTTCTTTTCATTTTGGTAGACTGCATAGTACATTGAGCCTTTTGGATACAAGCAACGACCAGCTCAGTTCAAAAATAGTGCTGGCCGCATGACTCGACACGACGGCCGTTAGTTGCCGGCCGCGGTGGCGTTGCCCGTCTCGGCCGGGGCAGCCGGACGGACGCCCAGCAGGCGCTGCGCGCTGGCGACGGCCGCCTGGATGTCGGCCAAGGACGGGCCGTGCACGTAGCCGGTCATCTTGGCGGCGGCGGCCACGTGGACGGGGTCGGCGGTGCAGGCGGCGGCGTAGCGGTAGGCCGTCTGGGTGTAGACGGGGGTGCAGGCCGCGGGACAGGCCATGCAGGCGGCGGTGGTGGTGGCCGTGTGCGTGGCAGGACAGCAGGTGTGGCTGTGGGGGATAAGTAAGTAATGAAGTGAAAGAGTGAAAAAGGGGGGTGAATACAGGATACTCAAAGTAGAAAGAAAGAAAGAAAACGACTTACTCGCAAGGAACAGTCACGACGGTGCTGGTCAGGAGCCACTCGGGGCGGCAGGTGGCCATGAACTGGGGACAGTTGGTGGCCTTGCAGCCTGTGGGTGTCAGTGGTGTTCTTTTCTTTTCTTTTCTTTTCTTTTCTTTTCTTTTCTTTTCTTTTCTTTTCTTTTCTTTTCTTTTCTTTTCTTTTCTTCTCTTCTCTTTTCTCTTCTCTCTCCTCTCTCCCCTCTTCTTCTTAATATCTTTTTCTTATTCTCTCCTCTCCTCTCTCCTCTCCTCTCTCCTCTCCTCTCTCCTCTCCTCTCTCCTCTCCTCTCTCCTCTCCTCTCTCCTCTCCTCCTTGCCTACGCACCGGTTGCTTCGACAGTGATCGTCGGACGGAAGCACTTTTTCTGGCCCATGTTGTAGGCGTAGCACTCGACGCCGTCGTAGGCAATGGCATGGCTGGACAGTCAGTATCGACGTGCATCGGCGGGACGGGCAGACGTACGCTGCGGCCGCGAGGCCGGCGAGGGCCGCGACAGCAGAGATGAGCATTGTGGTTCTGGAAGACGGCTGGAGGAGACGGTTGACGAGAACGGCTGATGAGAAACGGCGTATGCAAGAAATGGGACAGAATAGAGATGCACATTCGCTATATACGCCCCGGGCATCGCCACCACCTGACGTAGCATCCCGGCGTTGAGTAAGCCAGAGGGCAGACGATCGCCGTCTGGCTGAGCGTCGAGCCGTCTGTCAAGTCCGTCTTGGATAGCTCTTGTGGTGCAGTAAGTGATGTTGGTGGCAACAACTTCGGCCAATGAGCGTCGGCCTTTTGACGTAGTCTGGCGGCGATGCGCGGCTTACATGTGACGAGAAAGAGACTGCGTTGACTTTTCCGTGTCATCAGCGTTGATTGATTGTACCTTTATGTAATATTTCTTGTCATGCAATCATTTATTTGATTATTTTGATTTATTATTGATTTATTATTGATTTATTGTTGATTTATTATTGATTTATTGTTGATTTATTATTGATTTATTGTTGATTTATTATTGATTTATTATTGATTTGTTATTTGATTTGTTATTTGATTTGTTATTTGATTTGTTATTTGATTATTTTCGTTTCATTTTGTTCTTATGAATCATTATTCAAAGCTAACCCATATACATCTACATCATACAGACCCAATATGCTTTTTTATGCCATGCAATGGAGATGGACCAAACGCAATGCCCTGATGCCAGCCAAAATGCAGCTCCAGCGCTGCAACCAAGTCTAAAAAAAACAAAAAAACAAAAACGCCGTAATGTACAGGATTGCCCTACGAGAAAAAGTAGTCGCTGTCCTTGAGCCGGCGCACGTCAAAGTCGCCCTTGGCCGGGATGGCCGGGAAGGTCAGCGGCATCCAGATCTGCACGGGCGCGGCCTTGGCGGCGGCGGACTCGAGCCGGGCCTTGGCCGCCTTGGTGAGGGGCTTCTTGAGGCCGCGCAGGCGGGCCTCGAAGTGGCCGGTGCCGGCGAGGGCCGCGTCGTGGTCGCTGAGCGGTTCGTCGGCGGCGTCGCTGTCGGCGTCGGCGTCAGAATCGCCGAGGGCTTCGTTGTCGTCCTCGGCCTCGGCGTCGTCGTAGATCTCGTCACCGGTGGTGACGGAGCCCATGGCGGAGCCGACGCCGTCGTCGAGTCCCATGCCGCCGGTGACGTCGTTTGTCGTCGTTGCCGCCGTCGTCGCCGCCGTCTTTGTCTTGGCGTCCGCCTTCGTCGTCTTCTTGGCCCGCCCCTCCTCCGGGATGCTCCCCAAGCGAAACTCGGACAGGTCCTCCGCCTCGATGGCGTCGGCGGCGGCCGACGCCTTGGCAAAGACGCTGGCGGGCGTGACCATGCGGCGGCCCTGGGCGACCTTGGCCGGGTCGTCGGAGCGCAGCAGCTGCAGGCGGCGGTGCTCGAGCACGAGCTCGTCCTTGAGCGACATGCGCGGCATGGTCTTGCGCAGGGCGCGGATCTTCTTGGCGACGGCGCTGCCGCGGGCGACCTGGGCCAGGTACATGGAGCCGGCGTAGCGCACCTCAAACTCGCGCGCGAGGCGGCCGACGACGTCCTCGCTGTGGATGCGCACAAAGGCGTCGCGCAGCACGCGGTTCATGGTGTTGACGTCGGCGGCGTGGGTCCAGAACGAGTCGTGGACGGCGGCAAACTGCAGGCCGAGGGCGTCGCACTCGAGCGCCGACAGCAGCATGTGGCTGGCGTCGAGCGAGTGGATAAAGTTGGGCGGGAAGGCCTGCAGCTGCTTGCGCTTGTGCACGGGGTCGGAGCGCGCGGGCACGGCCAGGATCAGGTCCTGCAGGCACGTGTCGATGGTGCGCGTGGCCGCCTTGCGGTACGGCTGCACGACGGGCATCTGCAGCGGCGTCGTCCACACGAGCGTCGAGCGGAACTGCGCCGTGATCTCGTCGTTGTCGCGCTTGATGGACTTGCGGGGGGCGGCGGCGTCCCGTTTTTTGTCGGCAGCGGGCCGGCCCGCAGCCGTCTTGGCGCCCGCCTTGGCGCTCCGCGCCAGATACGCGTCCGGCTCGCCGGCGACAATGCGCTCGACCTGCTCCGGCGTCAGCGCGCGGCACACGCGGCCGCCAATCTCGCCGAGCCAGTGCTGGATGTCGTGGGCGCCGCTGAACATGGTGGACAGCGCCTGGAAGATCTTGGTGGCGACGTAGGACGCCAGCACGAGCGGCGGCACGCCCGAGTCGGCGTGCAGCGTGGGGTAGAGGGCGTCGAGCTGCTTGAGGACCTGCTTGCGGGCGCCGGCAAAGGTGACGCCGTAGACGTTGGTCATGACGGTCTGCTTGACGACCTTGCGCTTGATCTTGCCGTCGAGGGCGCGGGCGTGCGGGTCGCCGCGCGCGGCGTCCTCGGCGATGCCGGCCTTGACAATGTCGGCGACGGCCGAGTAGACGTCGGCGGGGCGGTCGCCCGGCACCAGGTTGACCTGCTTGGCGCCCCAGGCGTCGCCGCCGAGCGCGGCGTAGTGCTGCAGGCCGTTGCAGGTGCCGTCCTGGTGCACGGGCAGGTGGCTGACGAACTGGGTGGGGTCCGGCAGCGCCAGCGCAGCCGCCAGCTCCATGCAGGCGGCCAGGCACTGCCAGGGGTCCTCGGCGCCGAGCCACCAGCGGCGGCCGGTCAGCGGGCGCGCGGCGGCGTCGCGGATGTTGTCGACGTTGGCCTGGGCAAAGGCGGCGCGCTCCGAGAGGCTGGCCTTGTCGTAGCCGTAGACGTTGGCCAGGTGCACCTGCAGCCAGCGCAGGCCGTCGGCGCCGAGGGGCTTGCCGCGGGCAAAGGCCAGCAGGCCGCGCACGTGGTCGGCGCCCATGTGGTTGAAGTAGGGCGGGATGGGGTAGGCGCGGCCGCGGAAGTCGACATTGTGCGGAAAGTAAAACGTCTGGTCGCGGAAGGCGCGCGCAATCTCCATCTGAAAGTTCATAAAGCAGCGCACCGAGTGCAGGCCGGCGCGCTGGTTCTCGGCGGCCTTGACGGCCTTGAGCCACTGGCGGCGCTGCATGGGGTCGTCGCCGGCGGCCGGCTCGGCGGGCGCGGCGATGGCGGGCGCCAGCGGCGGGATGGCGGCAATGGCCTCGCCCGTGTTCCAGGCCTCGAGCATGACGTCAAAGACGGGCCGGTTGACCTTCCAGGCGGTGCGGCCCAGCACGTCGAGGCCCTTGAGCACCTGGTCCATGTCGCCGCGCGCAATGGCGGCCTCGGCGTACAGCTTCTGGTCCTTGCGCGCGTCCTTGACGCGCACCAGCGCGGCCGGGTAGGCCAGGAAGCCGCCCTTGTCGGCGGTCTGCCACGGCGCCGGCTCGACGACCATGGGCAGGTGGCGCGCCAGAAAGTCGCCGCGCGGCTCGCGCTTCATCAGCTCGACCAGCGTCGGGTTGGCCACGAGCGCGCCCACCTTTTTGCCGCGCCGCGTCAGGTTGAGGCGGCTGAACGCCGGCTGCTGCTGCGACAGCAGCGTGCGCGTGGCCGGGTCCTCCTTGACGGCCGTGACCTTGGCCGTCTCCAGCAGCATGAGCAGCAGCGCCGCGCCGACGCGCGCCTTGACGGTGATGGGCCAGGTGTCGGGGGGGGAGGGGGTGGAGGTGGCGGAGGCGGAGGCGGAAGCCGACGCCGACGCGGACGTGGATGCCGACGTCGACGCCGACACCGACGCCCTCCCCCGGCGCAGCGCCGTCTTGGCGGCCGTCTTGGCGGCGCGGCGGCTGCCGCCGGCGAGCGCGCGCGCGGCCTGCTGCAGGCGAATGTCCTCCTCGGCGACCTTTGCAATCTGCGTGATGATGCTGCCGATGGGCACGCCGCGGTCCGCCCCGGCCATGGCCATGGCGCTGAGCGTGCTGACAATGGTGACGGCGGCCAGGCGGCTGGGGTCGGACTGGCGCAGAAACGGCCCGTAGAAGCAGCGCTCCGTCTCCTCCTTGTTGCGGCTGGGCAGCTGCTCGGCCAGGTCGACCTTTGCGAGCTCCTGCGTCAGCCGCAGCGCCAGGTCGCGGTGCCACTCGAACAGCCGCGCGTTGAGCGACGCCGTGCCCAGCGCCGTGTTGAGGCCCATCTTGAGCAGCGCCTGGTTCTCCTCCTTCCAGCGCGCCACGGCCGCGTCCACGCAGTCGCGCTCGATGCGCGCCTGGATCTCGCGCCGCTCGGCCGCGCTCAGGCTGGCAATGTCGCGGCCCGCCGGGATCTCGGCGAACAGGCTGAGCGTCTGCTTGAGCACGCGCAGGCCCATGCCTTTTTGCGGCGTGCCCAGGACGGCCGGCGCGTCGGGGGGGGCGGCCGGGCCGTCCGCCGTCTGCTCGGCCGTCTGCTCGGCCGGCAGCCCGGCCCCGGCCTCGATCGTGCGCAGCGCCTCGGCAAACAACGTCGGCGCCCCCTCCCCCCCCTCCCCCCCAAAGTTGTACGTCGTGCACACGGCCGTGATGGCCGCGCGGTCCTCGTCGTTGAGGATGCCCGTCATGTACAGCACCTCGAGCCCGGCCGCGCCCGGCGCCATGCCCATGTAGCGGTCGACGAGCCGCGCGCGCCGGTCGCCGGCCGCCGTGCGCAGCGACGCCTTGAGCATGTACGCCAGCGTCTCGGGCGTCTGCCGCCCGTCCGCGCCGCACATCTCCAGCTCGTACCACCGGTGCAGCGCGTCTGCCGCTTTTTGTGTGTGCGCCGCGTCCGCCGCGTCCGCCGCCAGCGCCAGCAGCTGGTCCACCGCCGCGCGCAGGTACCGCGTGTGCAGCGCGTCCAGGCCGACGTCGGCCGCCGCAAACGCCGGCTGGCTCAGCCGCTTCAGGATCAACGCCGCGCGGTCCAGCTTGCCCACGTGCAGACACGCCTCCAGCATGGGCACCATCTCGTCGACGTCGCCGGGGATGCCGCGGCCGTTGATCTTTTGGCGCCCGACCTCGGGCACGTCGGCGTCGGCAATCACAATCGGCGACGCCGCGTTGTGCGGCCGCAGCTCCCACAGCGGCAGCGGCGGCGGCGCCGCAGACGAAAAGAGGAGGGGGTATCGCGAGGCGGGGGGGGCCGCGAGGGGGAGGCCGTCGAGCGCGCCCGCGCCGTCGTCGAGCGCGCCCGCCGCATAGTCGCCGACGGCCGTGGCCAGCGTGCGGTCGGGCAGGTAGCCGAGGCCGCTGTAGAACGGCCGGGGGCGCCGGGGCCGGAGCTCGGGGCGCGTTGTGAGGAGGCGGCGGGCGGCGGGGGCCGGATGCGGCCGGCGTGTGTGCGCCGGCTGGGTCGGGAGGGCGGCAGCCGTGCCGGGGGTCGGTCGGCGGCGCAGCGCAGCCGCGCGGGCAGCCGTGTGGCGGCAGCCAGGTCGGAGCATTGTGAAGAGATGGGAGATGAAGAAAAGATGAAGAAAAGAGACGACGAAAAAAAAAAAAAAAATGATGAAAATGTATGAAAAAGAGAACAGCGAAACGACGACTCGGTCAGACAGGGCTGCGCCGATATGCCCCCATTGAGACCAGAGCACAAGATCGCTGAGAACAAACAACAATTCGCAACGAGGAGCACGAGATGCAGGATCAGGCGAGAAAAAGAAGCAGAAAAATTGAGCTCGAAAATTTGGCCGGCCCGTTGGTTTGGGCGGCGGCGATTGGCTGGTGAGAGACCCACTGCGGGTCCGCCGCGACCCACTTGTCGAGCCTGGCGAATTAAATTTAATGCAAAAAGAAATGGGAAAAAGAACGCTTCAAAGAAGCCCAAAAAGACGTCGACGACGAGCTGACCGCACGAAACCACACCCAACCGCCACACACGATGCTGCAATCGACAGCACGGGCCAGCGGCGCGGCGTGCCGCGCGCAGCTGCAGCGCGTGCTGCAGAGCGCGCCGCAGAGCGCGCCGCGCGAGCTGGCACGGTTCACGCGGCCACGGCCGTCACCATCCCGGCCGTCACCATCCCGGCCACGGGGGCCGGCGGCGACGCCGCACGCGCGGTGGCTCTCGGCCACGAATGTGCAGCGCGGCACGGACAGTGCGGCCGGCGAGACGACACCCGCACCGCCGGCTGCGGACCAGGGCGCCGCCGGACCGGACCCCGCCGGCGACCTGCCCTGGTACCTCAAGGTGGACGTGCCAAAGCACGCGACGCTCGCGCCGCAGGACACGCCGCTGCCGGCGGTCCCCGCGGACGCGCCGCGGCTGCTCGGCGCGCTGCTGGCGTTTGCGGCCGACGACCTCGGCCTGGACGGCCTGCGGCTGCTGGACCTGCGGGCGCTGGACCCGCCGGCGGCGCTGGGCCCGGAGCTGCTGATGCTCTTTGGCAGCGCGCGCAGCGAGCGCCACCTGCACGTCAGCGCCGACCGGCTGGTGCGGTGGCTGCGCAAGCACGGCGTGCACGCCAGCGCCGACGGGCTGCTGGGCCGCAACGAGCTCAAGATCAAGCTGCGCCGCAAGGCGCGGCGGGCCAAGATGATGGGCAACAGCATGGCGGCGCTCGAGGCGGCGACCACCAGCGGCAGCGACGCCGCCGCCGTCGTCGACGACGGCATCAGCACGCAGTGGGTGTGCGTGCACGCGGGCACGCTGGGCCGGCCGCGGGCGCCGGCCGAGGGCGCCTCCGTGGACGCCGCGGGCCGCACGACGGGCTTTGGCGCGGTGCCGGCGGCCGGCGCCACGGTCGTCGTGCAAATGTTCACCGAGGCCAAGCGCCGCCAGATGGACCTCGAGACGCTGTGGGCCAAGACGCTGCAGCGCAGCGTGCGCGCGCGGCTGGACGCCGGCGAGCACGTGCCCGCGTGGGCGCTGGCGGCGGCGGCGGCGGCCAAGGAGGCCAACACGCAGCGGTTCGCGGGTGAGAACGCCGCGGCTGCGCAGCAGGACAAGGAGAAGCAACAGAAGCAAGACAACGACGCGTTTGCCGTGCGGCCCAAGGCGGCGGCGCCGGGCAGCCTCGCCGCCGGGCAGCGCCGCGGCTTTTCGACGTCGACGGCGGCGCGGCGCCTCGCCCGGCTGGCCGACGACGGCGCGGCGGACAAGGATGGCGAGCTCGCCCTGGGCTTCGAGGACGCGCCGCACGCGCCGGACGCGCTGCAGCGGCTGGCGCAGCACCTGGACGGCCTGTCGCCGGCCGAGGCGCGCGCCGCGCTGGAGCCCGGGTCGGCGTTGCAGCGCGCGGCCGCGGCCGTCTTGCGCGGCATGCCCGCGGCGCAGACGTGGCCGCTGCGGGCGCGCGTGCACGCGCACCTGCTGGCGGCGGGCCACCACGCGTACGACCTGGCCGGCCTCGCGGAGCTCGTGCGCGAGATGCGGCGCGGCGGCTACGCCGTGGACCGCGGCCTGGCCACGCAGCTGCTGCGGGCCGTCTTTGCGGCGCCGGACAGGGCCTCCTGGGCGGCCAAGACGGCCGCGGCGCGGGACCTGCTCGACACCCTGTGCGAGCGCGGCGTGGACACGCTGGCGCGCGACGTCGTCGTGGCGCTGCTCGTGCCGCTGGCCTCGGCGCGCGCGCCCGTTGCCGCGCCCGCCGACGCGGCCGACGCGGCGTTTGCGCGCCGGCTGGCGGCCCTGCGCGCCGCCGAGGCCTGGCAGCCGGGCCAGCTCGTCGGCTTTGTGCCGTTCCCCGACGGCCACACGCCCGCGTTCGAGCCCGTCACCGACGCCGCGGACCTCGACCCGGCCGCGCTCGACGTCGACCCGCTGACCGGCGAGGCGACGGTGAGCGGGCCGACGCCGACGTCCCCCGCCGCCCTCCAGACCCGCCTCGAGGACCTCCTGCACCAGGCCGGCCTGCCCTGCCCCACAGACGGCCAGCTCATGGCGCTGCTCGACGCGCACGTGCAGCGCGGCGACTGGGACCGCGTGTGGCGCGTGTGGCGCATGCCGCCGCAGCACGGGCTGCCGCGGTCGGCCGCGCTGTACGAGTTTCTGTTCCGGCGCGCGGCCGCCACCGGCAGCCGCCGCCGCTGCGCCGAGGTGCTGCGCCGCTGCTTTGTCGAGATGCTGCACGAGGAGCCGCCCGTGGCCGTCAAGGGCCGCCTGCACGCGTCGGCGCTGGCGTGCATCCACGTGGCGGACCCGCAGGCGGCCGTGACGGCGCGCAACCTGCCGGCGGCGGTGCCGGCCAACCGGACGGCGCGGGTGCAGGCCAAGTCGGAGTTTGTGCGCATGATTCGCATTCTGGAGGGGACGGTGTAGGTGCAGCATTCAAGACGGCGTCGTAATTCGTTACTATCGTACAGGACATACAAACAGGCGTACAAGACGACGTACAAGAAACAAAACAACAACAAAAAAAAAAACTAAAAAAAAAAAAAACTACGAGTACTCGTACACAAACTCCGCAATCCACCACGACAGCACCAGCGGCACCACGGCCAGCACCCACATCTCCACCGTCAGGCGCCGCCGGAACCAGCGCTGCAGCAGCCGCGGCCGCCGGCGGTGCACGCACGTGCGCGTGTTGTAGATGAGGCAGCCCAGGTCCGGCCGGCTCTCGCACTCGACGTGCTCGCGGCGCCGCTTCATCAGCAGCGGCACGCTGCCGCGGCAGAAGCGCAGGTCGCTGCCCAGGTCGCAGCGCGTGTCGTTGGGGCAGTCGAGGTGCAGCAGCCGCCGCGACATGAGCCACTCGACCTTGAGCTTCACGCCCGTGTCGACGAGGCCGTAAAAGTAGCGCGACGCGTGCTTGAGGCTGAGCGCGTCGGGGTAGATGAGCTGCTGCGCGATCTGCAGGTGCAGCTCGGCCGGCAGGCTCATGAGGGAGCGGGGGGGCGCCGTGGGGGCGGCGGGCGCGGCGTCGGGGGCGTCGTCGGCGCCGCCGGGCTTGGGCGGCGAGGACGCGGCCGGCGGTGGCGGGCGGGCCGCGGCGGGCCGGAACGCGGGCAGGAGAGCCATAGTGGGGCGGCTTGGCGGATGTATGAGGTATGTACGAGTACGTCGTAGAGTTGAGAGAGAAGAGGTCAGACAGCGGGCGTGAGTGACGGGCTATATAGACGAGGCCTGTTGTCTGTGGTCCGTCGAGGAGTCTACAGGCAGCGAGATAACACGAGACGAGCAGGCTGCCACCAGAGCAGCACGAGGCGTTCCTGAAACGGCGAGACAGCGAGGCAGTAAGCGACACTATCGGATCCCAGCTTCTCGTATACGTCGTAGGCTTTTACAGCGTTGTTAGGCATCCGCATTTAGGCTGTTTACAGTGGGTGTTTCGGGTGACTCAGCAGCGCATGCAGGAAGGCGCGATCGAATAGGCTTCCAGGCCCGCCGCCAGCCGCTAGCGCTAGCGCTAGCCTACTTTATGTACATTACGCCCCAATACCGTCTTCTCATCACCGACGTCAGAAGAAAATGACGGCAGCGCTCCACCATGCCTGCGGCTGGCTCTGACGGCGAGGAACGACAACGCAGACAGCTGAGCAAAGAGGCCGCACCCGGTCCTGCCGAGGACGACGCAGACGACGCCGCAGACGACGCCGCAGACGACGCCGCGGAAAGCGACTACGGCTGGGACCTCGCGCTGGACGAGGACGTGCACCGGCTGCTGAACGAGACCGCCGCTGCCGTGCCGCCCGGCGCGTCCAAGGATGCCGTGGCTCCGTCCGTTGGCGCGCACGTGGCGCCGCCGCAAGGCGACCCCGCGGCCGCCATGCTGGACGCCGCGCTGCTCGGCTTCGACGCGGACTATCCGGATTGTGAGTGGAGACGGGGGACGACGACGTGACGACGTGACGACGTTGAAACAGACGCGGTCTGACTGACCAGCGCCCAGTGAGCCAGACCGTGGCAGAGCTGGCCCGGGAGCACGCAGACGACGACGGCCTGGCGGCCGCCGCCACGGCCGCCACGGCCGCCACGGCCGACACGGCGCCGAGCGGCGGCCTCGACCCCGCGTCGCCGCTGGCGCGGTTCCGCACGTTCCCCCGCAAGGCGCTGTCCGTCAGCGACCTGACCGCGGGCGCCTGGTGTGAGCTGCAGTACGAGTACACGCTGACGCGGCTGCCGGGCGGGCGGCGCACGCGCACGGCCGCCATGAAGGCCGGCACCAAGGTGCACCAGGTGCTCGAGGAGGAGGTGCACCAGATCGTGCCGGTCGCCGTCACCACGCCCGAGGACCTGATGGCCGTGCGCGTCTGGAACATGATCCAGGGGCTGCGCACGCTGCGCGCCGCCGGCCTGACGCGCGAGTTTGACGTCTGGGGCGTCGTCGACCTCGGCCCGCGGACCGCCGGCCCCGACCGCCACCAGGTCGTCAACGGCGTCATTGACGTGCTGAGCTATCAGGAGCCCGCGGCGGCTGCGTCGTCTGCCACGGCGTCTGCCACGGCGTCTGCCACGGCAACGGACACGGCGACGGACACGGCGACGCCCTCTGCCGCCGCCACCGGCTCCCAGATCACCGACTACTTTCCCTCGTCGGCCGCGCCGTCCCGCCGCGTCTACATCACCGACGTCAAGACCCGCAACGCGCGGCGGCTGCCGACGGGCGCCGCCGCGCGCCCGTCCACGATCCAGCTGTTTCTGTACCACCGCTTCCTCTGCGACATGGCCGCGCGCCGCCTCGACTACGCCCGCGTCTTTGCGCGCTTCCGCATCGACCAGGACGCGCCCCTGTCCGAGACTGTGCGCCGCGAGCTCGCGCTGCAGATGGCCTACGACGACGACGGCGACGACGGCGGCGGCGACGGCCGGCCCGGCGAGAGCACGCTGCGCGGCTACATGGGCGCGCTCGCGCGCGAGGTGCGCCGCACCTTTCCCCACGGCGAGGCCTCGGTCGGCGACCTCGTCGCCGTCGAGTACCGCCAGCGGCCGTCGGACGGCGAGGGCGAGGGCGACGGTGATGGTGCCACCACCGCCACCACCACCAACGGCCGCTGCATCGGCACCACGGTCCTCCCCGTCGACCGCGCGCTGCTGGACCGCTACCTGGCCCGCTACATGGACTGGTGGCGCGGCGCGCGCCCGGCCGTCGGCGTCGACATTGAAGAGGCCGGGCTCAAGTGCCGCGCGTGCGAGTTTGCCGCCGACTGCGACTGGCGCGAGGCCATGGACCAGGAGCGCATCGCCCGCGCCCGCGCCCGGGTGGCCGCGGCGCGGGCCAAGCAGGCGTAGCGGGTCGGCGGGCGGCCTTTGCCGGGCAGTCTTTGCCGGGAATTCTTTCTCCTTGCTTTATGCCCTCTTGTCCTGTCCTCTTTGGTTGTCGGACCTGTGTTGAAGGTTACTGTGTCTTGGGATGTCCTTTTGCCAGGCGTCAGGTTTATCTTTTTTTCTTTCCTTCTTTTTCACTTACTATTCATTCTATTGGGTTTGGTTCACGTGCCGTCTCTCCGGCTTCTGATGTCATCTGTCGTATCTCCTGGAGCACCAACCAAATCTCACATCACCATTGTCGATCAAGCACGGCCGTCCTACACCACACAGCAGATGCGGGTGCTGCATGCGAGAGCGGGCGCATGCCATCTGCCGCAACAGCAGGCGACCGGGGCGAGCGGTACCGAGGCTTGTTTGCAGGGGCTGTCGAGAGCGCGGGAATAGCGCTCCTTTGCCAGCAACACGAGCTTCCAGGCGATCTGCGTGCTCGTTAATTGATTGCATTCTGGTGGTATTATGACTGTGACGCTGGGAGAGGCTCTGTTTGATTTCTCCAGCCGTATCAGGCATTGCCGGCGCACTCAATCTCCTTTCTTGCAAACTGGTGGGGGCCATCCCGGGTACGACGTCGGCACTGGCGCTGCATCCTCGGCCTTTGCCTTGGACTGCGCCAGCTGGGCCACGGCTGAGGCCAGGCCGGTGTCGGTTCTTGCATTGTCGTCTCGTCGTCGTCCAAGGTCAAAGCGGTGCTCAGCTTTGCTGGTAGTGCATCCTTGGTCGTCCTTGGCAGGCCTCGTTGACGCGCAGCATCGGCCTGGACGATCCAGACCTGCCAGGCTGAAGCACATCAATGCACGTGCACGACGTGCAGGATCTGAGCACCGCCGCCATGGCCAGAGGCACTCCGTGCGCTTCGCGGAGCCAGCAGCAGCAGCAGGACGGCCTCCGAGTGCCTCAGTGCCTTGCCAGCGGCCCCATCTGCGCACGTAGTGCTTTTGTATTTGGATCGACGCTTCGTTTGCGCGAGCCCACTCTCAGCAGGGTGGACAGCGCCAGCTGAGTCCTCCTTGGCCGTGTCGTGCCGTCCTCGTGCTGTCCTCGTGCTGTCGGCGCGGAGAGCCGCAAACTGGTCCCTGCTTCGGTCTGTGCCTCTCGCCTTTTTCCAGTCGCGCACGGAGCCTCTGGGCGCGCGCAGTCTAGTGTCGCTCGCGTGTGGAGAGAACGCTTGCAGTGAGTATCGAAGCGAGGCTAAAGTACTGTACGGAGTCGTACACACGGAGTTTGTCGTACATCGTACTCATATGGCTTCGGTTGAGGTCTGGATGGCCCGCAAACGCAGACCCCTATTCACGTCGTGGGACGCCCTTTCCCTTTTCACAGGCATGTTGCGACGCACTTGCCTATTTCGGTGCTCAAGAGTACTCACCGCTGGTTGCCTTTTGGACGGGGTTCGGACATTGACCAATTTCACGCCATCTCGACGATGCATCCTTTTACACTTGCATTGCCTCGACGACGTGCGTCTCAAGGCCGCGATTTTTTTTATTTTTTTTTTCTTCAGCTCCGTTGATTATTTCTTCAAAGTACGACGTACGGAGTACATCAGCTCGTAAAGAGTCGTAATCGAGACTGGTGCTTTTCGTTGCGGCGGGAAGGAGCGAACGTGCGGGCGGGTGGAGCACCGCCCCGCTGTTTCTCGCGCTCTTCATCTTCCCAGCCGGGAAAGGCGTGGCTTTTTGCTGCAGAACGACAAGGCCGCGCGCAGATACGGCATGGGACGGAGTCGGGCGGATTCGATGCGACTGGACGCCGTGTCGATTTCGTGCATTGGCGCTGTCAGGCCTGTCTGCAAGGAGGGTCTGGGCGTCCGGGCTCGGCTTCTGCAGTCTTCTTTTCTGTCGCTCCTTCCACGCTACCCGCCCTGCAGTGGTGCTGCACGTTGTTATCTCGTGTCGCTCCTGCTTTTTTTCGGCTGCCTGGCGCTCGCGTTAACTGCCGTTCCTGCCGCTTGCGTTCAGCTGCCCAGACGGCGCCGGCGCGGACACGGAGGCCGCTGGCGACAACAGCCATCATCCTTGGAGAGACACGCTATTCTCCCCTGTTGCAGCCCCATTTATCAAGGTCGCCAAATCATCGGGGTCTCCTGTTTAGTGTTTGCTGGCAAGCTGGAGCAGGAGTACGATCTGTGGGCAGACCCAACTGTTCTCGGTCGTCCCTGCCGCAAACAGGCGTCGTCTCGTCTTGCCAAGCCGTCCGTCGCTCCTTCCCCAATCAAAACGACCCCGTTCTCCGGCGAAACAGCGAGATCTGCATCAACGTCGTTCTCAGAGCGCATGCCGAGCAGACGAGCAAGATGCATATACGAGTACATACTCGTATACACACTCGCAACTTCGCAACTCGAATCGGACCAGCAGGCGGACGGCCGCGACGAACCCGGCGTTGATACAAAGTCCGGTTGCCATTTGCCTCCCGAGTGGCCTGTCCTTCCCCTTTCGCCTGCAGTCTCCAACGATCGTGCCTTCCCCATCCACCACGCGTCCCCGCTTTCCACTCTTCCCCTTCCGTCTCTGCCTTTTCACGACAAAATCTCCTTTTTGCCTCTTTTTTGATTCTCTCCGTCTTCGCCAGCTTCTTCCACGCACGCTCTGATCCTCTCCCCCTGCGCTTACCATGCCACTCCGTCCGCTGCGTCCGCTCCGTCCACGCCCGTGAGCTCCTCTGCGGCCGCCGCATCCCGCCTCCTTTCTCGCCCCTGCTTCTCCTTTTCCTCCCGCCATGTCATCAACATCCCGCAAGGCGTCCGTCCAGCGCCCCGCGTCGGCCATGGCGCGGCCGTCCGGTGCGGCCGGCTGCGAGTGTCCCCGGCTGCCCGCGGCCGCGCCGGCCGCGCGCGGCGCCAAGCCCGCGCCCAACAAGGGCGAGCGGCGCCGCAGCCTGCCGGCGCCGGCGTCGTCCGAGGCCCGCGAGCCGGCCCGGCGGCCGGACGAGCTCGCGCACCTGGCGGCGCCGGGCACGCTCTACGAGCGGCGGCGGTCGAGCGGCGTCGTCTCGCCGCCCATGACCATCAGCAGCACGCGCAGCAGCACGCTCTCGGAGCGCGACCGCGACCGGGACCGCGGCACGGCGCCCGAAGAGGCCCTCTCGCTGCGCCGGCTGCGCAGCAACTCGGGCCTGTCGCTGCACACCAACAGCGCGGCGCTGCGGCGGTACACCGACTACAACGCCGACGGGTCCACGCGGCTGCCGCCGACGGACGAGCGGTTCGACGCCGGCGGCCGGTGCAGCGACGAGCCCGGCGACGGCGCCTACGGAGGCCCCGGGGGCCCGGGCGGCGGCGGCACGCCCTCCACGCCCCGGCTGCTGTCGTGGGAGACGGTGCGCGCCGTGCTCGACGACCCCGTGGCCCGCCAGCGGCTGGCCGACTACACGCGCTTGCACGGCGGCGCCGAGAGCCTTGCGTTCCTGGACAAGGTGAGACGGCCGGCGGCGGCATGGGAGGCACTTCGGAAGGCATAGGAGGCATAGGAGGCACTTTAGGGGCACGTCCGCTAACAAGCCAGGTCGAGCAGTACAACGCGGCGCTGCACGGCGTCACGGCCCTCCTGGCCACCATCTCGACGACGTTCACGTCCGTGGCGGCCACGGCGCCGCTCCACCTGCCGGCGCCGCTGTCGCGGTCGCTCAACGCCGACATCAAGCACGTGTCCAGCTCGATCCTGCCCGGCCTCGAGATGCTCTTTGGCGACGTCGACGCCCACGTCAAGGAGCGGATCGTCCGCGAAATCTACCCGGACTTTGCGCGGCGCCAGCTCGCGTTCCGCATAAAGGCCTCGCTGGGCGCTGCGTCCGCCGGCGCCGCCCGCACGCCGTTCCGCTTCGACGGCCTCGGCCAGGCCTTTTGCCTGACCGACCCCTTCCGGCCCGACAACCCCGTGGTCTACGCCTCGGACGCCTTTGCCCACGTGCTGGGCTACGCCCGGGCCGAGGACATTCCGCGCACCGGCCGCTTCTTCCGCGGCCCGGAGCTGGGCAGCGACGACGGCTTCTCGGAAGAGCTCGTGCTGACGCGCAACCGCCGCGACGACCGGCCGTTCTGGAGCCTCGTGTCCGGCTGCCCGCTCAAGACCGCCAGCGGCCGCGTGCGCTTTGTGCTGTCCGGCCTCGTCGACGTCTCCGACGCCGTCAAGTCCACAAAAGACATTGTGCACGCCCTGTCGGCCGAGCTGCCGGCCGCCGCCATGCCCTCGCCCTCGCCCTCGCCCGGCGTCGGATTCGGGTTCGGCGGGTTTGGCGCGCCGGGCCGCGAGCCGGAGCGTCCGGGCAGCTCCGTTGCCGCCGCCAAGACCGAAAAGACGACGACAGCGTCCTCGTCCTCCATGTCCTTTTTCAACCCGTTCTCGCGCCGGCGGCGCGCAGACAATACAGCCGCGCCGCCGCCGTCGCGCGACGCGTCGTCCGCCTCGGCCACGCCCCCCTCGCCGCCCGTGGTGTCGCCGCGGACGGCCTCGTGGCCGGCGCCCGCCCCCTCGCTCGACGACAAGGTCTCCATCTACGCGCGGTTCATGGTGCTGCAGTTTGTGCCCGGCTCGAGCCACGGCCACGGCTCGGACTACAGCAGCAGCGCGGCGCCGCCGCCGTCGCGCCGCAACAGCCGCTACGGCCTGCAGATGGCCTCGGCTGCGGCGCCGGCCGCGGCGTCGGCCGTGTCGCGCCTCAAGATTGCCTTTTCGTCGCTGCCCATGCTCGACCTGCTGGGCCTCGGCCCGGCCGCCCAAGAGGCCGTCATGTACCACGACGTCTTTGCCGTCCTGTCGGAGCTGGCCGGCTCGCCCTCCATCACGCCCGTCTTCCGCGCCAACGTGCGCCAGCGCGTCGTGACGTCCGAGTCGGCCAGCCTCGAGCTGTGCATCCCGGCCAGCGGCGCGCCCGCGCCCGGCGCCTTCTCCGCCGGGCTCGGCGCCGGCCTGGCCTCGCCCACCAACCACCCCTCCTCCTCCTACGCCCACGCCGGCAGCGATGAGTCGTCCGGGACGGCCGGCACCGCATCCGCATCGCGGCGGTCGAGCCTGCTGCTGAGCGCGCGGTCCACCAGGCAGGAGAAGCAGGAAACGGCCGAGGACGACAGCGGCCTGTCGTGGGACGGTGCCAGCAGCAGCAGAGCGCCCGACGGCCGCTGGCCCGGCTCCTCCACGTCCAGCGGCGGCCGTCGCCGCCGCAGCGGCACCTACGACCGGCCCCCGACGGGCGACCGCCGCGCCGGCCGCGAGCCCGCGCGCATGCAGCGGCTGATGAGCCACTGGACGCCGCTCAAAGACGTGGACGGCACGGTGGCGTGGGTGATTCTGGTCATGTCGCCAGTGGTGGCGTAAACAGCTCCTCTCTTTTTTTTCTTTCTTTTGTTTCTCTTGTTTTCTCTGTTTCTCTCGTTTCTCTTGTCTCTCTTTTTCTCTTTGGTATATAAGTAGCACGATACCCAGATAGCTGTACACTCAAAAAGTCTCGTTTCCATCCTTGCCCGTCCCTCCTTTGCCGTCCCGTCGAGGTGGACTACCACGAAAACGTCTCTTTGACCAGCTCCTCGGACAGCGCCCACAGCCGCGCCGCCTCGGCGCTCGACGTCGCCAGCGGGCGGGCCTTGTCGCTGACCTGGCAGTCCGCCATGTACGCGCCGTCGTTCTCCGTCGGCCCGCCCGCGGCCCTGACCGTGACCTTGTCGTCGAGCGCCGCCACGAGGCCCGTCGCCGCGCCCGCGCCCGGCGTCTTGTACGCAAACACGCCGGCACGGGCCATGCGGTTGAGGCCGGCGCGCTGCTGCGGCGGAAAGTCGCGGGTCAGCTCCGTCGCGATGACGCCCGGGTGCGCGGCGAGGCCCAGGATGCCGTGCTTGGCGTGCAGCGCCTGCGTGAAGCCGATGCCGCACAGCACGTTGGCCACCTTGCTGCGGTTGTAGGCGTCGATGCCCGCGTACGCCACGTCCGGCAGCCGCTCGCTGTCGTAGCCCCAGCGCTGCAGAAACGCATAGTTGGGCTGCTCCGCCGCCGGCAGCCGCTTGTTGACGACGTCAAAATTGATGTCGCTCCAGCGCATGCTGGCTATCTGCGGCCCGGCCGAGCTGACGTTGACGATGCGCACGCTGCCCGCGGGCCGGCCCTGCGCCGCCGCCAGCAGCTTGGGCATCACCAGGCACGACAGCAGCCAGTGGCCCACGTGGTTCGTCGCCAGGTGCATCTCGATGCCGTCCGCCGACAGCGTGCGTGCCGGCAGGCCCATGACGCCGGCCACATTGAGCACGTAGTCAATGGCCGGAATGTCCGCCCAGCCCAGCACCGTCGCCGCCGCCGCCCGCACCGACGCCTGGCTCGCCAGGTCCACCACGAGCGGCCGCACGTCCACCCCCGGAAAGGCGGCGCCGATCGCGGCAATGCACGCGGCCAGCTTCGCCGGCGTGCGGCCGGCCAGAATAATGTGCGCCGGCTTCTGCGACGCGAGCGCGTACGCGTGCGCAAAGCCCAGGCCCTTGATGTTGCCGCCCGTCACGAGCGCCGTCCTGCCCTGCACACGGGACGCAAAGGCCTCGGCCACCTCGAGGGCCTCTGTGCTGCCGTTGAAGTTGGGGTAGGTGGTGGGCATGGTGGGAGAAGAGCGTGAGCGGGAGGCAAAGAGATGAGAGATGAAGAACCAGAGAAAGGGGGATACGACAAACAAAAGATCCCGTCTTTATATACTTGTCCAGCCTCTTGACACGGCTGTTGAGGTCGTAAAGGTCCAATTAGAGATGTAATTCCTATTTGGGTTAGTGTGTGGGTAACCGCTGACACCGCAGCCAATAAGAGACTTGCTTCCTGTTTTGTACTAGTATCGTCAGTGACTGGCCAATGAGAGATTCATTTCCTATTTGGGACATACAGAAGAAACCACAGGAACGCCGCAACAACCGTCGCCTGGCTCTTTTGCGCTGCTCGGCCGTATGTTGCTGGATTCGCCGGTGTTGAAGTCCGGTGTCGCCCGGAGATAGCGTCTGGAGGTAAGCCCAGACAGTCCGAGAAAGCGCCGTTGAGTGCCATGAGGCTACAGTGGACGCCCACTAATTTACAGGGGATCCCGCCTCAAGCTGCCCTGTGACGCCTCCCACAGCGCCCTTCCGGGCCGGCCGTGCAGCGCGGTCAGCCACGGGTACCGGCTCAGCACGGCGCTCGCCTCGTTCCATGTCGTGAGGCCCAGCCGGTCCGCCGCCTGCCGCACCCTGTGCGCGCTCTCTGGCCATCCGGGCGTGTCCTGCATGCTCTGTGGCCCTTGCCATGTCTGCTTGCTGCCCAGTGTCCAAGCGGCGCCCATCATCAGCACCCAGAAGCGTGCTGCGTCTTCGTTTGTGTCCTCGCTTCGCTCGCTTGCCTCGCGCCCGCCAACGTACGCCTTGTACCGCTTCCCCATCGGCTCATACTCGAGCAGCCGCCCCTGGTCAAACCGCAGGAACAAGGCCATGGAAAACATCATCATGCCCAGATGGTAGGCGTCGTCTGGACCGCCGTCGCGCGGCAGCGCGGCCTGCAGTCTCAGCAGACGGTAGCACAGCGACGAGAAGATGTCGCCAAAGGAAAACACGTCAATGGGCCGCGACGGCAGCACGTGCTCAAACAGCACAGAGACAGCCAGCGTGCTGCAAAACGTCCCGTGCAGCGCGGGCGCCAGCCCAGGATGAGATGCACGCACGGTGGAGGCGGCGCTCGCCCGGCACGCCCCCTCCCGGTCGATCTGCTCCAAGGCCCGGTCGAGCACGTCCCGGTGGAAGAGCGGCGGGCCGCCAAACTGCAGCGCGTGCACAAGGTCAATCTTGCACATCTTGAGCAGCAGCGGCCGGTCGGCGGCGCGCGCCTCAAAGTGCGCGAGGCCGCCGCGCAGGGCCACCATGCGCGCAAGCCCGGCGACGTGAACGCGCGCGTTGCGCGACTCGTGACGCACCTGCTCCTGGCCAATGAAGAGCAGAACGAGGAGGATAGTCGAGTTGTGCAGGGCCCGCGGGCCGGCGAGGCGGCGCCTGAGCTTGTCGAGCGACTCGGCCACGTAGCGGGCGCAAGCCACGTCGGCGGCGACGCCGCTACCCGTAATGGCACGGCGCGCCGACGCTGTCCGTAGCACGGCCTCGTTGCTGGCCTGCATCAGCGCCAGAGTGCAGCAGTAGGCGGCCTCGTCGGCAAAGATGGCCTCGAACCACAGGGGCTGGGCCGTGTCCGAGGCCACGCCCAAGCTGGGCGCATACACACGCTCGGCCGTGCCGTGAAAGTCTGCAGGGTCAGCGCGCTTTTGTCCTGTCCGATTCCCAAAAGTTCTGGATTTCTGGACGCTACGCACAGTCGTCGATAATCTGCCAGGCCATCGAGGTCATGGCCACCGGGCTGCGGACAGTCGCCATGGTGGACCCGAACCGCCGCATCATGTTGAGCTGGGGAGACGACAGCGGCAGTGGCGAGCAAGGCAAAGCACCTCTCTTCAGCTGCTGTGATCGTCGGGACGGCCGCGAAAGCGTCTTGCCGGCGTTCTTGCCCTTCATCACGTGCTGTCGCATCAGCCGCTGCGTGGGCCGGTCGTTTTGCAGGCCGTCGACAAATAAAAGGCCGGCCATTGTCTCTTCTCAGTCTGTGTTGATAAAGACGCACAACGTGTCGGCGTCTCATGCTGATGTCGGAGTGACATTGAACATTGATGTCGGTCGCTCTTGCCTCTGGACTTTGAGTCGGCACTTAAGTCCGGACAGGACTCCATACTCCGTTACCGGTGGGCCCTTGTAGCGTGTTAGTGGAATGGTTTGGTTCGGAGACAAATTGTAATCAGACTCTGGCAATTGCCGGCTCGGCGCAGGTAACGGCACGACGGCGCACACGCAGGCTCTGCCGGCCTACTCGACCTAGGAGCCGCCGGCCGTGCGGTCGTCCAGCCCGCGCAGCCGTTCAGCGGGTTGGCTGCCGCCAGACGCGCGCCAGTAAGACGGAGAACGTCCGCTTCAACCGAACAGCCAGGCTTCCCGTCTCCCACCAGCATCGGCCAGGGCGTTGCGGGCATTGCGTGGAAGCCGGCAGAAGCCATAGGGACACGCGGAAGGGCACAAAATCGAGGTCGTGTGGCTTGTGCGCAGAGACGAAAGAGAAGCCGGGTGCGCGGGGCTGTGTACTCGTAGACTCGAGTACGACGTAAAATGTCAGCACCTCTGACCCCTCTTTCTGTAGGATGCGAACAGGGCTGAGATCCGTGCCCGACAGCGCGGGCCGCTTGCATGCAGCGGCAGATGAGCCTCACAAGAGGCACGGGAGCGACTCTCTGCGCCGTGCTGTGTTTGCCGTCTCCTGCGTGACACAGACTCTGCTCTGGGCGCTCTTGGTTGTCCAGTGTGCTGTAGCTCGCGTTCTGAACATCATTCCGCATTTCAAAGTCGCTCTGCACCTCCCGTGATGGCGGACTCCACCGGACGCGCTGGAGAGTCCGCTGTGCCCGGCGACTACCAGTACGCCCCGCTCGACAACGACAAGGAGATCCGGCTGCTCGAGCTGCTGCCCGGCACCGGCGACGACGTCGTCCGCGTCGAGCTGCACGCCGCCCCAATCGACCGCCTGCCGCCCTTTGAAGCCATCTCCTATTGCTGGGGCGACGCCACGCAGCGCTGCGCCATCTTGTGCAACGGCGCATCGCTCGACATTCCCGCCAGCCTGTTTGGCGCGCTGCGCCGGTTCCGGCCCCGCCCCGGCGACGAGACAAACGGAACAGCCGGCCACGGCGGCCACGCGGGTGGGGTGTCGCGCACCGTCTGGGCCGACGCCGTCTGTATCCAGCAGACACACCTCGTCGAGAAGGCCCGCCAGGTGGCGCTCATGCCCACGGTGTACTCGCAGGCGACGCGCGTGCTGGTGTGGCTGGGCGACGACGAGGAGCGCGACGGCATCGTGGGCGTCGACACGTGCCTGGTCGAGGCCATGGCGTTCTTGCCGGACGCGCCGCTCGATGCCGAGGGCATCTACGCGACGGCACGCGAGGTGTACAACGACGCGCGCGCGCTGCAGCAGCAGGGCCGGCCAAACTTCCTCGACCACAACTGGATGCCCCTGGTGCGCCTGCTCGACCGGCCGTGGTTCCGCCGCAAGTGGGTCATCCAGGAGGTCTGCCTCGCCCGGCAGGTCACCGTCGTCGTCGGCCAGATCACGTTTCCCTGGACGCACCTCGCCGAGGTGGCCTACAACGCCACTTCGGCCGGCATCCTGTACATGATCCTGGGGAACACGAGCCTTGCGCAGCACGTCTCGTTTGTCGACACCGCGGACGCCCAGGAAAGGGTGACGGACCTGACGGCCATGGCCTTCCAGAACATCCAGATCATGCGCTTGGTCTCCACGTTCCGCCACGTCGGCAACCTGCTGGACTGTGTCATGGCCACGCCGTTCTTTGCGTGCACCGACCCACACGACCATGTCTATGCCCTGCTGTCGCTGCCCGCCAAGCCCACGCCGCACCAGGTCGTGCCCAACTACCAGCAGACGCCCGCCGAGGTCTTTGTCGAGTTTGCCGTGGCCACGCTCGTCGGCGATCAGAACCTCAAGCTCCTGGGCTTGGCACCGCAGCTGTCGCTGCGCACTCCGCCCGGCGAGCACGAGCCTGGAGAGCAGCCTGGGGGAGAGGCAGGGGCGCAGAGCGAGAAAGCAGCTGGCGCTGCAGCTGGCACTGCAGCTGACGCTCTGGCGACCATCGGCGGCGATGCCTTTGCGTATTCGCTGCCCCTGGACCTGCCCTCGTGGGTGCCCAACCTGACCGGCCTCGGCGTCGTCAACCCCCTCACCTGCTACTCGGTCCTGCCCCAGCTCTTCCATGCCGGCGGCAGCGTCACGCCCCCTGTCACCGTCTCCGACGACAGGTCGCTGCTGCGTGTCCAGGCCCGCGTTGTCGACGCCATCCGGGAGCTCGTGCCCCGCGAGCGCAAGTACCGGATGCCCACCGATGACGACGTCGAGCCCTACCTACTGCGCTTCCACAACAACACCCTGCGCGCCAGGTCGCTGATGTGGCTGCGCAACTGGCTCCTGCTCGCCAGGAACTTTGTCCTCGGCATCCCCCTCGACAGCGCCAGCGCTGACGCCAGCCCGCCCATGACCCCGGACCAGTGGCTCGTCCTTGCGCGCGTCATGACCTGCGAGCAGAACAACCGCCGCGACAGCCTGCCGCCCGCCGTGTACGACGCCTTTGACGAGTACGCCATGCACCTCTTTGGCATGTTTGAGGACGACGACCACACCGCGCAGCAGGCGCCCGAGGAGGCCGCCCGCATCGAAGCCATGGTGGCCGAGTTTGGCGTCGTCATCGAGTCGTCCGTGATCATCATCTCGTCCATGCGGCTGATGGCCCGCACCGCGTCCGGGCGGCTCTGCCAGGTGCCCCTCGGGACGCGCGTCGGTGACAGGGTTGTCGTCATCCTGGGCGCCGAGACGCCGTTTGTCCTGCGCGAGGCCGAAACGCCCGGGGGGGCAGAGGCCGGGCCGTCCAACGAGCAGCGCTTCCAGCTGATCGGCGACGCCTATGTGTCGGGCATCATGCAGGGTGAGGTGCTCAGCGACGGGCGGTACGCCGCCCACGAGATCACCATCCAGTGAGTGGACCGGAGAGGAGAGCAGAGCAATTTAAGGAGGATGTCCATAAACGCCCATCTCTGCGCTCGTCTCGGCAACGTGAGCGGCGCTCGTGCTCAGTCTGAAGAGCAGTTAGTGAATGGGCACAGGGCACAGAGGTAAGACAACGAGAAAAAAATGACCCATCTGCAGCGTGCCGTTTTCCGTCCGTGCTCCTCGCTCACATTGTCGTCCACACCGTCTTCCTCTGCCTCTCGGCTTTGGCCAATTCCAGCAGGCAATCTGTCCGCAGACCGAGGGGCCATGACGCCATCTCTTTTCGCAGGATCCGCTCAACGTGGACACGACTGGCCCGGAAGAAATGTCTGTCGTCTGGCCGTGTTGACGAGGCCATTCACTGCGTTAAGAACCACTGTCAAGGCAACATTGCAAGTGAATGCGCATGGTGATGATAATTCCTATTCTCTGTACGATGCCCCTTTTCTCCCCGCCCTTTTTGGAGAATCCGCTTCGCGAGGAAGGAGCGACCGGCCGACTGGTGAACGATTGCCACAACAGGAAGGCGCACGCGTTCGATTCCCAACGCTCCTTCTCTTTCGTTTTTTATTGTGCATCGAGCTCGCGATCATTGTCGCATGCGCGTGAATCGTTTGTTCGGTCAACAGTGTCCCACGCCGGGGTGCTCCGGACTTTATCCCAGCAGATGCCTTGCATCGCCGAGCTCCGGCGCGCCTTGCCACGCGCCCGGTTCCGCGTACCGATTTTCGTGGTCCGACAAAACACGCCAAACCGGCTGAGTCGCCTGCATCGCGCCTGCCTTGACGGCCGTCACTCGACGAAGCCGGGAAGCAGCGCCCGTCGCTCTTTCCACTGCGATGTGCCCCATCCGCCGACGTAAAAAGCTGAAATGTCCTCTGCCAAATGGCAGGAAGAAAAAAAAAAAAAAAAAAAAAAAAAAAGAACTGGCCAGGTTCTTCGAAGCCAGTGGACCGCTCCTGGGTGCCCGAGTGGACGCCTGCGGAGGACACCCCTACCGGTAGAGCATGCACAGACGGAAGAACGGTCCGCAGCGTCATCGTGGCAGGGTGAGCACGGAGAGGTCTGACCGCCCAATTCCGCCGTACTTGCAGGGAGCCGTCCGACAGCGAATCCATCAAGCGTAGCCCTTGCGGGTACTCTGGAGTGCACTTCATGTTGCTTTGCGCTTCCTGGGGGAAGGAGGGATCAGGACATCCGAGTCTCTTACCACTCGACTACCTGGCTTCTGTTGGGAAAGGGCAGTCAAAAACTGGTATATAAAGGGCAGGTGCGGCCCCTTTGCACAGCCGCGGGCACGGGAATCTGCACGTGAGGCAGCAAGTTCGAAGAAAAAAAAGAAGGAAGGTGCGATGCATGTCGACGATGCGAGGAAGGCACGATCCTCTTATATGTCCAGCGCCGCCCCACATGGCGCGGTCACGTGTTGCCGCTCGTCTCTCGCTTGTCTGACCGCGTCGCCAGTCGGCGATCTCACCGGAGACTTTCTGTTCTCCTGCCTTAGCTGCTTGTCTTTTGTCATTTCCCCTCCGGACACTGCCCGTGTTGTTTTTTTCTGCTCCACTCGAGACCAAGCCGTCCCCCGCTAACCTGTCCGGTTCCTTCCCCTGCCGTCATCGCAGCCCCTCGAAAAAGGAAAGAGCGAGGCAACGCAGTTTCTCAGGCGAATTGCCGGCAGCGCGGCAGTGGAAGCAGGTGCGACCCCTGTGCGTGCCGCCCTGCCCAGCGGCCTTCGCATCTCCTTCCCAAAACGCTGAAAGCTTACGCCGTGCGCCGTGGTAACCCCGTGCCGCTGCATCGCTGCTTCCCGTTCATAATCTCACTTGCCACTCGTATTACTCCGTTCGCCTTGACTCCTCCTTTTCCACGTTTCGTTTTCCTCCTCTCTTTTCTGCAACCGCGCATCTCCCCTCACCACGATGTGAACGCTCTGCCCACTGCTGTCCCCTGCACCACGACCGCATTACAGACTCGCTTCAGCGCATGTGCGTCAGTGCCACACACCGTCTGCGAGGCGAGCCGTCTGCGGCTGCCCGAGTCCAATCGTACGACGCAAGGAACCAAATGAATCCTGACGGCGGGTTGCTTCTTGGCCTTGACTAGCAGCCGAACGGCAGCACGCCCTGTCCTCCAAGAGAGTCGCCGTCCAATGTCCGGAACACGCCCGTGACTTACGAGCCTCGTCTCTCCCACGCCTGCCCGCCATGGACGGCGAGCACCCCATCCCCATATTGCGGAGTCTCCTGGGCTCGCTGGATGCCCTCAACCAGCGCCTCAGCGTCATCGAGACTGTTTTGAGCGTGCCGCCCGACCCCGCGTTGCCCGCGAGAACACAGGGTGTGCAGGACGCTGGGGGCAGCGATCCGCGTGCAGCACAGGCTGTTCCCCGGCACGATGATTCCGCTGCCAGCAGCCGGAGCCCGCTCCCGGCAGTCGCACCACTGCTCCCGCAGCCGGCAGGGAAATTCTCCCCTTCCTCCTCTGTCCATGCGCCGCAGCATTCGCCGCATCCGGAACCGACACAAGGCGCGGCTGCCCGGCCAAAGCCAGAGCCGCCAAAGACGCAAATCAAGATGGAAGACGACAGCGACGAGGACCCTGCTAGCAGCCAGCCTCCCGGCGAGATCGCCAAAGACGACGACGACGATAACGACGACGACAATGACAACGACAACAACAACGACAACAACAACGACAACAACGACAACAGCAGCGACGACAAGAAAGACGGCCGGGTCAGTGAGCGCCCGCCCACGGACACTGGCCAGAGCCGCCTCGAGGCGCTGCCCGAGGGCTTCATCGTGTCGGGGCGGGCCACGCTGCAGGAAGAGCTCGACGGCTGGACCATTCCGCGCGGCTACAGCATGCGCATCAACGGCACACGCTCCCACGGCCGCCGCCAAAAGATCCGCATGGTCTGTTTCCGCGGCGGCCGGTCCCGGCTCCGGCCCAAGGAGGAGGAGGCCAAGGGCGAGAGCGAGCGCGAGCGCGAGCGCGAGCGGCTCGGCCTGTTTCCCGACCTGCCGCCGCGCCGCCGCAAGCCCACGACCGACCGCGTGTCGAAAAAGTGTGAATGCCCGTTCCGCTTCGAGCTCGTCGAGGTGTGCCCGGGCGCCGACCGCTACGCCGTGCACTACACCAACGGCAACCACACGCACCACAACCACGCGGCCGCGGACCTCATGCTGGACCCGCGTGCGCGCAAACTGCCCCGCGCTCTCAAGGCCGAAGTCGACCAGTGGCTGCGGAATGTATCGACGCTGGGAGCCGGTGGCAGCGGCAGCAGCGGCAGCAGCGGCAGCAGCAACAGTCCGGGGTGGACCATTGCCAAGATCCAGGTGGAGCTGCAGCGGCGCGGCTACGGCCATGTCCTGGACTTTGATCTGCGGAACCGGAAGCGGGCTCTGCTG
The DNA here is from genome assembly GCA_019925305.1 of Sporothrix cf. nigrograna. Classification (NCBI taxonomy): domain Eukaryota; kingdom Fungi; phylum Ascomycota; class Sordariomycetes; order Ophiostomatales; family Ophiostomataceae; genus Sporothrix; species Sporothrix cf. nigrograna. Next base: position 212,747 of record JADHKR010000008.1, on the reverse strand, counting down.
CACAAAGACCGCCTGGCGCAGCTCAAAAAGGACGACGCCGGCGGTACAATGGCAGTCTCTGCAAGTGCAACGACTTGACAGGGTGAGGCTTTGGCCATACTTGCTGACAGCCTCTCTATTTATGTCTGTTTACCCCCCTCCTGTCTTTTACGGTTCAACTCTCTTCTTTTTTTTCTTCTTTTTTTTACGATTGCGGGTTGCAAGGCGTCATCTGATTATTATGAAAAGTTTGGGCTTTGGGTAGAGATGCGCTCTCTTATGGCGGTTTCATTTTGTTTACGGTTTTGGCACGCATCTCGACGTCAATGTCATTTGCACGGAACTGGAGGATTGAATATCCGTCTGTCACGGAAAACTTGGTTTCCGTGTTTGATTTGTCTGTACGATACTTTCTTTTTTTTTCAAAATAACACGCCTCGGGCATGAATACTGTAAACGCACGAGCAAAAACAAGCCGCCTCGCTTCTGGTACGCGACAGGACAAGCGATTCGGCCCATCAAAAGCTCCGGTATATTGAAACTATGTGCCTTGACCCTACTGTGATGTATCTGCCCAGAGCCTGCGCGGCTTGCCCCCTCTCTCGGACTAAATCTTGGCATACTTCTTGAAAGCACCCAGCAGGCCGCCCGTCGAAGAGTCGTGGCCGGTGCCGTTGCCCGCCTCGTCAATCTCCTTGAGGATCTTCTTGGCCAGGACCTTGCCCAGCTCGACGCCCCACTGGTCAAACGAGTTAATGTCCCAGACGGCACCCTCGGTGAACGTGACGTGCTCGTAGTAGGCAATCAGGGCACCCAGCTCGGCCGGGCCGATGACGCCGCCGACCAGGATGCTGGTGGTGGGGCGGTTGCCGAGGAAGACCTTGTGAGGGACGAGCTCCTCTGACACGTTGCCCTCGGCGCGGACCTCGTCGGCGGTCTTGCCGACCATCAGGGCCTCGGCCTGGGCCAGGTAGTTGGACGCCAGCATTTTCTGGTGAACGTTGTCAGAGAGGGGGTTGTGCGACTGGGCGGCCAGGATAAAGTCGGCCGGGATCAGCTTGGTGCCCTGGTGGACGAGCTGGAAGAAGGAGTGCTGGGCGTTGGTGCACGGCTCGCCGAACAGGATGGCGCCCGTCGTGTACTTGGCCGAGGTGCCGTCGGAGGTGACCGTCTTGCCGTTGGACTCCATGGACAGCTGCTGGAGGTAGGCGGGGAAGCGGTGCAGGTACTGGTCAAAACTGGCACAGTTAGCAGACCTGTCAGCAAACAAAAGTAGGCAAGGTGATCAAGAGGCACGTACGGAGCGACCAGGTGGGTCTGGGCGTTGTAAAAGTCCGAGTACCAGACGCTCAGGAGACCGGCCAGCAGGGGAATGTTCTTCTCCAGCGGCGTCTCGCGGAAGTGCTTGTCCATCTCGTGGGCGCCGGCCAGGAACTTGTGGAAGTTGTCGTAGCCGACGTAGAGGGCGACGGACAGGCCGATGGCGCTCCAGACGGAGTAGCGGCCGCCGACCCAGGACTCGAAGCCGAACATGTTCTTCTTGTCGATGCCAAACTTGGTGACCTCGGCCTCGTTGGTGGACAGGGCCACAAAGTGCTTGGCAATCTCGCCCTTGCCGCCCGTCTTCTCGAGGAACCAGGTCTTGGCCGTGTTGGCGTTTGTGGTCGTCTCGGCCGTGGTAAAGGTCTTGGAGGCGATCAGGAACAGCGTGGTCTCGGGGTCCGAGGCGGCAAGCGCCTCGGCCATGTGCGTGCCGTCAATGTTGGAGACAAAGTGCAGGGTCATGTCGGGGGCGCCGTAGTGCTTCAGCGCCTCGGTGACCATGACGGGGCCGCTGGATGCCGTGGTTAGAATGACAGGCGGCCAAAGACCGGAGGCCTCGCCAGGCCGCGGGTGCAAACTCACAGATCAGAGCCGCCGATGCCGACGTTGACAATGTTGGTCAGCTTCTTGCCGGTGAAGCCCGTCCAGGCGCCGCTGCGGACCTCCTCGCTGAACTCCTTCATGTGCTCGAGGACGTCCTTGACGCCGCCGGGCGTGTTGACGACATCGACGCCGTCGACCGTCATGGTCCAGGGCTCGGGGCCGACGTTGCGCAGGGCTGTGTGGTAGACGGCACGGTTCTCGGTGAAGTTGATCTTGTCGCCCTTGAACATGGCCTCGCGCTTGTCGGCGACCTTGGCCTCGTCGGCCAGCTTCAGCAGCAGGGCAAGGGTCTCCTCGGTCAGAAAGTTCTTGCTATAGTCGAAGAGGATGTCGGTCGCGCCGTCGCCGCTGGCAATGCCGGCGGGCAGCGTAAAGGTGCGGGTGAACTTGTCGAAGCGCTTGGGGTCCTTGGCAAACGCATCCTTGAGCACAAAGGACTCGCCAACGGTGTTGCGGTGCTTCTGCAGGTCGGCCCAGACGGGCAGCGAGGAGGCCTGAGGCATTGTGAGGTATGGGTGTCGGAAAGAATGGGAAGAAAGCGAGTCGTTGTCTGGGAGGGTCTGCGAGAGTGTCTGCGAGAATGTCTGCGCAAGTTGGAATAGGACGTCAGCCACAGGACATACATGCAAGGACGGCTGCGGACCCGCGCCCATGGCCGCCCCGCCGGCATAAACGACAGCGTGCGGAGACAGACATCTGCGACGAGTGCTTGTATGCCCGCGAGGCCCGAGACGGAAAGGATCCCAGGTGCCCGGCACGAACAGGCAGCATGGCGAAACAGCTCCGCAGCTCCGTTTCAGCGGGTGGTTCTACATACCTGGCAGAGAGCGCTGGGTGCGGGTGGCAACGCACGGGTTTCGCAGAGTCGACCGAGAAAAGTCTGAAGCAGCTGCTGTCAGCGCGGAGCAGGGGTTGTGATGGCAGAGAGAGAGAGAGAGCGAGATGAGCAAAATAACAAAAGGAGAAGCAGAGTGGCGAGAGGAGGAGCAGAAACAGGGCAGAGACCGCGAGACATCCGAAGCGCTGCATGGCCGCTCTCCCCCACACCCGCTGCTGCCGCTGCGCAACCACTGCGGCGTCCCGCGGCCAGCAGTGGACTGACGGTGTGTCTGGAGACGTGGATGGCCATTTTGGCACGCTCAATTCTCAAGTTTCTTTCTTTCCTCCGCCCCTCGCTGGTGGCGGCTCGATGTGGAAATGGCAAGCAAGAGGGCCAGGGAGATCAACTTACATTGCGACAGGTGCGTGATGCAACGGTGGGGAATTCTGCGGAAACGGGCAACGAGCGCGGATGTTTGGTGATGACAGGATGGCTGTGGAAGAGAGATCGTGAGAAGCAATGGAGTTGGGGAATGGGAACGGGGATTGGGCATTTATCATAGAAAGCGCAACGGTCCGTCGCTCTTTCCTGCTTTACGTCGTCGGGTGATACACTAATTCAGGAGCTTTGAATTTTTACTGCGCAACGCTTTTCCGACGACACCGACCGGGCGGTGCGGAAGGACCGCTCTAGAAGGAGACTCCAAACAGAAGAAAACCTCCGCTGCGTGGGTAGTCTCGCCTTTGGCTGCTCGCAGTATGGTGCAGCTTTTTCCGGCCACTTGCTCGCTTTTACTCGTACTTGTTTGGCAGCGGGTCACTAAGCGCGGGTATGGCGATGCTTGATCATAATGGGGGAAAGACCGGTTTGTTGGGAAGGAGCTACAGATCGCAGCAAGAGAGCCGTACTCGTAGCTTCCCTGGCTTTGTGTCCCAACTGAGCAGGAACGTCGCGTAAACGGCAGGCGCAGTCCAGCTTCGACGTATATCTTACGTACTGTTCGTTGGTGCGGGGAGCAATGAGGGGCAGCTCTGCGAGCGCAGTTTCTTGCTCTGCTGCCGACCCCACTTTCAAGGACAAAACGTTACTGAAGCTCGCCGGCTATTGTTGGAGAGGGGCAATCCACTAACAGACAGGCTATGGCTATCCAAGCATGTTGATTTTCCCGCAAGTTGGGTGAATTGTCAGTTTGCCGACGAAGAGAGGTGAATGGCGCTTGTACGAGGAGAAAAGAAAGAAAAAAAGGAAAAAAAAAACACCAAATACTGTGCAAATGGAAATGAAAGACTTTATTCTAAAAAGATGACCCAGTGGCTGACAAATAGTCTCGTGATAAGCCCGGCCCATATACGAGACCTGCATTTGAGTGTGGGTGTATTAAGGTTGAAATGTTGCTGTTGCCAGTCAGGTTGGCATTTACTTACACACTGTTGTTTGTGTTGCTTTATGTTGTATTTATTTTTTCTTTTCTTTTCTTTCATTTTTTTTTTTATTTTTTTTTTCATTTATTTTCGTTTTCATTTTCAAAAAGAGAAAATGTAATAAATATTGTCAGTAGATCGGAATAAACATAACACACATTCTAAGCACTTGAGAGCATGTAAGGTCGCTTCATCACAGCCGGAAAAGAGCCTCGGAGCCGAGTGAGAATCATATATAGACGGTGCAAAGGACGAGACTACAGAAACAAAAGAGACCCGGAGAAATCAACAAGCAAAACTCCAAAAAGACCAAGATGGAGGCGAATGCAAACAAATCAAAAGCAGAATCAAGCAGCAACTGCCAGTGCAACGTCCAGACGGCCCAGCCTCTTTCTGTCCGAGCGTGTTGCGGCTATCGATCCTGGACACTGCCCACAAACGACGGGTCCCGCACGCTGCCGCCTGCGTCGCCCAGGCCGGCAATCGGCCGGTTGTAGCTGAAGCCCTCAAACTGGTACTGCATCGTCTGCGACAGGGGCTGGCCCTCGACGTACGAATCCTGCGGCGCCTCGTTGGTGAAGACGGGGTCAAAGTTGTCGGTGTCGCGAGCGTCCGTCTGCGTTGTTAGGGCGGGAGGGAGAGAGAGGGGGGGAAAAAGAAGAAAAAAGAAGAAAGAGGAAACTCACAACACTCGGCTTAAAGGCAGGCTCGTACTTGCGCTGCAGCAGCTTGCGCCAGTCAATGGCGTCAAAGAAGCGGTGCGCCTTGATCTCGGCAGAGCCGTTGGCGCCCAGGCGCTCGGCCGGGTTGCGGTTGAGCAGCTTGGTCAGCAGGTCCTTGGCGGCGGGCGGCACAATGTCGGTGCCCGGGAAGTAGAGCGGCTCCGACAGGATCTTGCGGTACATTTCGTTGGTGTTTTCGTGGTAAAAAGGCGGCAGGCCCGTCAGCATCTCGTAGAGCAGCACGCCCAGCGTCCACCAGTCGACCGTCTTGTTGTAGCCCTGGCCCATGAGCAGCTCGGGCGCCAGGTACTCGGGCGTGCCGCAAAAGGTGTTGGTACGGTCCTCGTCCTTCATGTCGAGCTTGCAGAGGCCAAAGTCGCAGAGGGCAATGTGGCCCTGGTAGTCGAGCAAAATGTTCTCGGGCTTGAGGTCGCGGTAGATGACGTTGAAGCCGTGCAGGCACTCGAGCGCGCACAGCAGCTCGGCCGTGTAGAAGCGCGCGCGGTTGATGTCGAAGCGCTGCTCCTTTTGCAGGTGGTGGAACAGCTCGCCGCCGTTGACAAAGGCCAGCACAAAGTACAGCTTCTCGGGCGACTGGAAGGTGAACTTGAGCGGCACGATAAAGGGGTTGTTGATCTGCGCCAGCACGGACCGCTCGGCCAGCGTGTGCGCCACCTCGGACCGCGAGATGATGTGCGCCTTGCGGATCGTCTTGAGCGCGTAGATGCGCCGCGTGTCCTTCTTGCACACCTGCATGACCTTGCCGAAGCTGCCCTTGCCGACCACCTTGAGCAGCTCAAAGTCGTCGATGGTGAGCTTGCCGGCGCGGTTCTCCACGTACGTCACGCCGATCTTGAGGCGGCCCTGGCCGTACTGCACGTCGACCCAGTCGACGCCGCTGAAGCCCAGCGCGCGCTCGCGGGCGGCGTGCTCGGCCGCGGCCTTTTCGCGGTCCTTCTTGCTCAGCTTGGGGTCCTCGACGTACGGCTGGCTCTGCTCGAAGCGGGGATTGATGCGGGTGACGCCGAGGAAGATGTCCTGGCTGCGGCCGGAGCCGGGGGGCGCGTTGGGGTTGCGTAGGTACAGATGCACGGCCAGCTCGGTCACGCGCGACACGTCAAACTTGTACTGCGTGTTGTCGCCGGCCCAGAGCGGGTTTTCCGGCGTGCCCTCGACCGAGTTGACAAAGATCTGCATGCGGTCAAAGTCGAGCAGGGCGTAGGGCATGTACTTGCCCGACACGCGGCCGTGGTTTGTGGGGATGCCGCCGAAGCCGCTGCCCGCCGACGTCTGCGGCCGGCTCGACCCGTTTGCGAAGCCCCCTGCTGGACGCTGCGAGGAGCTCGGGCGCACGGACCCGGCGACCATGCTGCCGACGGCATTGCTCGTGGACAAGGAGGACTGGTGTTGCGGGCTAAAGATGTTGCGGTGCTGCTCGGGGAGCGCGAAGCCCTGGCCCTCGTGCAGCGTCACGACCAGAATGCCGGGTTTTGGCGGCTTGACGACATCTGTCTGGCTGAGGGCCTCGGAGGCGGCTGCGAGGTCAGGACGGGCGACCACGACGCGGGGCCAGACGGGTGCTTACCGATATTGCTAGAAGGGGGCGTCGGCGTGCTCGACGTCGCTGCCGGCGGAGGCACCGGCTTCTCCTCCTTCTCGGGCGCGATGGTGGACGTGGACGTCGACCGCGAGAAGTTGGCGAGAGGGCCCAGATGGGTCTCCTTCAGCTCTAGAGGGAGGCAAGGTCAGCTCTTTCCGCGGTGTGCGCTGCCCCGGCAAGGCCGGCATCGACGGCCGCAGCAAAGCCCGGCTACTGTCGGGCTCGGGTCTCGGAGCCTGCTAGGAGACGGCCTACAGTCCCAATAGGACCAAGGCTGCCACGGATGGGAAGCGTCTTACTCTTTGTCAATTTCCACGTCGACATGATCGGGGCGGGGGTGCGAATTCGACGAGTCCAAAGAATGCGGAGGCTGCTGTTCGAGTCCTGGGCGGCGGAACGCACTCAAACGGTGTTTCCCAAGGCCGGGCGGATGACGAGAGGTCGAGGAGAGGATGAGGAGGAGGAGAGGAGAGGAGGGCGGACCGGTCGAGGCCGAAGCGGGCTCGCAGACAACAGGCAGAAACCGAGACGAGACGCTCGTGTCGGGGTCGATGTGCGTAGACGCCGTGGACGACGGATGGCGTTGGATGAACACAAAACACGAGAGAAGAGAGAAGAGACAAGCAGAGAGGACGACGAGGACGGCGAGGGCACGAGGACGAGGAGCACAAAGAAGCGAGCAGGAGCAAGAAGGAGCGACCCGTTATTTTTGGCCGAGTCGGTGATGAGGCAGGTTGCTAGGGAAGGCCTGCGCTGAAGTTGGGCCTGGAACGAGGAATGCGGCGCTGAGGACAGGCGGGGGTTATCGCCAGCACCGCCCCTAACTCCGCCGCAGCAGGGCAAAACCGCCGCCTGAAAGCCACGCGAGGGGCAGGCACAACAGTGCAGGACACTGTATTGCACGGTGTCCTGGGAGGCGTCTGAAACGCTTTCTCAGTCTTACAAGTGCTACTGAGGCACTGCGTATTTGCCCTCGTTTTACCAAGGCCTACCGCCCACGCCTGGGTTATACTTGCGTGCGTTGTCTGCCGTCTGTTGGTTCTCCAGCGCCTTTCTTGGACTGGAAAACAGTGCCGTACACTGACGAGTAATACGATGCATTTGCTGGAGAATTGGCACGCCAGGCTGTCTCAGTATGAGGTCCGCATTTCAGGGGCTTCAACAGCAGCGCTGGAATAGGGGTTTGGTGGGCCAAGCCCGAAGGTTGAGACGCACTGGCGTTCTCCGCAATCTACGAATTGTCCAACAAGATGAGATGCGCAGCATGATGCTCGAGGACCCTGAAAATCAACAAACTGGATTTGTGGTGGGTCACGTGCAATTTTCCCAGTATAAGAAGGCAAAAAGAAGACGGTCACGTGCCGTGCGATACGACCGGAGCACAGTGCGGGCGTTGCAAACGCCAGAACCCCTGGTAATGGTATTACAGCATACGGGTAGAAAAATGGCCGGGATGGACGTTGTACCCTTTGCACAGCCTCGTCCGCCGACGGGAAGAGGCAAAACACCAGCAGGGGAAAAGGGAGACAGAAAAGGGGAAGAAAAAGGACAAGCAACGAGGTGCGGATGAGGCGATGCCTCGGGAAAGCCGCCACAAGGAGGTGGCGGCTGCCGGTTGCTTTGTCAGCAGCCGAAAGAGGACGGAACGTGCTAAACAAGAACGAGCAATACGAGCAAAATACTCGACAATCTTGCTGAACACAAGTCTACAAAGAAACGGCCGATACCCACGGCAATCGAGTAGGCACGAGGATTCCCAGAGCGTGTATGAGCTGTGGCTGCCGACGCATACCGCAAGAGAGCGGGCGTACAGCGGTTGGAGATATTTGGAGCAGCACAAGTCGGGTGGCCAAGGCGACACACCTCTGGTCGAGATGGAGACTCACGTCAAGAGAACTGGTACGGAGAGTGACGGAGAGTGAAAGGAGACAGGGCAGAGGCAAGAAAGAAGATGCGGCAGGGAGAGGAGGGCCGCACGGCTTCATGTGCAATTTGCAATACGGGACGGACACTACTTGCCATAAGGTGTTGTGGTGCAGCTTCTATTCTTTCCGTGGCCGTCCTCCGTGGCAGAAGCGGCTTTGACAAGCAACGAGCCGCACGTCTCCAAGCCTGCCGATCCCGTTTTCCGCTCTTCAGGGAGGCGGTCAAGGGATTTTTGCCAGTGCTGATCGCCGTGGAGGCCAGGACGGTAAAAAGCTCTGCTGTGCTTGATAAAGAACGCCGGCCAGCTCCATGAGCTGACTGGGTATCACGTTTGGGCATACTACGAGTACATATATCAACACTCGGGCGGAAGTCTGCGCGATGCAGTGACAATGCAGAGATACGTATGTACGACGTAGGCCAAGCATGCTTAAATACGCCGAAAACATAAAAAATAATTCAAGCGGCAAACACGACCCGCTTGGCTTTGTGGTTCTTTGTTACCTCCGCTTTTCTACCAACTTTTCTCTTCTGCTCTCGTTTCATGCCCGCTCTGCCAACTTTACTTGGCGGGCCTCTGAACCGCCAAGAGCAGCCTTGAGCCTGTCGGTGCTTTGAAAGGCCACTTTGTTTCAGATCGACACGGCTAGTCCAGGAACCAGGCACACGCCAGCGCGCCTGCCAGTCTGCAACCTCCTTGCACGGCAGAAACAGACGCGCCGTTCATTCCTTGAGGTGTCACCGCTGCCGTGCTCTGTTCCACCAGGGCAGCGCAAATGAAAGCTGTGCGCCCTTCTGTCGCCCGCCCTTGGCCCAGCTTCGACTCGCCGTGGCCGTGATGAAACCCTAGGTGCGAGACAGGAGGCCGTGTGCTGGCATGCGGGCTCTCGCTGGCAGCTGTCTCGTTTCCTGTCATTTTGTTTGCACCTGGTGTCGTCATGAATATATGTACGGCCCAGCGATCTTCCGTGTAAGCTTCCTGTTTGGGCAAGTAGCCACAGCCTGCCGAGGAAGGTGCAAACAAAGGCCCGGAAACAGGGAAGGAGAGGAGCACGACGGACGGGAAGAAGACGACCAGGGCAATGCATGCACCCAGGGCGCACGGCAGCCGACGATCTCGACGCCAAGAGGGCAGCAATACGTGGTTGGCTGTCTTTGTTCTTTTCGTCCTTCTTTTCTTCACGGCCTTCCCTCCTTCTCTTCACCATCTTGTTGCTCCTTCCTTTTTGTTTGTCGTGTTCTTCATCGTCGCTCCTTCTTGTTCTTTGGCTTCCTTCCTCTTCTGGCATTGGCAAGCCGTCCGGTCGTTCTCTCCTTCGCCTGCACTCGCTCTTTCTCCGTTTGGCATCTTGACCAGTCGCTCTTTCCTCGCGGCATTGCCCTTTCGCTCCCATAATAGCACCCCTTTTCTCTTGTCCACCTCTGCTTCATGATATCCTAACAAACAATGCTCTTCAACACCATTGCGTGCTGTGCCCTCGTCGGCGGCCTTGCCCTCGAGGCAGCCGCCGGCCCGGTCCCGGGCGCCCACGCCGGCGGCCAGGTGCACGCCGTGCTTGACACCGGCAGCGCCGCGGCCCACCACGACACGAGGCACCGCCTCCGCAGCCCGGCGGCCGGCCACACACGGCCGGCCCGCGGCCTCTTCCGCGCGACGGTCAAGGGCGACAAGCCGCACGCGAAGCGCGTGATCCCCGACACGCACGTCCTCCACGAGCGCCAGCCGGAGACGTGGGCCCGGCGCTGGGAGCGCACCAAGCGGGCGCCGGCGGACGCCATGCTGCCCATGCGCATCGGCCTCAAGCAGCGCAACGTCGACGACGGCCACGCGCGGCTGATGGCCATCTCGGACCCGGCGTCGCCCGACTACGGCAAGCACATGTCCTCGCAGGAGGTGGTCGACTTCTTCGCGCCGGAGCGCACGACGGTCGAGGCCGTCGTGGACTGGCTGACCGCGGCCGGCATCCACGTCGACCGCGTGTCGCAGTCCGCCAACAAGCAGTGGATCCAGTTTGATGCCACCGTGGCCGAGGCCGAGGACCTGCTGCTGACCGAGTACCACGTCTACGAGCACGTCGAGACGGGCACCAGCGACGTGGCCGCCGAGGCGTACCACGTCCCGCACCACGTGCGGCGGCACATTGACTACGTCACCCCCGGCATCCGGCTGCGCCGCGACGTCGACAAGGCACGCAAGCTTCGCCGCCGCCAGGCCGTCGACGAGGACCGCCGCCGCGCCGTCAGGCCCCTGCACACGGACCCCACGTACCTCAACAGCGCCGTGGCCCAGGGCCCGACCAAGGGCGTCGACTCGGCGCACAACCCGACGCCTCCGATGAACAGCAGCACCTGTTACGAATACGTGACGCCGGCGTGCATCCGGAGTAAGTTGTGTGAAGGAGAGAGAGAGAGAGAGAGAGAGAGAGAGAGAGAGAGAGAGAGAGAGAGAGAGCCCGCTGACACACACAGCCCAGTACCACATCCCAGAAGGCACCACGGCCACCAAAGGCAACGAGCTGGGCATCTTTGAGAGCCTGGGCCAGCACTACAGCAAGGCGGACCTCGACAGCTACTTTGCGGCTGTTCAGCCGTATGTTTCTCTCCCGTTCTTGCCTTCACAGCCGGCCCTGACACGTCTAGGAACATCCCCAAGGGCACGTACCCGATCCCGCGCCTCATCGACGGCGCCACGGCCGACACGAGCGTTGGCGATGCCGGCGGCGAAGCCGAGCTCGATTTCCAGGCGGCCATACCCCTGATCTACCCGCAGCAGACGGTGCTGTTCCAAGTGGACGACGAACGCGTCCAGGCCAACATGACGATGGGCAACACGCCGTACATGGGCTTCTGGAACACCTTTTTCGACGCCATTGACGGCTCGTACTGCACGTTCAGCGCCTTTGGCGAGACGGGCAACTGCGACAAGAAGGAGTGCCTCGACCCCTCGTACCCGGACAACGCACCCGGGGGCTACCGCGGCGGCCTGCAGTGCGGCGTCTACGAGCCGACCAACGTCATCAGCATCAGCTACGGCGGCGGCGAGGCAGACCTTCCCGCCTACTATTGGAAGCGCCAGTGCACCGAGATCATGAAGCTCGGTCTCCAGGGCGTCACGGTTGTGATCTCCTCCGGCGACGATGGCGTGGCTAGCAGCCCCTTTGACGGAGGCAACTACGACGGCTGTGCCGGCGACGGCCAGATCTTTTACCCGGCGAGCGAGGCGACCTGCCCCTACATTCTGGCTGTCGGCGGCACCGAGTTTGACCTGGCCGAGCCCCTGACGACGGCCGGCGGCAGCGGCACGAGCAACAGCTCCGCCTCCAACAACTACACGGCGTCTGCGTCGGCGGCTGCGACGACGACGTCGGCGCGGGTGCCCAAGATCACCGAGCGGGCCACGTCGCGCTTCGGCTCGGGCGGCGGCTTCAGCAACTACTTCCCGCAGCCGGCGTACCAGGCCTATGCCGTGGCCGAGTACTTTAGCAAGGCGCAGCTCGACTTTGCCGGCTACGTCGACATGGGCAATGCCAACTTTAGCGGCGCCGGCGCCGGCGTGTACCGCATTGGCGGCCGCGGCTACCCCGACGTCGCTGCCATTGGCGACCACTACGTGACGATGCTCAACGGCGGCTGGGCCACGATTGGCGGCACGTCGCTGGCCGCGCCGGTGTGGGCGTCGGTCCTGACGCTCATCAACGAGGCCCGGCTGGCGGCGGGCAAGTCCACCGTGGGCTTTGTCAACCCCACGCTGTACGCACACCCCGAGGTCTTCAACGACGTGACGTCGGGCTCCAACCCGGGCTGCGGCACCAAGGGCTTCCCGGCGGCCGAGGGCTGGGACCCGGTGACGGGGCTGGGCACGCCCAACTACCCCAAGCTGCTTGCGCTGTTTGAGGGGCTGCCTTGAGTTGAGGGGGGTTGATTCGATCTGTCGACGATTTGATTTTTGATTTTAATCCATTGCCCTCGAGGTTTTCTTTTCTTTCATCTTTCATATTTCACACACGTCCAAGACAGCACAAGACATCTCATAGCATAGGTGCCTAATCGTACACAGATACGTACTGAACTACGTGGAGTTGCCTGCCATGGCCTTTTGCCTTGTGCTCAAGAGTCTGGTATTCAAAGACATAACTAGATCGTAACGGTTGTACGTAGATGTACAAAGGAACAGAAAACACGCAACGGCGCTCACTTGAGGCGCTCCGTGACCTGCATCCACATGTTCTTTTGCAGAAACAGGTTGTGGTTGACCGTGTGGACCGGGTCCAGCGGGTAGACGAGCTGCATCTCGAAGCGGCGCATCATCTCGACGAGCGTCTTGTTGATCTCCAAAAAGGCCAGCGTCTTGCCGGCGCACGCCCAGCGCCCGTAGCCAAAGATGAGGTCCAGCGCGCGGCGCATGGTCTGCAGTTTCTCGCTGTCCGTCTCGCCCGTCGGCAGCCACCGCTCCGGCCGGAACACGTCGACGTCGTCGCCAAACACGTCCTGGCGCCGCGTCAGCGCCCAGAGGCTCGGCGCAATGCGCGTGCCGCCCGGCACGAAGCGGCCGTCGTCGAGCGTGTCGCCCTGCGGCGGCACCTCCTTGAAGGGCAGGCCCACAAAGGGCGGGTGGATGCGCAGGCCCTCGAGCACGACGGCCTGCAGGTACGGCAGGGCCTCGGCGTCGGCGTTGGGCACAATGGCGTCGTCGGCGACGTGGGCAAAGTGCGCGTCGACCTCGGCGCGCAGCCGGGCGTGCACGCGCGGCGTGGTCATGACGTAGAGCAGCGTCATGCGGATGGCGGAGGCGGTGGTGTCGGAGCCGGCAATGATCTGGAAGAGGGCCTCGGTCTCGCACTCGCGCTGCGTGAGGCCGTTGCGAACAAACGCGCCCTATGCGGTTAGGTGGGTGATAAAGAGAGAGAGAGAGAGAGAGAGACGGAGAGACAGAGAAAGAGAGAGAGGGACGCACCAGCATATCTCTGCGGTCTTTGGCGCCGGGCACAAAGCGCTCGGCGACAATGTCGCGGGCGACGCCCATCATGCGGCCGATGCCGTCCTTGTCGGTGACCTTGGGCCCGGCCAGCTTGAGCACCAGGGGCGAGGTGACGATGCGGTTGAGCCAGGGCACCTCGCTGCTCATCTGCATGACGGGCGCGACGGCGCGGATGCTGGCGAGGTACGCGTGGACGTCCTGCTCGCGCGCGAGGAAGCCAAAGGACGAGCCAAAGGCCACCTTGGTGATGCTGTCGAGCGTAAAGTACTGGGCCACCACGGCGAGGTCGAGCGGCCGGGCGGCCGGCTGGCCCGGCGCCGCGCCGCGCGCGTAGCGCGTGCGGAGCACGTCGACGAGCTGCAGCAGCACGGCGTCGACCTCGGCCTCGAGCGCCGGGTTCTCGCGGCCGGCGTAGGCGGCGGCGGTGCGGCCCTTGAGGCGGTCGTGGGCGGCGTCGTCGCGCAGGCTGAACATGCTGTGCTCGTAGGGATCGAGGCGGTTGGGGTTGTACCAGTCGGAGCGGCGGTACTGCGGCTGCCGCGTGGCCGAGAGGCGGCGGATCAGCGCCGGGTCGCTGGTCAGCAGCTCGCCGGGGCCGATGCGCACGACGTCGCCGTAGCGCAGCGTGGCGTCCTTGTAGTAGATCTCCCACATGCGGCCGCTGAGGGCGGCCCGGGCCATCCACGCATAGGAGAAGGAGGCGATGCGCGGCCCGGGGAACGCCTTGAGCCGGCGCGCGGCGGCGACGGCGGCGGCCACATACCAGGCCGCTGCCGTGGCGGCGAGGATGAGCACAAGGCCCACGGGCGAGACCGATAAGAGGGCCATCCGGGCCGTGGACGGCTGCAGTGCTGCGTCGTAGGTATAAGCGGGAGCGGGCGCGTGGTTGGTGCCGCCTGCGGTTGTCTCACGGGACGTAAAGCGCAGCAGTCGGCGCCGGGAGGGTCTTGATAGCCGATGGAACCACAAGACGAAAACAAGACGAGCGAGCACAAGGCGAATGCTCGAGCAGTGCACGGGGGAAGGGAAAGAGAAAGGAGGCTGAGAACAGAGCGGCGAGCACGGGACGGGGGACCTGAAACGAGACGAAGCGACAGGCAGGGCGAGACAGGGCGAGACAGGGCGAGATAGCAGAACAGCGCACCGGCGGAAAGCAGCTGCGAGGGTGAGATATGCCCAGGAAAGACGAGCGAGGACGGCAGTGAAAACAAAAAGAGAAAAAAAGAAGACGACGGGAGGGGACGCGGAAGAGCCCACTGTAACGGCGCCCGCTGGCCTTGATAGGCACTCCACCACACCCCCTGCTTCTCTGGGGTTTGCTCTGCGCTTGGTTTCTTGGGCCTGGTCCTCGTCTGGGGTGAGTGATATCAAGGTTGTATCGAGTCGATGTGTCGCTATGTCGTTGATGTGCCGTCGTTGCCTGGTCGCTCCTTCTCTTTTTGACTTTTCTTCTCTTGTCCGTCTCCGAGCGTTTACTCCTTCCTGTTCTCTTCCTATCCCGCTCGCTCTATCCCGCTCGCTCCTTCCTCTCTTGTCCGCCTCTCCCGTCTCATTGCTTAGCCCTTCCGTTGTTAGCGCCGGCGGGTCGTTAGCTCAAGAGGCTATTTTTACCTGTCATCCGTCGCTTTGTACTCGTACACGTACACCGGTCTCAATCTTGCAGCAGACACGGTCCTTTTGGGTTATGTGGGTGTCTGGTGTGAGGGTCCTACTCGGCCAAGTTTGAAAAGAAATGAAATGAAGTTAAAACAGATGGAAATAAAAGAGAAGAAAACAGCAGTATTGTGCAGCTTCCGTACAGCTTTCCCGAGAGACAAGCTTGGTCCACCACAAAACCCAACCGACAAAAAAGATGGGCTGGTGAGCAGGCCGTAAAATGGAACGATTGGCGACGGGCGAGATACAGAGCTACAGCGACAGACGTTCTGCAACCGTAAAAGGTGCCGAACAAGCAGAGGGGAACAGGATGCATGGGGCTGAGGGACGGGCACAAGCGAGAGGCACCAAGACGGACCGGACCAGGCCACAGGCCAACTCGAAGTGGAAAAGAAGGGCGAGTGCAGCGGGGGTCGGGGGGTGTGAGACTGCGAGTACATAGGGGCATAGAGGCGTTGCACTTTGTTAATACAAGCCTTGTCAGAGAAAAGAGAAAAAAGATAAGGACCACGGATGGCAGAACGCCCAAAACGCAAAAGTACAAGGCCCTCTTTTCTCGGCTTGGCTTCCTGGGCCGACAATAGCGTCCTGCAGCTTGGCAGCAATTGTCCTATCGGGACTCGTTTGCGGGACGCCGACAAGGTCCTTTTGCCGACGACGTGGCATGTGGCGGCAGGCTTTCTCTTGCAGCTTGCCTAGACGGTAAGAAGACGTTGAGCGCTGTGGCGATGAGGTGACGACTTGTGCGCTGTGACAGCGTGACGACAGTGACGGTGACGAGGGAGGGGCGAATAGGCGGGGAACAAGCCATGCAGGAGAACAGTGGCATGCGTTTGAATGAGTTGTTTAAAGTCCTATGCGTCCCGGCTAGCTTGCTGACTGCATGCTGCAGGCTGTCACTTCTGTACTCGCCGAGTGCGAGAAGGGGATAGGTTCTTTCTTTTCTCTCTTTGCTCTTGTCCTTTCCTTTTTTCTCCTTTCCTTTCTTCCTTTTTTTCTTGGCTTTTTCTGCTAATAAATCTGTGGACAAGGATGTTAATATCGTGTGAAACGAGACGAGAATAAGAAAGAAAGAAAGTACAAAGCAGCTTTACAGAAAGAGAAGACAAAGAACGAAACAAAGACAAGTCTTTCCGTTGTTGACAAGGAGCAGTTGGCAGATTTAGATTTCAAAGCCACAGAGACAGCGACGGACAAGATGAAAGATAAAAGAAAGACTCCCAAGCAGACTCCTCAAATGAAGACGTGTACGAGTAAAAGCAACGCCTCCACGTCTTACCACACAAACTCATCCAGATCTTTGCTTGACGCTCTTGCACGTCTCCCTCCCACGCTGCCTTTTCCTGCCGTTCCTTGTCCAAGCCGCCACCTCGCATGGACCGACGCTTTGTCGCCGCCGTGCTGGGCCGCAGTGTGGCCTGGCTGGTGTCTCTGGGCGTGCTGGCCTGGGGCAACCCCGTGCTGCGCGCGTGCGCGGCGTATTGGGCGCGTCGCTGGCTCGCGTGCGCGCCGTGGCCGCGCTGGCTGCCCCGGCTGTCCCGGCTGACCCAGCTCCCCCGGCGGGCGCGCGCGGCCGTGCTGCGCCGGCTGGCCACGCATGCGCGGCGCCGGCTGGCGCGGCAGGGCTTTCTGCGGATTGCCCGGCGGCGGCGGAGCGATGCCCACGCCGGCCACACCGCCCACCCCGACAGCATCGTCTACCGCGGCCGGCCGTACGAACGCGTCAGCGGGCCCCGCGCGCCGGCCGTGCCCAAAGCGGTGCTGGACCGGCTGGCGCTGCGGGTGGTTGCGCTGCACAAGAGCGTGGCGGCGGTGCCACACCCGCAGCCGCAGCCGCAGCTGCCGCCGACCGCGCGGCTCTGCTCCAACGGCGACCACTCGGACGCCGAAGAGACGCGCATTGTCGTGCGCGAGCACCTGCGGCGGATGCTGGGCGCCGTGGTGATGGCGCTCGTGCTGAGCTGGCTGCTGGTGCCGCGCGGCGGCGTGGCTGCGGTGAATGCCGTCGAGGCGGCGGAGGCCGTGGCTGCTGCCTCGACGGCCGACATGCGTCCAGAGCCGAGCCTGCCAGGCCGCCTTTTTGGGCGTACCGGGCCTTTTGGCGGCGACAACGACGACAACGACGACGCCGACGCGCCCCGGCGTTGCGGCCAGCGCCCGCCGAGCCAGTTTCCGCACGGCAGCGACCCGCGCGTGTGGCCGTACCGACACACGCCACGGCTCGTCGGCGACGTCGTCGACGCTGTTGTCTGGCCGCCGCGTCTGCGCAGCCGGCCCCCCGTCGGGGCGTCCGGCTTCGCGGCGGCCCGCAAGGCGGCCCGGGCAGCGCAGTCGGCGCGGCTGGAGGCGGCGGCGTCGGCGTACGGCCAGGCCGTGCGGCAGCACATTGTAGCGCAAAACGACGTCGACGACGGGCGGGCGGGCGACGCAGTCGACGACGTGTTTGCGGAGAGTAAGTGCGTCGTTTAGTTTTGCTTTCTTCTTTTTTTTTCATCTCTGTTTTCTCGTTTTATTCTTCTCGTATTCAGCGGCTCACCCACCTTTCCATCCAACTTGGATTGTAACAAACGTAGCGTACCGAGGCCGAAACAAGACACAGTTGAGGCGCCTTTAAACAAAGAATCGTCCAACAGGCAGCCACAGCCACTTGCGGCCAACGGCCACCGTAAACGGCATCCCTGGCGCCGCTTGCAGCGCATTCACGGTGGTGCAGCGCGTGAATGCGGCAGGCCGTGCGGAGAAGACGTAAAAAGCAACACCTGCTCGTTCCTGGTCCGACCAGACGCCAGCCAGACCGAGCAGCAGACCCGAGCAGCCATGGCAGCCCACCCCGGAGACGCAGCGCAGGCCGGGGGAGCCGGCGTCCCCGACACAAGCGTCCCCGACACGAGCGTCGACAGGGGCGGCGGCATCGGCGACAGCGACCAGCCGTTTCCGGCCGAGCTCAACCTCTACGCCGCCCTCTTCCGCGTGTCCTACCAGCTGGACGAGACGACGCACGCCTTTTACATCCGCGCGATGAAGCAGCTGCGGCCGGTGCTGCAGCAGCAGTGGCACGCGCTGCGCGCGGGCGCCGCCAAGAGCGCGCTGCGGACGTTCAGCCCGGCGCTGTTCCCGGACGAGCCCGACGCGCCGCCCGACGTGAGCCCCGAGGTGCAGGAGTTCTGGGACAAGATCCGGCGGAGCGGGCAGCCGGTGCCGGCAGCGGACGGCTGGCTGCGGATGGAGGCGCTGCTGCCGCGTATGGGGTGGACCGATGAGAGGTGCAGGAGCGAGCACAAGCGCAAGCGGCGGGCAGCGCGGGGGGGACGGGGCCCGGCCAAGCGGGCGCGCACTGGGGCAGCCGTGCGTGTCGACAGCAGCAGCAGCAGCAGCAGTGAGGACAGCGACAGCAAGGGCCGCCGTCGCCGCCAGCAGGCCGCCTGGTCCGCCCTGCCCTACGAAGAGCGGCTGCACCGGCTGGGGCCGGGGATGAGCCGGGCGGGGGACGGCGCGGGAGACAGTGGCAGCGAGAGCGAGAGCGAGAGCGAGAGCGAGGACGAGAGCGAGAGCGGCAGCGACGACAGCCTGGCCACCCGGGCCCCCGACGACTACGCGCACCTGGCATCGTATGTGCGCTGGGAGAGGCGGCACGGACGCCGGGCGCCGGCCGTGCTGCGCCGCGACGCGCTGCCGTGGGTGCCGTTCCTGCCGGCGGTGCCGCCGTGGGACGACGGGCCGCGGGAGGGGGGGGATGACGACTGGTGGGCAGAGGTGGGGGAGGAAGACGAGGAGGAGGAGGAGGGGGAGGACGACGGCAGCGCGTGGACGGTCAAGACACCCAGAGAGAGTGTCTTCCGCCGCCTCGCGGGATATGTAGTGCAGTCCTTCCTTCGTTGACAGGCGGAGCAGGCTGCAGACGGATGTTTCGTTGTTTCTTGTTCACTCTCGCGCTCTTTGTACAGCAGAAAGACAAAAGACAAAGCGCTTTGTCTGACGACAAAGACGACAAGGCACAATGAAAGGTGAACAATACGCTGTGTACAAAGGCCTGAGTATACATATAGAGCATCATGTCGTCCTCCTCTCCCTCCACTCTGACAACTCAACCACCACCACCACCATGGCCAAGCCTCGCTCACCTCGGCGCTCCCGCCAGACACACCTCGTCCCGCCGTCGCCCCTCCTCGGCGCCCGCATCGCCCGCCGGCGCTGCCGCGGCGTCGTGGCCCGCCACATGGCCCGTGCCAAGGCCGCGGCGCGCGGCATCACGCGCCGCATCATCCGGTCCGTGACGCGGGCCCGCTGCGGCCTCGTGGCGACCTCGGCCCGCCTCCCGGCCCCTCCCCCCACGGCGGCGCCCTCGCCGCTCGCGCCGCTGTCGGCGCGCCTCGACGCCGCGCAGCTGAGCCCCGTCTACGTGCCGCGCAGCCTGCGCGCCGTGGTGCCCAGCTTCGACGGCTGCGGCGCGCACCACTGCGGCCGCCACGGCAACCCGGCGCGCGCGGACGTGCTGCTGCGCTGCCGCGACTGCCGCGCGCCCACGGCCGTCGCCGGCCTGCACCACCTGCCGTGCGGCCACGTGCTGTGCCGGCCGTGTCTGCAGGGCGCGCTGGACCGCGTGGACGGCCTGCTGGCGACGGACGCCGCGCTGGCGGCCCTCCAGCGCGGCGTGGCGGTTGCGGATGCCGCGGACGCCGCGGACGCCGCGGACGACGACAGCATCGCCGCCGCCCTCGACGCCGCCGGCCTCTGCTGCTGCGGCCGGCCCATGCGCCTCGACCGCTTCGTCGCCTGCCTCGACCGCGACGGCGCCGCGCTGTACTGGGTCGTCACCGAGTTTGTCAACGACGCGGCCGCGGCCGCCCTCGGCGAGCGCTTCCGCTGCGGCTGGCCCGACTGCCGCCGCCTGCTGGCCCCGGGCTGCCGCTTTGTGCGCGACCACGCCGACGTCTTCCACTGCGTGCGCTGCGGCGGCAACTCGGTGCACGTGCGCAGCGGCTACCTGGCGCCGGCCATGTCGTGCGGCAAGGACGGGGTGTGACGTCTTTCATCTTGTGGCTTATTTATTCATCTTTTGTAGGCGTTTGTGACATCTGGCTTTATTATTCATCTTGCGGCTTTCTGAATTCATATTGTGGCTGTGAATTCATCTTATGACTTTATTAGTCATTTTATCGGTTTATTCATCCACGGCTTATTTATTCATCTTCTTATGCAGTCCAATCAATTTTGTTCGTGTCTTGCGTTTGTTGATCGCCGTGTCGTGCCAGGAGCCTGCGGAAGACGTGCATCACGATGGAAACGGGGAATAAACATTGCAGGAACATCTGTCAGCGCTATAAATAGAACAGATGGCATAAATAGCAGGCAGTCGGCGCCGTCGTTTTCTGGTCAACGTCAACCGTAGTCGTTGCCAAGGCTGCAACAGGCTGCAATACACGTATGTACGGAGTACTTTGTCCCGAAAACTACTGCCGGGCAGATGAGGATTAACGGCGTGTCAGCGCAACGGATCAGTGTCCATAGTGGTGTTTCTTTTAACGCACGGCACGGTGAGGAGTTGCAGTGGTATTCTTTGATGCATCCCTGCTGTTCTTTTTTTTCTTTTTTTTCTTTTCTCTTTGTTTTTCTTTTTCTTTTTTCTTCTTTTTCTTCTTTTTCTTCTTTTTCTTCTTTTTCTTCTTTTTCTTCTTTTTCTTCTTTTTCTTCTTTTTCTTCTTCTTCTTTTTGGCCTCAAAGCCGTCGTTTGACCAAAGAAAAGTTGAAGCCATCTTTAATAAAAAGAGACAGACTGAGAAACGTAACCATAGCATCACCGCATGATCACTCTTGTAATTACACGCCGGCATCGCCACCATTCACCTTCTCCGCTCCCGCTGACCGCCCGGCTCCTCGCCGTAACTGTTCTGACCTTCTTCCCCGCCGCTTATCTTGCCTCCCTACGACAAATCGTTACGGTTACGACACAATCTTTACAGTTTTCCTTTCACCAGATTTAACACGACCCTCCGATCTTCTTCCCCGGGTTTCGATTTTGGGCTGTTCTGTTCCTTGTCCCCATCTGCTTACATATACATATTTCCTACATCTGATTACCTTTCTACACTTTACGGCAGGATCGAGGACGTGCCGCCGTGCGTCCCGCTTTCGGCGCGACTGTGGCGAAGACCGCGGGACGTACGTCGTAATACAACAAAAAAGAGAAGAGCACGCCAGAGAAAAGAAAGTCTCATTGTCGACTCAATCTGACAACCGTGAGACTGACGGGCTGAGAGAGACGAGGAAAGAGAAAAGGAGAAAAGACAAAGAAAAAAAGAAAGACAAAGAAAAGGAAAAAGAAAAAGAAAAAAAACACCAAGTAAACCCCAGTCTCTTTTCCCTCCCCCCTAGCCTTGCTTTCCCTCTTGTGCCTGTCTTCTCCTTTGGCAGCACGACGCTGCAGATGGCCTCTACAGACGCAGCACACGCATCCACGCGCGGCAGCAATGCATCACGGCCAGAATTAGGGTTTGTCGTGTCTTTATTTTCTTTATTTCTCTTTTTTACCTCTTCTGCACTTCTCATCTCGTCTCATCCCCTCTCTACGTCTCTCCTCTCCACGTCTCTCCTCTCCACGTCTCTCCTCTCCTCTCCTCTCCTCCTCCCTCCTCTCCTCCTCCCTCCTCTCCTCCTCCCTCCTCCCTCCTCCCTCCTCTTCTTCCTCTAACCGCCCAGACCCAGCCAGCCGCCCCAGGAACAGCAGCCTCCCCACCCCCTGCAGAGACCGACCGTCTTGAGGTTCGCCCTCAAGCACCGGCCACGCGCCACGCGCGCCAGCGTCCCCAAGGTGCGCACGGGATGCACGACATGTACGTTTGCCGCGCGGGCCGCACAGCGTCCGAGAACGTCGCTAACGCAGTGCAGGCAAGTGAGTCCGTCCGGATGCCCTTCCGCTGCCGCCAGACACACACTCACAGCGCAGAAAACGCCACGTCAAGTGCGACGAGGCCAAGCCGGCGTGCAGCCGCTGCATCAAGTGGCAGGGCTTTTGCGAAGGCTACGACGCGGCCGGTGCGCCGGCCGGTACGCCGCGCCGTGACGGCAGTCCACAGGGCCGGCCGCCGTCCACCGTCTTGACAGCAGAGGACAGCCGCGCCTCGTCCTCGTCTGCGTCGTCGGACAATGACGGTGCTGGCAGACACGGCCCGGACAGCGAGGCCGGCCCGGTCGACTCCTCCTCCTCCTCCCCGCACACACTGACGTGGCCCCTCGAGCCCAACTACAACAGCGCCATGTTTGCGTCGCAGTGGGAAAAGGCCTACTTTGACAGCTGGCTGACGCTGGCGCCCAACCTCGGCGGCGGCTGGTTCCCCTCGCACCTGTGGACCAGCACCATCCCGCAGCTGTGCCGCGACGAGCCGGCCGTGCGCTTTGCCGCCATTGCCGTGGGCGCCATGGCGCAGGCCACGGCGCCCGCGCTGCTCGGCCGGTCGTACCACCACATGCTCGCGGACGCGGACAAAGACGTAGACGCCCCGGCCGGGGTGTCTCCGGCCCCGGCCAGCCGCGTCGTGGCCCACTACCGCAACGCGCTGACGTACTACGGCCACGCGCTGCGGCTGCTGCGGCTCGGCAGTGCCTCGCCGGGTGCCTCGCCGGGCGCTGCGCAGCCGTACACGGGCCTCGGCCGGGCCACGCCGCCGAGCAGCGACACGGAGCGCGCGGCCGTGCTGGCGTGTCTGCTGTTTGTGTGCTTTGAGACGCTGCAGGGCAACCGCGAGGCCGCGCTGCGCCACATTACGCACGGC
This sequence comes from Sporothrix cf. nigrograna, assembly GCA_019925305.1. Lineage (NCBI taxonomy): Eukaryota > Fungi > Ascomycota > Sordariomycetes > Ophiostomatales > Ophiostomataceae > Sporothrix > Sporothrix cf. nigrograna. The sequence continues at coordinate 189,950 of JADHKR010000008.1, read as the reverse complement.
CTGCAGATTGTCGACCAGTTTGTCGCGCGCCACCTGCCGGAGGGGGGAGCGGCGGCGGCGGCGACGCCGCGCGGCAGCGGCGAGCGGCAGCGGTGGCGCGAGCGGCAGCGGCAGCGCGACCGGCAGCTGGGGCTGCTGTCGCCGGAGGAGGGTGCATCTTCCGGGTCTCCCGGGTCTCCCGGCGCGCCTCCCGGCTCTCCCTCTCCCGGCACCCCCCCGTCCCCCCCCCGCCCCTCGGACGCGCTGACGCGCGTGCTGGCGCGGTCGCCGGCGCCGTACGTGCTGGAGGACGAGGTGATGCAGGTGTTCCGGCGGCTCGACTTCCAGGCGTGGTCGCTGGGCGTGTTCCGGCTGCGGCGCACGCGGCCGGCCGACATCCGCTTCCAGGCGCTGGGCGCGCTCAACCCGGCCACCATCCCGGCCTGCTTCGACTCGCTCGCCGACGCCCGCCGCTGGTGGGACCTCGTGCAGCACTGGCTGCTGCAGTTCCCGCGCTGCATGGTGGCCGCGCTGCAGCGCTGCATGGACGCCGACCCCGCCGCCGCCGCGCGCGCCGCCGCCGCCGGCCGCATGCTCGACATCTGCGACGTGCCCGGCGCCCGCGACGCCCAGCGCGAGTACCTGCAGTGCCTCGCGCGCTGGCACGCCGCGTTCCGCCCGCTGCACGACGCCGCCGCCGCCGCCGCCGCCGCGCGCCGCCGGGGCCACAGCAGGGGCCCGGCCGCCCACCTGCAGGCGGCCAGCCTCCGCATCCAGTACCTGCTGGCGTGGATCGGCGTGTCGTCGCTCGTCTACTCCGACTACGCCGCCATGCACCAGCTGACGCCGCAGTTCCGCGAGCTCAACCGCCTCGCCGCCCTCGTCCTGCCCCGGCAGCCGCGCTACGCCTGGCCGCCCTTTGGCGGCGGCGCCACCGTCGTCGACACCGGCCCGGCCCCGGCCCCGCCCGGCGACCTCTTCACCATGGACAACGGCCCCACCATGGCGCTGTTCATCGTCGCGTGCAAGTGCCGCGTCGCGGCCGTGCGCGACGAGGCCGTCCGGCTGCTGGCCGCCTACCCGCGGCGCGACGGCTTCTGGGACAGCAAGGTCCTGTGGGCCATTGGCGACTGGAACCGCGCCATCGAGGCCGACAACGAGGAGGGCAGCCTGTACGAGCAGTAAGGACCTCTTTCTTTTCTCTTTCTCCTTTCTCCCTTCTCCTCGGCCGCTGACTCTGACTCTCCAGGTGGCTGCGGCTGCGGCAGCGCGAGGCCATCTTTGACGAGACCAAGCCCGGGGTGCAGATGACGGCGTGGATCAAGAACAAGACGACGGGGCGGTTTGAGAAGCAGACGCAGACGGTGCGGTGGGACTAGTAGGGAGAAAGAGGAGGAGAAGACAAAGAGAAGGAAAAAGAGAAGGAAAAAGAGAAGGAAAAAAGGAGAGGAGGAAAGAAAAGAGAGAAGAAAAGAAAAAAAAGTGAAGAAAATCGTTAAAGACGGCAACGTCACTCTGGAAAGTACAGCACAGATACCTGCATCGGCGTTCATTCGAATGCATAATGAACTGCAGGCAGAGATCGTCACAAGTCCAACGTGATGCTGAAAACCAGGCTCCTGCTATCCACAGCCTGTACAACTAAGGAAAATATCATACAAATGTTATAAACACACAAACTTGCATAGCGCAGCCTGTGAATAAAACAACTACGTATTCTTCAACCAAGGCGCTGCATAATATATTATATCCCTAGTCGAGTCGTATATTTTACGCTTTCTTCTATAATAATCTTAAAAAAATACATCTGGAGTGTCTAACCGTGCACAGATTCAAACAAAGTTTACAGCACTGAAGTCGTAAGTTGAATAGTGGGTAGTATTAGTGTATTTATACTATTAGTACGGTAAATATCCCAGACGTACAGGGCTGTGGCGGCCGAAAAGGGGGCTCCCATGATGACTAACCACATCACATGACCACGTCATCTGCGGGGACAGGCGCAACGCGTCGCTCTGCGTTTCGCGACTGCACCGCGACACCATCCTGACGCACCCCCGACGACCTCCGACGACACCACTGCCATGGCCTCTCCTCTGCCGCGCGGCCTGCTGCCGGCCGAGGTGGCGTTTGTGTGCGAGATGGAGCACGTGACGGTCGTGCCGCGGCAGCGGCTGGACAGCATCCCGCTGCTGGGCGGCAAGACGCCGGCGCTGCGGCCGCCGCACCGGGCGGTGCTGCCGCTGTGGCTGGCGCTGCTGCTGAAGCGGCAGCGGCGCGCTAGCATTGTGGCGCCGCCGTGGCTGCACCCGGCGTCGCTGCGCGAGCTGGTTGTGCGCGAGACGAGGGGGGGGATCGGCGGCGGCGGCGAGGACGGACGACACGGCGACGGACGATCCGGCGACGACGACGATGACGACGGCGACGACGACGGACGCGGTACACGGGTGCGGTTTGCGCGGCCGCCGCCGCCGCCGACGCGGGCGGACGGCGCCGGCCGCGCGCGGGCGGTGGACGGCATGGCGGCGGGCATCCCGCTGTCGGCGCCGTTTCTGCCGTCGTGCACGGCCGACGCGCCGGCGGGCTACCTGCCGTACCACTGGTTCGAGGTGGCCGAGATTTTGCTGGCGCACGCGCCCGACGACCTGCCGGCGCCCGTCGGCGAGGTGCGCGCGCTGCTGCGCGACCTGGCCGAGGCGCGCGCCGCCAAGGTGCGGCACCTGGCGGCCGTGGCCGCGGCCGGCGTCGACCTGGGCGAGACGGCGGCGGCCGCCAGCGCCGCATACCGCGCCGAGAAGCGGCCGGCGCCGGCCGTGGTCAACCTGCGCGGCGTCGGCGCCATGGAGCTGGCCGAGGCGCGGGGGCTGGCCACGGCCGTGCACGACGGCGTGCGGAAGCTCGGCGCGGCGGCCGAGGCCAGCCGGCGCGACGAGGAGGATCTGATGGGCGACGGCGGCGGCGGCGGCGGCGCCAACTACGACGACGACGAAGAGGAGGACATGTTGTGACGAGGTGACGGCGCTACGCGACAACGACGACGACGGAAGCAACGCGGAGGAGCCGGCAGCGCCCGGCACGCCGGCAGCCTTGTGGCTGCACCTCGACAGCGCCGGCGACGAGACGCCTGCAGAAGCCACGGCGGCTTCGGCGGTTCGACCAGCACGGCAGGTGCTACGGCAGGGCCCACGGCAGGGTCTACGGCAGGGGCACAGCGCCACGCACGTGTCTGGCAGCCTGTGCTGCGTCTCACTGCGTCTGCCGAATACGCAGCGATCAGCAGCGCCCCTACGTCACGAGAGCAGTTGTTCTCGGCCATGTCTTGTCTCTGAGAATGAATGGACGCCTGGCTGGCGTGGGAGTCAAAGCCAATCATCAATCAATCAAAAAGAAGTCGAACCAAAAAGTCACATCAAAAAATCAATCAAAAAGTCAAAATGAAAAAAGTCAAATCAAAAGCCAACAAATCATATCAAAAGGCAGTCAACAAACTCGCCCGCTAAAAACAGCCCATTTCCCCTACCGTGGCAGCTCCCGCCCCCCCTCCCCCTTTTCCTCCCGCTGCAGACACCACTCGTACAGGTCGCGGCCCAGGGTCACGGCGCGCGCGTCAATGGTGCGCGTGCACAGGTCGGCGACGACGACGATCCACAGCCAGGTGGGCACGGCGGCCAGGGCGATGCCGGCGCCGTAGCGCAGCTGCGTGCCGGAGCCGGTCAGGGCCACCGTCTTGCGCACGGTCCAGTGGCCGACGGTCCACAGGATGGTGCCGTGCACGAGGTACATGCTGTAGCTGATGTAGCCGAGGTACTGCGGCAGCGGGCGCGCAAAGAGGCGCTGCAGCGCGGGCGTGCGGTCGACGACGAGCACCAGCGCCACGGCGGCCAGCGGCATGTACCAGGCGTCGAGCGCGCCGTGCGCGCGGTGGTAGGCCGGCAGCCAGCGCACGAGCGTGACGTAGCCGGGCGTCGTGGCGGCGCCGTGGGCCGCGTCGGGGATGGACAGGACGAAGAGGGCGGCGGCGAAAAGGGCGCAGCCGAGGAGCGTGCGGGGGGAGGGGCGGGCCTTCCTCGTCCCCGGCCCCGTGCCCGACTTCCCCCCCTCCAGCTCAAAGTGCAGGTCGCACAGCAGCATGCCGGCCATGAACAGAAACATCTCCCAGTACAGATACAGCAGCGCCAGCACGGCCAGCGCCAGCACCAGCAGCATGCGCAGGCGCGCGCGGAAGCGGTGCAGCGCGGCCTGCAGCAGAAACAGCGCCATGGAGCAGTCAAACTCGACGGGCAGCGTCCACAGGTTCTGGTCGTACATGAAGGTGCCGGCGCGGTGCAGGTCGCGCGACAGCGGGTTGAGCATGGTGCCGACGCTGCGCGCCCAGTGCAGCAGCTGGGCCGGCAGCGAGCCGGCCTGCGGCGGGCGGCGGCTGGGCAGCGCCACGCCCTTCCAGTTCTTGCCGCCGTAGAGGTCGAGCCAGGTCAGCAGGCAGGCGGCCAGCGAGACGGCCAGCGGCATGAGAAAGAGGCGCGGGTGGCGGCGGAAGACGCTGCTGCAGATGGCGTCGGCGGCCGCCGCCGGCCGGCCCTGCCGCGCCAGCCGCAGCGGCTTGTACGACAGCGCGTAGCCCGAGATGACAAAGAAGACGGCCACGTGCGGCGGCCCGGCAATCGCCAGCCGCAGCACCGGCAGCTGCATCAGCCACCGCTCGCCCGCCGCGCTGCCGTAGCCGTGCTGCACGTGCCAGCCGAACCACAGCAGGCTCGCGTGGTGCCACACCACGAAAAAGGCCGCCGTGCCGCGCAGCCCGTCCAGCCACGCCGTCGCGTGCAGCGCCCGTGCCGGCCGCCCGCGCGCCGGGTGCAGGAACGACGGCACCAGCATCTGGAACTCTTCCAGCCGCGCAAACAGCGCCGGCCACCAGTCGGGGTTGCCCTCCGTGGCGGCGGCGTGGCTGCCCGGCCGTCGCCGCAGCGGCCGCGTCGCCAGCAGCCACGCCAGCTGCGCGCTCCGCGCCGCCAGCAGCGGCGCCAGCAGCAGCGTCGCCAGCAGCGACGTCGGCCGGTGCTGCTGCGCGGCAAAGGCAAAGGCGCGCTCGCTGCGCGGGCTGTCGCCGGTGGTGGTGCTGCTGCTGGTGCTGCTGCTGCTGGTGCTGCCACTCTCCAACACGTCGTGCTTGTCGTCGAGCCGCTCCGCCGTCGGCAGCGGGTCGTACAGCGGCGCCATGTGGCCGGCAGCCCAGCGCCGGAGGGCCCGGAGGGCGGCGTTGGCCATTGTTGCGGTTCCTTTTCGTTTTTGTTTTCGATTCTGTTTTTCTTTTTTTTTTTTTTTTTTTCCTTTTTTCTTCTTTCCCCTTTTCTCTTTTTCCACTTGTTTTTTTCTCTTTTTCTCTGTTCTCTTTTATCCCCTCAAGGCTAAACCTCTATGCAGGCAAGGAGTCAGGGAGCATGTCCCGGGTGTCTGTCGGAAGTCGAAGGCGAAGACGAAGAACAAGCGGCGGCTGCGAGAGGCCCGAAGAAACAGGACGACGGAAAGCAGAAAACGTCGACGGCAAAAGAATGAATGGACAGGCAGCTAAGCGAGAGGCAGGCTTGTCGGGGAGGCCGGTCAGTTCGAGGTGTCGCCGTTGTGTCGTCCAACGTCGAGCAAATGTGTACAAATAAAGAGATGCAAATAAAAGACGGGAACGAAAAGAAACGAGACAGACGAGACAAACGCGAAAGAGAACGAGGCGGCTGCCCGCCGGGAAAAACGCTAGACGCTGACAGCGACAGACATTGGCACGTCACATTGACACCCGTCCAACGTCAGACTCGCGTACATTCCGCTAGACACGCCGCCAGCGCCGGCGCTGATTTAAAGAAAGACTGACAGCGGGCGGGCGCGTCTAGACCGCCCTTGAAATAAGGTGTGGTGGATGCAGCTTGGCAAAGCGGGCGATGGTGGGTGGATGGAGGGAAGCTAGGCGAGTACGAGGAAATGGCCAGGATCTTTGAAATAAGCATACATATTATGTGAGTTGATGAGAAAAGCCAGGCAGAGAGCGGTGATGAAAAGGGGCAGCAAGGACTAGGAGACGGCGGAGAACAGACGGACGATCAGCGAGGCCGTGTCAAGTTGGCAGACGCTTCCCACATTCCGGACGGCGTTGAAGTTGGCAGCTGTTGCAGAAATGTGGACTTGGAAGAATTGTGGAACGACGAGAGAGGCGATCCGATCGATCTGCACGCGGTGTGATGAGTGCGATGCTGTACGAGTCCTGATGCGTAGTGATGCGTACTGACGCCCCCGTTCATCTTTGAAAACCATCCGATGGCCAACCGAATTCAAAAATCAAACAACAGTCTGCACGAGGATTAAGGTTGATGACCCTGGCTCAATAGCGTGCCCCAGCAGAGGCTCATGATTCGAGCAGGGGGCAGTGCTTAACGGCGCCAGGGTTGCATCTCCCCTTTTCCGCGGGTGAGGGGAATGCGGGTCGAAAGGAAAAGAAACAAGGAAGAGGGAAGAAAACGAACTGGTGCGAAACGATAATCTCCTGGAGAATGGCGTTTATGCAATACTCGTAGGGATGCCAAGGGGGAAACTGAGTAGACTACTCGTAGGATTCTGAGCAGGGAGAGAGGGAGACTGCAGAATAAACAACGTCTGGAATGCTGGCTGTCAGTTATCTTCCAAGGAAGAGAAGACGAGATGAAACGAAAACAGGGCACGGCGAGACAGAAGCCGAGACAGTGCCGGAGAAGAAAACAATCAAGGCGGACGGGAGAGACGGGAGACGGGAAGACGGGAGACGGGAGACGGGAGAGACGAGCCGAAACAGTGCTGCCCGAGAAAAAGAAAAGAAAAACAAGGCACAGAGACAGTCGAGACAGGGCCCGAGACCGCTGGAATGAATTGCCACGAGGGGTGTATCTTTAATAAGTGAGAAGAGAAGAAGAGGAGACAGGAGAAGGAGAGAGAAGAGAGAAGGGATAAGAGAGAAGAAAGGAGAGAAGAAAAGAAAGAGAGAAAAGAGAAGAAGAGAGAAGCAAAGAAGAAGAGAAAAGCAAATCAGAAAATAAAAGAAAATAAAAGAAAATAAAAGAAAATAAAAGAAAATAAAAGAAAATAAAAGAAAATAAAAGAAAATAAATGAAAATAAATGAAAATAAATGAAAATAAATGAAAATAAATGAAAATAAATGAAAATAAATGAAAATAAATGAAAATAAATGAAAATAAATGAAAATAAATGAAAAAAAAATTACAGGCACATCTACTAAACAGTGCAATACAACTCCCACCAACTTATAAAAGTCGCAAATCCAACCCTCCCACACCCTCACATCCCCCCCAGCACCTCGACCAGCCCCCCAAAGTCGTCCAGCACCGCGTCGTTCTCCCGCGCCAGCCGCGCCGCGTCCGTCTCGTCGCGGTCGTCTGTCCACCGCCGCACGTACACCGTGCGCAGGCCCACCGCCCGTGCCGCCCGCAGGTCGTACGCGTGCGCCGCCACCATGACGGCCTGCTGCGCGCGCCCGCTGCCGAGGCCCACCAGGTCTAGCGCCCGCCGGTACAGCGCCGGCGCCGGCTTGGCCGCGCCCAGCAGCTGGCTCGAGAAGAGCATGTCGAGCGCCGGCGCCAGCCCCGAGGACCGCGCCAGGTCCAGCTGCAGCCGCGTCGTGCCGTTGGCGAGGACAAAGACCTCGCAGGCGTTGTCGGCGTCGTCGCCGCCCAGCTCCCGCCGGACCCGCTCCAGCCCCGGCAGCACGTCCGGCCACGCCGCCATGCGGTGCCACGCCGCGACGGCCCGCGCCACCGCGGCGTCGAGCCCGTCCCGGCAAAAGGCCGCCTGCACGTGGCGGTGCGCCGGCGCCGCCAGCAGCCGCCGCAGCAGCAGCGCGTGCACGGCGTCAATGTCCGGCGGCGCCTCGCCCAGCGGCCGCCGCTGGACGTCGTCGAAAAAGGCCGCGCGCCACGCGAGCGCAAAGTCCGACCGCACATCCGCCGGCAGCGCCGCCGGCAGCGCCCGCACGACGCTGCTGTGCCAGTCGAGGCAGGTGCCCATAAAGTCGAGGAAGACGGCACGGGGGGGCATTGTGTGGTGGTGTTGGTGTGAGGATGTGGCAGTCGACTCGAATTCGAAGCGACGAGGGAACTGTCGGAGAATGCTGTCATCGGACAATGATTAGGTCAGCAGGCCGATCCGATGCCGATGGACGTACGGAAAATGTCCGGGCAATGCCGAGACGACCTATATCAACAATAACAAGAATCAAACGAAAGAAACAAAATATCAGACCAAGCAAAGCAAACGAAATCAAACAATATCAAACAAACAAATCAAACAAACAAATCAACAAAGAAAATCAAACAAAGAACAAATAACCGACGCAAGTACCACAACCCCCCCTATGACCACCCCCTCCACCGAGACGCTCGAGGCCGAGCAGGCGTCGTTTGACGCCACCGTCGCGGCCGTCGAGGCCTGGTGGCAGACGCCGCGCCAGCAGCACCTGCGGCGGCCGTGGTCTGCGCGCACGGTGGCGGCGCTGCGCGGCTCCGAGACGCTGCCGGTGGTGTCGAACCCGGCGGCGCTCAAGCTGTGGGCGCTGCTGCGGGCGCACCACGCGGCCGGCACGGCGGAGCTGACCTTTGGCGCCACGGACCCGGCGGCCGTCAGCCAGATGGCCAAGTACATGCGCACCGTCTACGTGTCGGGCGGCCTGTCCGGCTTCGCGGCCACCAACTACCCGGGCATGGACCACGCCGACTACCCGTGGGACACGGTGCCCAAGGTCGTCGACCGCCTGTTCCGCGCCCAGACGTGGCACGACCAGCGCCAGCGCCAGCTGCGCATGGCCGCGCCGCCGCGCGCCCGCGCCGCCCTCGAGCACTGGGACTACCGCATGCCCATCGTGGCCGACGGCGACATGGGCTTCGGGTCGCTGACCGCCGGCATGAAGGCCGCCAAGGCGCTGGCCGAGCTGGGCGCCGCCGCCATCCACGTCGACGACCTCGCGCTCGGGCTCAAGCAGTTCACCACCGGCCAGGGCCGCACCGTCGTGCCCACCAGCGCGTACGCCGACCGCCTCAAGGCCGCGCGCCTGCAGCTCGACGTGCTCGGCGCCGAGACGCTGCTGTTTGCCCGCTGCGACGCCGACCACGCCGACTTCCTGTCCTCCGTCGCCGACCCGCGCGACCACGCCTACGTGCTCGGCGCCACCGCCCCCGCCGTCGTCGCCGCCGCCGTGCCGCTGCGCCAGGCCGTCGCCGACGCCGTGGCGTCCGGCCGCCACGCCACCACCGCCGCCGCCACTGCCGCCTGGATCGCCGCCGCCGCGCTCAAGACCTTTGACGAGGCCGTCGCCGACGCCGCCGCCGCCGCCGGCCTGCCGCCCGCCGCCCTGGCCGCCTACCGCGCGCGCGCCGGCTACGGCGCCTCCCTGGCCCAGCGCCGCGCCGCCGCGCGCGCCGCGCTCGGCCCCGGCGCCGGCGACGTCGTCTTCGACTGGGAGCTGCCGCGCACCGCCCTCGGCCAGTACCGCTTCCGCCCCACCGTGCAGACCATTGTCGAGCGCGCCCTCGTCGTCGCGCCCTGGACCGACGTGTCGTGGGCGCGCATGGACCAGCCCAGCTACCCCGACCTGCAGGCCTACCACGACGCCGTGCGCGCCGCCCTCGGGCCCGACCGCCTCTTTGCCTTTGCCTGGGGCGGCGCCTGGCCCTTTCCCGCCGCCGCCGGCTGGACCGACGCCCGCCGCCGCGACGCCTCCGCCTGGCTGGCCCGCGCCTGCGGCGTCGTCTGGCAGGTCCAGCCCATGTACATGCTGCAGGGCCTCAACATGGACATTGAGCGCGCCGCCGCCCTGTGGACCGCCCGCGGCATCGGCGGCTACTACGACGCCATCCAGCGCCCGGCCCTCGAGCGCACGCCCTTTGCCGCCGACGGCTACGAGAAGATGACCTGGTGCGGCGGCTACCTCAGCGACGCGCTGTTTGCCGCCGTCGCCGGCGAGGAGATTGCCAGCACGGGGGAGGAGGGGGAGGACGCGTCCTGTGGCAGGCAAGAAGCAGCCAACGAGGCAGCTGCAAGGTAGACAGTATCCCGATAGATTCTATACAGCGGCGTGTACACCAAGGACCAAACATACAACGGAGATGGACGCATCGGTTCCAGCGACAAGTGGCAGACCTTGCAGGCCAACATGTCGTTTAATCTTTAGTACCTGTCCGTATTTAATACACTGCCTGTATTCACCCGTCGTATTCATCCGTCTGTTCACCGTCGTATTCACCTGCCGGTTCACCGTCGTATTCACCTTTCCCTACAGAATCTTGGACAAGGCCTTTTGCAGCCGCGTCTTGGCCCGGGGCACGTCCTCGTCCTCGACGCGCCCCGTGTGCAGGTCCATGTCGGCCACGGGCACGAGGGCCGTCTTGGCGAGCAGCTTCCAGCCGCCGTACAGCGCCGCAAAGATGGGCAGGCCGACGTACGCCGACACAAAGTCCTGGGCGCTCCAGCGGCCGCGCGTAAAGACGGCAAAGCCGTTGAAGAGCAGCACCACGCAGAAGAAGCCGAGGCCGAACCAGGCCGCCCACGGCTGCGCGGGCCCGCGAAACGGCAGCGACGCGCGCGCGATGCCCTGCGCCGCGAGCGCGCGGTGGAAGCGCGTGTAGGCGAGGCAGAGGCAGGCCCAGGTCAGCAGGTACGACGTGGCCACGAGGCCCGACAGCCAGCGGAACACGTTGGACGCCGTGGCCGACACGGCCGTGTACGCGAGCAGGCCGAACACGGCGGTGGCGCCGACGCAGCAGTAGGGCACGCCCTGGCCGTTGCAGCGCAGCAGCACGCGCGGCGCCTGCCGCTGCTGGGCCAGGGCGAACAGGTAGCGCGAGCCCGTGTACAGGTTGGCGTTGGCCGAGGAGGCCGCCGACGTGACCAGCACGGCGTTGAGCAGGTGCGGCAGCACGGGGATGCCGGCCGCCTGGATGGCAATGACCCACGGCGACGCCCGCACGCCGCTGCCGCGCACGAGCGCCGGGTCGTCCGAGGGCACCAGCAGGCCGACGAAAAAGGCGCCCAGCACGTAAAAGAGCACGAGCCGCCACAGCACGCGGCGCACCGCCGTGGGGATGGCGCGCGTCGGGCGCCGCGTCTCGCCGGCCGCCACGGCCACCTGCTCGGTGCCGCCAAACGCGTACGCCGCCGAGATGAGCGTGCTGAACAGCCCGAGGAAGCGCCCGGCCGCGCCCGCCGCAATGTACTCGTTCATGGCGCCCGGGTGCACCCAGTAGCGGAAGCCGAGGCGGTCGTGGCCGGGCGCGCCGCCGAGGTCGATGACGAGGCCGAGGATCAGCAGGCCCACAATGGTGACAATCTTGAGCGACGCAAAAAAGAACTCGGCCTCGCCGTAGACGCCGACGGCGCAAAAGTTGAGCGCAAAGACAAGGGCCAGGATGACGCTGATCCAGGCCGCGGGCTGGGAGACACGTCAGCGGCAGCCACGCTCTGCAGGCGGCAAGGGAGAAAGGAGAACGCACGTTGATGGCGGTCCAGAACTGCACGAGCACGACGGCGCCCGACGTCTCGGCCGCAATGGACACGGCGCAGTTGTACCACTGGTTCCAGCCCACGGCAAAGCCCAGGGCCGGGTCCACGAAGCGCGCGCAGCTCTGGGCCACCATGCCCGGCAGCGGCAGCAGCGCCGCCATCTCGCCCACGCCCTGCATCATGGCCCACATGGCCGTCGCCGTCAGCACGTAGCCCAGGAACAGCGACAGCGGGCCGCCCGTGGCCAGCGCGCTGCCGATGCCCACAAACAGGCCCACGCCAATGGTGCCGCCAATGGCAATGAACTGCACGTGGCGCTCCTCGAGGCCGCGGCGCAGCTGGCCGTGCGCGGGCGCCTCCTCCACCTGCGCGTCGGCCTGGCTGTCGACCTTTTCGAGGTCCAGCGGCGCCGCCGCCGAGAGCGCGTCTTTCTTGTCCATGGGGGGGTGAAGATGGAAGCGTACGAGAGATGTTGGGTTGATTTGGCGACGGCAGCCGACGCCGTCACTTGCCCTCTCTTGTCCTCTTTATATGAACAGCCACCGGCGCGCGCCGCCTCTCCGTGATACCGGATGCCAGACACGGCCATCATCACGACTGATAGGACGTTCTCCTTGTGGAGAGCACTAACACGCTCGCGCCGCTCGAAAGGGAAAGAGCGATCCGTCCTGTCAGACAGCTCCACAGATACCCGATCGTGCTGATCGGAGAATGCGGAAGGCGGGCGGACAATTGTGGCAGGCGCGATGGCGCGACTTGCACGCCTCTATAAAATCAGGCAAGCTCGGCGATAACACACGGCAAGACAGCACGACCCATCACCACGCCACGCTCCCAATCTTGCGATGCCGCTTGCCCAGCTCGAGTTCTGCGACCGCCCGCCGCACCCGCCCGTCGGCGCGCCGCCCGTGACGCTGGCCGCCGCCGCCGCCGCGTCGCCCACGGGCCAGCCGCAGCAGTGGTACGCCGTCGGCCCCGGCATCTGGGAGCTGCTGCTCAACGGCGCGGCCGCGTCCGACGACAAGGCGGTGCTGCAGTGGTACGAGCCGCACGCGACGTCGGTGGACCCGCACGCCGTCATCACGCACACGTACGTCGAGGAGGTGTGCTTTCTGCAGGGCGGCCTCGCCGACGTGACGCTCGGCCGCGGCTGGGGGCCCGGCGCGTACGCCTACCGTCTGCCGGGCATGCGGCACGGGCCCTACAAGGCGTCTGCCGACGGCTGTCTGCAGTTTGTCAAGGTGTCCGGGGGGGCTGCACGTTGATCTGGGGCGATTTCTGTACATTCCGTTGGTGGCATATAGACATTCTTGAACCCTCTCACATCATTGTCCGACGGACATTTGTCTGGCTCTGTATTTATCTATACTCGCTGGCGCCTGCATTGCACGGCCCTCCAAACACACTCTGACCACAATGGCCTCAAACACACCACTTCTGACCACAATGGCCTCGGCAGACAACGCACCGCCGCAGGCCTTGCTCCTGGGCCCCATCCACCACGCCACCGACGAGCTGGCGCGCCTGCGGCAGAGGCACGCCGTGCAGGTCCTCGCCGGCGGCACGCGTGCCGCGTTCCTGGCCGACTGCGCGGCGGGCCGCTACGACGGCGTCGTCGCCATTGGCCGCTCCGTCGAGTCCGCCGCGTTTACGGGTGTCTTTGACGCCGCGCTGGTCGCCCGGCTGCCCGCGTCCGTGCGCTTTGTGTGCCACACCGGCGCCGGCTACGACCAGATCGACGTGGCCGCCTGCCGCGCGCGGGGCATCCGCGTGGCGCACACGCCCGGCGTTGCCAGCGCCGCCACGGCGGACACGGCGCTGCTCCTGATGCTGGCGGCGCTGCGCCGCATGCGGCAGGCGCAGGACGCCGTGGTCGACGGGCAGTGGGCGGGCCTGGGGTACGCGGCCCCGCTCGGCCGCGACCCGGCCGGCCTGGTGCTGGGCATTGTCGGGCTCGGCGGCATTGGCGCCGCCGTGGCCCGGCGGGCCGCCGCGTTCGGCATGGCCGTGCAGTACCACAGCCGCCGGCCGGCCAGCAGAGACATTTGCGAGGCCGCCGGCGATGCCACCTACGTGCCCACCCTGCACGGCCTCCTGGCCACCAGCGACGTCGTCTCGGTGCACGTGCCGCTCTCGGCCGCAACGCGCCACCTCATCGGCGCCGCCGAGTTTGCGCAGATGAAGCGCGGCGTCGTGTTTGTCAACACGGCGCGCGGCCCGGTCGTCGACGAGGCCGCGCTGGTGGCGGCCCTGGCCAGCGGCCAGGTGTGGAGCGCCGGCCTGGACGTGTTTGAGGCGGAGCCGGCCGTGCACCCGGGCCTGCTGGGTAGAGACGTCCCTACGGTGCTGCTGCCGCACGTGGGGACGGCCACCGTGGGCACGCGGCGGCAGATGGAGGCCCTGATGCTGGAGAATGTCGAGCGCGGCGTGGCGGAGGGGACGCTCAAGACGCCTGTGCCCGAGGGCTGAATGTCTGTTTATGTATATGATTTATGCACGGTGTCAGTTTATACTGTACGAGTACATGTATGATTTATACATGGCTGTCGCCTGTCAGTCCATGTTGACCCCCAGAGGAATGGGCCCGTCGTACTGCTGGCTGTCAATGGCGTCAATCATGTCCTGCCAGGTGACGAGGTCTGTCGGCCCGGGAAACGAAAAGGCCTCGGCAAACGGCGCGTTCGGGTCCCACGGCGACAGCGACACGTCCTGCAGCAGGCCGCCCGGGAAGCCGGCCAGGCCGCCGTCCAGGCCGGCGTCCATGCCGTCCATGATGGGGTCGACACCGAGGGGCGCGGGCGGGGCCTCGCGCGCCCCCTGTTCTTGCGCCACGGCCCCCGTCTGCCCGGCCCGCCGCCGCAGCCGCTCGATGCAGAGCTCCGCCACCTTGACCTCGGCCAGGCGAAAGTCGTTGACCCAGATCTCGTTGCGCTCCTTGTCGCAAAACGCCTGCAGGTCGTTGACGACAGGGTGGACGTCGGTGCGGTCGCGCTCTTGCTCCCGCTCGCGCTCCCGCCCCCGCTCCCGCTCGTGCTGGCGGTCGCCGCCGGCACCGGCGCGCGGAAACGGCCGCGGATGCTCCTGGATGGCCAGCAGCCCCAGGACAATGGCGCTGTTGAACAGCTGCGGCGCGCCCAGACACCACACGTAGTGCTCGGCGGGCGCGCGGCGGCCGGCAGCGTCGTGCTCGAGGCGCGTCTTGAGGTCGGCGCAGGCCGAGGCAAAGCACACCTCGCGGCTGTAGCGGTGCTGGTCGGTGACGGAGATGCGCCAGGCATAGGGCCGGTGCAGCGTGATGCGCGAAAAATAAAAGGCCGTGTGCAGGTAGAGGCGGTGCCAGGCCAGAAAGGGCCGCGCGGCGTCGAGCGACCGGTCGGGGTCCTCGACGGCCAGGTACGGCGGCAGGGCCTGCCTCCAGGCCAGCAGCTGCGCGTCGAGGCGCATGACGGCGCGGTACGAGGCGGCGCGCAGGCCAAAGGTCTGCTCCTGGATGCGGCCGATGATGCGCGCGAGGCGCGCCGAGAAGATGGCCAGCACGCTGACGGTGGGCTGCGTGGCCAGGGGCGCGGGCGCGGCGGCGCGCGCGGCGTCGTTGCCCAGGTCGTCGAGGAACACGTTCTCGGGCTCCTGCGCCAGGCTGAGGCTGTCGAGGATGCCGTAGGGCCGCCCCAGCGCCAGCGCGATCATGCGGTCCAGCAGGTACAGGTGGCACCACAGCCGCCGCCGCGCCTCGGTCACGCGCCGCGGCAGCTGCCAGTGCGTGCCGTCAATGTGCATGCCCTGCGCCATGGCCAGGCGCGCGGCGAAGCCCACGGTCAGCCAGCCCTCGGTGATGCGCTGCGCAAAGAGGCAGTAGCGCGTCACCAGGATGCCCGCGCGCACCAGGTCCGTGCTCTCGCCGTAAAAGGACGGCGCCAGCACGATGGCGCGCCGGCTCGCCCAGAAGAAGCCCATGGACGCGTCCTCGTACTCGCGCTGCACCGCCGGCGGCGCGCCCGCCGGGCAGTCCAGGTACGTGCCCATGGCCAGCACGATGAACAGCAGCGCCAGCCAGCGGATGTCCACCGTCGTCACGTCGTCGAAGCCCGCCCGCCGGCTGTAGAAGCGCTCGTACTCGCGCCGGAACGACGCCGGGTGCACCGCGTCCGCCGTCACGCTGACGTGCGCCAGGAACTGCTCCACCAGCCGGTCCACCGTCGCCCGCTGCCGCGGCAGCATCCCCAGCAGGTCCCACAGCTGCGAGAACGGCCCGCCCTCGTCGCGGAACGGCCGCGCGATCGCGCTGCGCAGCGACATGGTCGCCCCCGGCTGCACGTACGGCGCCGACGTGTCCAGCAGCGCCGCCGCCGCCTGCGGCCCAAAGTACGAGCTGCCAAAGAACGCCGGCGCGCCCCGCGACTTCCACAGCTGCCCGAGCGGCGCCTTGTTGCCGTGCGTGTCGGGCAGGCCGTGGCGGCCGCCCTCGACCCGCTCTCTCTCGTTCTCTGCGTCGCCGTCGTCGCCGTCGCCGTCGCCGTCGCCGTCCTCCACCGTGGCCTGCAGAGACGGGTCCGCGGACGCCGCGGCTGCCGCCGGCGTCAGCGCCGGCCCCGGCGCCGCAGACGCTGCCTGCGGCGATGCCCCGGCAGCGCGCCGCCGCCCCCGCGCTCGCCGTCCCCGCGCCGCCGCCTCTCTCTGCTCGTCCCGCGCAACACGCGGCCGGCACAGGTGCGGCACCTGCCGCTGCGAGCAGTTGTGGCACGGCACCGCCCCGTCGCACTTTTGCTTGCGCGCGTGGCACTGCGAGCACGCCTTGGCGATGCGGCCCCGCGGCCGCGGCGTCGTCCCGGGTGCCGTGCTCGGCGACGCCGTCGCCGCCGCCCCCGTCAGCATCATGATCGCCTCGGCGCCCTCTTCGACCGACAGGTCGACCGACAGGCCGTTCGGAGAAGCGGCCATCGGGCTATTGCGTGCTTTGTGTGTCGGCAGAAGCTGTCCGTCGGGTGCAATGTCGGAAAAGAGGCAGTGCGATGCATCTGCATCTTATCTTGCCGTGGCACAATGGCCGACGGATATTGCGTTTGTCGGACAAATGTCGTGCAGAGGCGGCCTTTCCTGTTTCGGTTAGACTGGACCCTTTCGGCCACTAACATAAGCTTAGTGTGACGTCGGAGAATACAAAGCCTCCTTTTCACGTATTCTTGAATTGTCAAACGTACTGATTGCCGGGGACCTGCTTTCATCGAACCGTTTTCTTGCCATGTCTCTACTTTAATAAAATCACGCTGATATCCAAGATGACTCGAACAACCCCACAGCCATGTCTCTCGCTTCGTTCTCGGACGCACAGTAAGCCCTCCTCTCCCCCCCCCTCTTCCCACCCCCCCACTCCCCCCCCCCCCCCCCCCCCCCGGCGGAAACACAGCTGACGGCCCAGAGACGACGTCGTCACGCGCGACATGCTGCACGCACTCGCCCAGCGCAACGGCTTCCAGATTGCCCCCGAGCATGAGGACGCCTACCTGCTGGGCCTGCGCTCGTCGTACGCCATTGCGGCCCAGGTGGACGCCCTCCCCGACTACCTGGACCCGCGGCTGGCCGTGGTGCCGACCAACGGCAGCGACGCGCCGCGCGCGTACGCCCGGCCCGACGCGCGCGAGAACCCCCTGAACGCGTGGTGCCACACCTGCCACGTCGCGGCCACGGCGCCCACGTCCGCGCTCCTCAAGGGGCGCCACGTCGCCGTCAAGGACACCATGGCCGTGGGCGGCCTGCCGCAGACGCTGGGCACGCTGCCCGAGTTTGTCAGCGGCGGCGCCGCGTACCCCGTGTCGCCCATGGACGCGACCGTCGTGCGGCGGCTGCTGCTGGCCGGCGCCACGCTGCGGGGGACGACGACGTGCGAGCACTTTTCGCTGTCGCCCATGTCCTTTTCGGCCGCCACGGGGCCGGTGCACAACCCGTGGGCGCGCGGCTACAACGCCGGCGGCAGCAGCAGCGGCGCGGCGGCCGTCGTGGGCGAGACGCTGCGGCGCCGGACGGAACAACAGGCGCCCGCGAGCAGCCTCGACGTCGACCTGTGTCTCGGCGGCGACCAGGCCGGCTCCGTGCGCCTGCCGGCCAGCTACTGCGGCCTCTTTGGCCTCAAGCCCACGTTTGGCCTCGTGCCCTACACGGGCGTCGCCGGCCTGCTGCCCATGACCGACTACGTCGGGCCGCTCGCCACGAGCCTCGACGACATTGCGCTGTGCCTGACCGTGCTGGCCGGCGACGACGGGCTCGACCCGCGCATGGGGCCCGAGAGCCCGCGGCGCGCCGACGTGCCGTCCTACCACGCCGCGCTGGCGGCGTTCCGCCCGGACCGAGACAGAGACAGGGACCGGCCGCTGCGCGTCGGCCTCCTGACCGAGGCGTTTTGCGGCCCCGGCACCAGCGCGGAGAGCGCCGCCGTCGTCCGCGCGGCCGCCACACGCCACTTTGCCGCCATGGGCGCCGTCGTCGAGGACGTGTCGGTGCCGCTGCACGCGCTGGGCGCCGCCATCTGGACCGCGGCCGTGCGCGGCCGCATGGCCTCGCACGCCTTTGGCGGCCGCGCCGCCGACGTGCTCGTCCACGACCTGCCGCACATTGCGCCGCCGCGCTGGCCGCCGCGCCGCGGCCGCGACGCGCAGCACTTTTACGACGCCGTGTCCGCGCGCAACCCGTCCGTCGTGCTGGCCACCCTGACCGAGTCGCTGCTCGCCGGCGACGCCGCCGTCCTGCCCGCCACCGCCCAGCGCAAGGCCCACCGCCACGTTCTGCAGCTGCGCGCCGCCTACGATGCCGCCCTCGCCCGCTGCGACGTCCTCGTCATGCCCACGGCGCCGGCCGTGGCGCCGCCCCTGCCGGACACGTCGGCGCCGCCGCCGTCCGTCGCCGGGCCGTCGGCCGCCGAGCGCATGCTGCGGCTCGCCGCCGGCGCCATCAACAACACGGCGCCCTTCAACGCGTCCGGCCACCCCGCCCTGAGCGTGCCCTGCGGCTGGGCCGCCGCCGCCAACCACGACTGCATGCTGCCCGTCGGCATGCAGATTGTCGGCCGGCGCTTCGACGACCTGGGCGTGCTCAAGGCCGCGCGCGTGTTTGCTCTGGGCGGTGGGCAGCTGGGGCCGCGGCCGTCGATGCACAGGGCGTGAGGTGGCGAGCTGCTGGCCAGCGGATAAGAAGAGAAAACGAGGCATACAGCACTGTATACATTCGATGGCCTGTGTGGATGCGTCTTTCCAAAGAGCACGGGCTACTGACGTAGGGCAGTCAACCTAACGCCATCCCTGCACGCTTTTGTCGAGGCCATCCTCTCGGCCCTGTTCTGCCAGCACTGCACGTAGCCTCGCAGTGTCCCCTGTAGTAGTGGCATGTGCTATTGCCCATATAAACTAGACTTTTACCGTCTCTGGTCCGCCTCACACCCCCGGACCTCAGGCACACACAATGTCAATGTACTCGACCGTCACCTGCGCTGCCGTCGTGGCTGTCATCGTGCACACCAATATGCTCGCGTCGGCTGGCGCTGTGAACTCAATGTGGTCGGTCGTCACCGAGGATCCAAGCCCTTTGGCGATTCGCTTTTCCAGCCGGCCCGTATTTGCGCCAGCCGCGGTCCGGCCCTCGGTCTGCCGGCGCCGGCGCAGGGACGCGTCCGCCGTCACGGCACACAAAAACGACGCAGTATCTGGCGAGGCGTCGAACTGGGATGTCAAGAGGTAGCGGGCGCCTGCGACCAGCGCCAGCGGCCGGCTGATGGTGACGGCGCTGCTGCTGTCGTCGACCGAGAGAACGGCGCAGCTGCCCGCGCTGCACGCGGCGACGCTGCTGGCACCGGACCCCGTCGTCGCCACCGTCCAGTCGGCGAGGCCGTCGCCAAAGCCGCCGTCCGTGATGGCGTCGGTGCACGTGCGCGTGCCCAGCCGGCAGTTGGATGCCGCCGCGCTCCCAGCGGCCAGCAGGGCCGCAGTCAGGGCGCAGACGAGTCTGTTCATTGCCGAAGCCGTCGGAGCAGAAGTAGAGCGAAGCGAGGGCGTGCCGTGTCTCTGTTGGGAAGGACGCCTGTTACGCGTGTTCGCCTGTCAGTGCCATGGAGAAAGGGCGCCTCTTAAAGCGGACGAGCCGCAGCCACCGGCCACCGCCGCAGCTTACGCAGCTTCTTCTACATTGTCCTTGGTCGCACCGCCCAAAGAGGAAACGACTTTTGCGTTGTGGAGCAGTTCTTGCTTTATTGATGCCATTCTGGACTGCGTATTTCCCCATCTTGTGCAATAATTCGATAGACTAACGGCTTCGAAGCCATCCGACATGGAAAAACTCGAGAATCTTGCTTCCTGTTTAGGCAGTGGTCCCGTAGGGCGTTCATTTCAAAGCTCTGATTGGCCATAAAAGGCCCACTTATACCATGTAAGTACATAAGCTTTGCCCCGGTTTTGACCCACTTCACGAGCGTAATCCTGGTCATTCTTTTCGATGCTCGAGGACGTTGTGGTCTCCTTGCGTGGCTATGCACAATCTCTCGAGACTGATGCTCGCAGGTGTTCTCTTTTGTGGTCGAAACGCTGGTGTACGACGGAGAGACGGTCATTGCTGTCCTGCGTTGTCGTCGCTTGATTACATAATACAGGCACTCACCCGTTTTTATACAACGACAGCTGCAGCCACATGTGCCCAGCTGCGCGTCGTCAAGCTGGCGATGCGAGCTCTCTCCAGGGAAAGACTGAAACTGAGGTTGGGCCTGCCCGCGTGCCGGAAAAGAATGGGGCGACTGGACCGAGCATGTCAAGAAATGCAAAGGGGAAACAGGGAGGCGTGTTCTGTGACATGCTTTGTGCATGGGGGCAATTCTCAAGTGAAAACAGCGCATAGCCTGTTATATTTGCATTCTACGGCTATAGTTTCCGTCCACTCTACTCGAAAACCAAACCAGCCCATACACCTGCCTACGCCGCGTACGTCGTCAGCGCCGGCCCGGCCGCGCGGGGAGACGAAAATTTTGTCTCGACAAAGACCTTTTGCATGGCGTCGTCCTTTGCGTCAAAGGCGTGGTAGACGTGCTCCATGTCTGCGAGGCGCACGCGGTGCGAGACCATCTGCAGCGGGTCCAGCTCGCCCGAGCGCACCTGCTCCAGCAGCTGCTCCCAGTACTTGAGCACGGGCGCCTGGCCGTTGCCGATGAGGCGGATGCCGCGCTCCATGAGCGAGCCAATGTTGAAGTGGTTTGTCTGGCGGTCAGTATGCCTTCTTGGGGGGCGAAATAAAAAAACCAGGACCCTCTTGCGGCGGCCAAGACTCACATAGCCGACGTAGACGCCGGTGACGCCGACGCGGCCGTAGTTGCGCACGCCCTCGACCATCTCGTTGAGCGTCTCGCTCGTGTCCGTCTCGGCGCCGACCTGCATCTCCAGCCAGTGCAGCCAGCCCTGGGCGTACTCGCCGGCCGCGCAGTCGAGGGCCACGTCGGGCCCGCGGCCCGCGCACAGGTCCTTGAGCCGGCCGACGACCGTGGCGTCCTTGCCGTCCTTGCCCGCGCCCAGCGTCTTGTAGTCGACCAACGCGAGCTTGTCGGCGTCGGCCGCCGGCCAGCGGCCGCGCACAAAGCCCAGCCGCGGCTCCGTGTCCACAAAGACGACCTGCCGCGCGCCCGCCCGCAGCGCAAACACGCCGGCCATCTGGCCAATGGGCCCGGCGCCGAAGACGGCGACGCGGTCGCCCGCGTACACGGCCGTGTCCTGCACCGCGTGGTATGCCGTCACCAGCACGTCCGACAGGTACAGCGCCTTCTCGTCGGGCACGTCGTCGGGGATGCGCAGCAGGTTGACGTCGCCCAGCGGCACGCGCACGTACTCGGCCTGGCCGCCCGCGAAGCCGCCCGTCAGGTGCGAGTAGCCAAAGATGCCCGCCGTCTGCGACCCGAACAGCGCCCGCTGCGTCGAGTTGGCGTTGGTGCGCTCGCACTGCGACGACAGCTTCTGCTTGCAGAAGAAGCACTGTCCTGTCAGTTTTTTTTTCCTTTCTTTTTTCTTTCTTTTTTCCCTTCTTTCTTCCTTTCTGCTACACCCACGACCGGACCTACCTCGCCGCATGCAATCTGAAATGACGCCACATACCGCGCGCCTTTGCGCACCGCCTTCACCGCGGGCCCGACCTCGTCGACGATGCCGCAGAACTCGTGGCCCAGAATGTCGTTGACCTGCATCTGCACCACCGCGCCTGTCCGTGTCAGCTTGTCAGCTTCGTCGCCAGCAGCGTACAGGGGCTCCTACCGTGCAGGAGGTGCAGGTCGCTGCCGCAGACCGTCGTGCCCGTCACCCGCAGAATGACGTCCCCGGGCTCGAGGATCCGGGGCCGCGGCACCGTCATCACCCGCACCTTGTTCTTGCCCTGCCACGTGAGCGCCTGCATCGTCTGCGTCTTGTCGCCCGTCTCGCCGTACGAGGCCACGTCCTGCTGCGTCACCGCACTGCCGTCGTGGCCGGCAGCCTTTTCGGCGACGTTTGCGAGTCTCGATGTAGCCATGGTGCAGGTGTAAGAAAGCAGGTTGCTGGCATGTGGCAAGCGTTGTGGCATGCGTCGAGCGGCACGGCTGGACGCTCTTATAACGGTCGTGTCAATGACGTGTGTTCCGTAAGCGCCGCGCTTCGGCCACTAGGAACCAGGCATCTGGCCGGCGATGACGTCGCGCGATCTCGTCTCTACAGCGATCGAGAACAAAGGACGCCCGATGAAGCGTGTTTCATGCCATGCGTTTTCCTGTTTGATTTGTCTATTTCAGGTCCAGGCAACTTCTCGCAGCCCGTCAAGAGACACACCAGCTGGAAAGAAAACAAAAGTCTGGAAATAGCCCGGCGCCGGTTTTGTAAGTACAAGCTGTGGGGATAAAGGTATTTGCAGAATGTCTCTGCATCACTCCCCAAGTAGTGAGAAACGAAATACAGAATGGCAAAAGTTGAAAGCCGGCCGGTCAACCGTATCAATCTTCCATTTCAGACACCGCCCTCAACGGCCCGACAACCCGGCCATGAAAAGCAGAGCGAAATTCCCCCGTCTCAAACACGTTTCCAGAGTCTCCGCCAGAAAAGCTGCACCTGATGCACAGCTTTGCGGCATCGCCATAAGAGGCTCCGGCCAGGTTGTACACCTTTTCCATGTTGGCCATGGAAAACGCGCACTGCGACTCGAAAGTCGCCGTTTGCGGCGGAGCTTCTCCCACACAGAGTTGTCGAGAAGCACTCCCAACGCGACAACCGTCTCCTTTGTCGCCGTTGCACCGGCAAAACGCCCTCCGCTGCCGTCGCGGCTTCCGAGCAGCCATGGTGGCTGTGTGCGGTTGTGTAGGAAAAGGGGGAATATTCCGCCGTCGCTGTCCATACCGGTGTAAAACAAGTCCCGAGATGACCGTCCTGTGCGGCTAGCATTTTGGCTGGCCTCTGTTGCTGTAAGCAGTCTGCTAAACAGTCTGTTGCTTTGTCGTATTTTCGGCAGACTCTGCTCTTTGGCCGTATCCATTGCCATCCAGGCTATGAGAACTTGCTGTATGTCGCCTGGACCGGCGCCACAACCTGGCGGTAGAATAAAGCGCGGAACGATTTCATCTCAAAGACGTTGTACGACTCTTGGCCCCAAAAGCAGTTTGTGATACACCGCTTGGCCGCGTAGCCGTATGAGTTGCCAGCCAGCTCGTTGAGCCTTTCCACATTGCGCGAGGCAAACATGTACCGCGACTCGAAAGACGCCGTCCATGGCGGAGCTTCCTCTGCAAGTGCAGAGTCTCCCAAGCAGAGTTCGAAAAGAAGGACTCCTAATGCAACAACTGTCTTCTTTGTCACAGTGGCATTGGCGAACAGGTCGAAGCTCTCAACGCCGAATAGCTGTATGTTGCCCGCGCTCTGAACGGCGCCTCGGCCACTGCCAACGACCCATGGCGGCTGTGTGCGGTTGTGCAGGAAGAGGGGAAACCTTCCGCCGTCATCGTCTGGTGTCTTCAGGATGCCGACATGGCTACCGTCCCAGCCTTGGCCGAGCCATGGGCTGCCGCCCAGGTGCAGAACGGCTTGGGCGGCGTACGCAGCCAGGCCTAAGCGTGCTTTTAAGCTGAGCTTCTGGCTGTCTTCCGGTATGTGAAGCGCTTGGATCAAAGAGATAGGGCTCGGCAGCCGGACGTCTGCATGTTCTTGCTGGACATAAAAGACGTGTCCAAGCATCCTATTGTCGTCGTGCAAGAGGTGGCGGCTCGAGCCCGCCAACAGCGCCATGCACAGGCTCTCAGCTGGCACCGGAACGTTGGCACGAAACTCTCCGACTGTCCGGCGGTCCCTGGTGCGGGCCTGGCCCTGCACAAAAGGATGCGCGGACGGTGTCCGTGGCGGTGTCGGAGGAAACCCAGTACCGGATGGAGCGACTCGCCTGGGAGTAACGCGTAGCTTTTGCCATTGCGGCGCGCTTTGCTCGGAGGTCTCGGTGCTCGGGAACGAGAAAGCAACGCGCATGTCCGCGTTGGCCTCCGTCTGAGTTATGTGCCACTCGAGAGCGGCGTGGTGCTCACATGCGCAGCTAAAGCCAGACGCCAGTGCACGATGGAGCGATGACAGGCACAGCCGCAGGGCATCGCACCGCTCCATGCTGAACCGCTTGACAAACATCTGGACGGCAGCATCGTTGTCCTCGGCCTCGACCTCGGTCTTGACCATGGCGTTGCCCCCCTGCAGGCAGTTTCGCAGCTTCCCGGTCAGATCGATTATCCCGGTGACGGTTTTCTTCCGCTGCTTTGCGCGGATCGAGTTCCAAATGCGCCGCCAGTCAGACGGAGCGGCACGAGGGAGTTCGTACATCTAACGACTCGGTTTTAATGCGTGCCATCAACAGCATAACTGAAAAGGACTGCTCACCCCCGTATCGAGATCAATGCCAAGCTTTTTCAAGAGTTTCGCCATGTCTGCTTCAACACGCCCGTACAGATGCATCAGCTCATCTGCAACGTACGGGAACTTGACGTTGAGACATTGGCGTAGCTCGTCCTTTGTCGGATTCTCAAGCGCCCAATGTTGCGCACCGCAGCGTTCAGGTTTTGCTGCTCCATCTTGAGCTGGATGCGGAACATCAAGACTTCGTTGTGGTAGTGTGTGTAAGAGTTGAGCCCATCGACAAGTGCCTTGAGCGCCATCACTGCAAGGGGAATGGCGCCCAGTATAAGCCCAGCCACCTCAGCCATGGTGCCGTGCGGATGTCGCAAGATGCTGTTGTGCGCTCGACCCGAGACGCTCTCGCCTTTTGACTAAAGATATCTTGTCTGCTTGCTGCCCAACTCGGCGTGTGCGGCTCTTTGCCCCCGCGTTTATCCAGAGGGTGTGGTGGGGTGTCGTGGCGGGGTATGCAGCCGTCCATTGAGGGGGCCGCACGGCCACCGGCCAGGCCGACCAGGGCGTGAAGCTGATGGCGCAGATAGGTCGGGAGAGTTGGACGGATGCATGGGTATTGTGTAGGAGAAAGGTTATTTTTAGTTTGTTGTTTGTTTTGTGGCGATGGCCCACTTTCTTTACCCCGCTTTTGAATTACTCAGCTGGCCAACCAGATGAGAGTTGGTCTCCGGGCCACATCTTGTTCACATAAGGCCCAACTTCTCACATACAAACTTTCCAACAACCGGTTTGCCGTGCCAGCGATCAATATTTGGATACAGAACAACATGGCGCTCAAGGGCACCTCGAGCACATCGCCGGCATCCATTTCCGGCCTGTACGCAGAGTGCATAGAGTCCTTCCGTACCTTCTACGCGGCTCTCCGCGAGCCTGACTGCTTGGTACGACAGCTTGGGCTGGTCCGCATCGAGGAAATTGATGACGAGTATGTGCGAGCACGGCTCTGGGGCAACGATACAAACGCCTGTTTGCGGCAAAAGGAGCGCGGGAGCTTTGATGACACCCTGAGGCTCGAGCCGGACTTGAAAGTCCTTGTTATGGAGATTCTCCATCTCCTCAGCAGCATCCTCCGACAAGGTAACGATGGATTCTCCAGCGTTTGATTTCTCTCCCTCTTCTGCCAGCCTGACGTTTATCTAGTCATTCCTATCGCCTGTCGAAAAGTCGGCAACGATCTCGAATCCGACCGACGCTCCGTCATCGAAGAACTGGAAGGCAGCTCGGATGCAGACTCTGATGCAGACGCTGACACAGACTCTGACACAGACTCTAATGCAGATTCAGACACAGAATCGGACTGCGATGCGAGTCCTAATGCCACCGCCCACAAGGGCAAAGACGCGGCCAGGCCCAAGAGGGCAAGAATAAGCGTTCTTGTCGACGACCTAAAAGCCCAGATAAAGCTTCTGTTCGGCGTCTCCTCTCTGCTCCGCCAGCCAAGATCGGCGTCCGCATACTTGGCCTTGATCAAATCCGGATTACACACCCAGGCCAGCACGGCGCAGAGCGAGCTGTTCAGCGATTCCATGATAAGCCTCGACAAGAGGCTTGTCATTAAACAAATCGCCGAATGGCGTATTGTTAACAAGAGTGATGAGTCGCCCCCAGAGATCCAAGACTTGACTTGGCTGTACGAGAGACATGCACTGGCAAACGCCCGGCGCCGAGAGCAGCTGAAATACTGGGAGGGCCGACCCTACGAGACGGCATCCGACGAGGATGAGCCAGGCGGCATGCAGCAGCAACGGCCAGCCAGGACGGCCCACAACAAGTCGTCCACGGCACAGATTATGTCCGCTAGACTTACTAGGGGACGTGGCCGTGATAATGCGGTACCGGATCCTCCCAAGACGGAGGACGGCGCAACCTGGTTTTCGTGTCCCTATTGCGGCACGCGTCTCAACAAGGACGACATGCAAGATGGAAAAGCATGGGAGTAAGTCTTTTCTCATAACAAAGGGGCGAGCACGAAAGAAGGGCCTGTTGGTCACCATCAGCAACTAACAGCAAAAACAACTATGTAGATGCCACGTGTTTCACGACCTCTGCCCTTACATCTGCACGTTTGAGAGCTGCAGCAACAGTGGCAAACTCTTTGCCAGCCGCAGCGACTGGATCTTCCACGAGTTTTTTCTTCACCGGCGTCATTTCGTCTGCTACCATGCGGGCTGTTCCATAGTGTACAGCACAAGAAGCGAGATTGCCGCACATCTTCAAGAAGACCACGACGCCGGCAGACGTTTTACATCGCCTGGCGACTTTGCCGCTGCTGTCGAATTTTGCAATAGCCCAGTTGACACGTCGGAGCCAGTGCACGGACAAAGGTGCATCTTCTGCTTCAAGACGATCGAGTTGGTAGACGACCTGCAACAGCATATGGCGGGTCATATGGAAGACATTGCACTTCTTGTGCTGGACAACAATTACGATGTCTTAAATTGCGATCTCGAGCTCCTCCGGGCAATCCTCCAAGGCGACAGAGCCGCCGTACAGATTCTAGTCGACGCCGGCGCCGACGTTAATTCGAAATATTCGCCGTTGTGCGAAGCTGTTCAACAAGGTCACTTGGGCATTACACTGTTTTTAATCGACAAAGGCGCAGATATCGATACAAAGGATTCTACCGGTTGGACACCGCTAATGCATGCCGCCAGCGAAGGACACCTGGAAATTGTGCGATTACTGTTCGAGAGAGGCTCCGATATCGAGGTAAAGAACTCCCGTGGCCGCACAGCGTTACTTTTGGCGGAACTGGGGCAGCATGAACCTATTATGCGGTATCTCCTCGACAACGGCGCGGATATCAATACAAAGGATTCTACGGGTCTGACACCGTTAATGCATGCCGCCAGCCGAGGACGCCTGGAAATTACACGATTACTAGTCGAGAGGGGCTCCGATATCGAGGCAAAGAACTCCCGTGGCCGCACAGCGTTACATATGGCGGAAATGGGGCAGCATGAACCTATTATGCGGTATCTCCTCGACAACGGCGCGGATATCAATACAAAGGATTCTACGGGTCTGACACCGTTAATGCATGCCGCCAGCCGAGGACGCCTGGAAATTACACGATTACTAGTCGAGAGGGGCTCCGACATCGAGGCAAAGAACTCCCTTGGCCAGACAGCGTTAGGTTTGGCGACCGATGAGGGACATAGAGAAGTTGCTCGGTTCTTGGACGGCCACGCTGCCGCCATCAACGCGGAGACTAACAGCGGCCGGAAGCGTAAAGCACCTCCCTCCAGCGAACACAGGGCAGATATCGCACTCCCAGTCGACCACGGCACCGCCATCAACGCGGAGAACAGCAGAAAACGGAAGGGTAAGGAACCTCCCGCCAGCGAACACAGGGCAAATATCGCACCGCCGGCGATTGGCAGCCAAGCTGGTGGCAGCCAAGCTGGTGGCAGCCAAGCTGGTGGCAGCACTTCCAAGAGAGTCGTACGGTCTTGGTCTTGTGTAAGTTGATTGTCTAAGTTTTCTGCCTTTTTTTTACAGCTATCGTTCCGGAGGCTAACTTTGATAAAACAGAGCGCGTGTGGGCAAATAAACATGGGAACAGACGCATTTTGCATGGGGTGTCACCATGCTCGCTGCTCTTATTGCACGGAATTTTGGACAAAGGTGCTTGGCTAGAAGGGCCGGTGTTGGACTGCGCTGTCGGGATGTTGATTTGTCTTCCAATAACGGGGAGGGGGCGACAGAATCAAATTATTAAGCGGGAGGAGACCATTTGTTTCCGCCTCTGTAATCCGCGATAGAGAGCTGATCCCATCTCTAACCATTCATGCTTGCCGACTTCGTCAGAAGTGGATGTTGGCAGAGATAAGTTTTCTATTTTCTATTTTCTATTTTCTATTTTCTTTAATTACAGGAAGCAAAATAATACCCGTGTCTAAAAAAAATTCAGGTGAAAATATACATCATTGCTTTTAATATGTAGTACGTCTAGATAAATGAGATCCGCGCCATAATACAATATAAAAACACATCTCCCCGGGGCCACGTCCCGTCTACGGCTTTGCCTCAGTCTCCTTGACCTCGGGCCTGGCCTCGACTGGCGTCTCGACTGCCTTAACCTCGACCGGCTTTGCCTCAGCCGGCTGCGCTGCCGTGGTTTCCGAGGCCGCGTCCGTCTTGGCCTCGACAGCCTGGACGACAGCAGACTGTTGCGCCTTTTCGACGACCCCCCCCGCCTTTTCAGCAGCCTTGCCGGCGATGTCCTTAGCAGCCTCGGCCGCCGTTTCCACCGGCTTCTCCACCGGCTTCTCCGCCGGCTTCTCCGCCGCGATTTCTACCGCCTTCGCCGCTGGATTCGCCGCCGCCTTCTCCACCGCCTTGGCCGCCACCTGCTCGCGCATCTCCTCCTTGATGCGCGTAATTGTGCCGGCACCGCCGTACACGAGCCCCGTGTAGACCATGGCCACGCTGGCGCCGGCGTTGAGCAGCGCGAGGGCCTGGTCGCCGCGGGTGACGCCGCCCGAGGCGAAGAGCGTCTTGGGCGGGCCGCCGCGCAGGGCGCGGTCGTCGAGGCGGCGGCGGTAGCGGGCGACGAGGGCGCGGGTGCGGTCGTACATGGCGGGGCCGGAGAAGCCGCCGGTCTCGGCGAGGCTGGCGGTCTCGGCGGCGGGCAGGCGCAGCTTGGCGGGGACGAGGCCGTCGCGGCGCTTGGTGGTGTTGCCGACAATGATGCCGTCGACGCCGCTGGCAAAGACGGCCTCGACGATGCCGTCGATCTGGGCGTCCTCGTCCTCGTCGGGCGAGACCTTGACCATGACGCGCGGGGCGCGGGCGCGCAGCGTCTGCAGGCCGGACTCGACGGCGGCCGTCGTCGGGGAGGTAGACGTCTTCTGGGCCTCGTGGACGACGGCCGCGAGGATGCGGGTCAGCGGCTCGACGGCCTGCAGGTCGCGCAGGCCGGGCGTGTTGGGGCTGCTGACGTTGACGACGAGCACGTCGGCGTAGGGCGCCAGGCGGCGCACGCAGTAGGCGTAGTCGTCGGCCACGGCCTGCACGTCGCCCTCGGGCGTGTCCTTGTTCTTGGCCACCTGCACGGCCAGCAGCCGGCCGGGCCGCAGCGCGCCCACGGGGATGCCGGCGGCGCCCGACAAGATGTCCTGCTCCAGCAGGCCGTGCGCGCGCGCAAAGCTGCGCAGGCGCGTGCGCAGGCGCGACGCCAGCGCGTCGGCGCCGATGCTGTTGAGGCCGTAGCGGTTCACGAGGCCCTCGACGCTCGGCACGCGGAACACGCGCGGCCGCGGGTTGCCCGCCTGTGGCCGCGGCGTGCACCCGCCCACCTCGACCACCGCCGCGCCGAGGTCGAACAGCGCGTCCGGGATGGCGCCGTCCTTGTCCAGGCCGGCCGAGATGCCCACGGGGTTTGCGAGCTCGTGCTCGCCCTCGAACACGGCCGCCGCCAGGCTCGTCGCGCCCGGCACATCGTCCGTGCGGTCGCGCGGGTTGAGCCCCAGGCGGTGCAGCACCCGCAGCGCCTCCGTGCCCACGTGGTGCGCGTCCTCGGCGTCCGGGTACAGCGTGCGGATCAGCGGCGGCACCACCCAGCGGTGCACGGCGGCGCGCGTGTCTGTGCCGTACAGGTACGCCGCAACCAGCGTGGCGCCGGCCGTTGCCAGGTAGAAGGCGGTCCGGAGACCCGCGCCCCCGCTGAGCGACGACGCGGCCAGGGGCGTCGGCGGGTGCGCTGGGCGCGGCGGAGGGGTGGTCGTGGCAGATGCAGCGGCGGCTGGCTTCGCAGGCTCGACAGGGGGCGTCGGTGGCGAGGTCGAGAAGCGGCTGCGCAGACAGGAGCTCGGGCGCGCCGTGCGTGGCGCCGAGGGACGGAGACGCGGCGCCAGCGAGGGCCGGGCACGCAGGTAGAGGGCGGGCATGGCGTCGAAAGCAGACCGGAGGCGTCAGGCAGCGGTGGCTTCGTGTGTGGGGAGAGAAGGAGACGCCAATGGCCAGCCAGAGACGGGGACAGCTGCACAAAAGGTTGTTGAGCTCGGAAGCGGTTCGAAGCTATCGAGGGTTTTCGTTACAGTCACGTGCTGTGGATTGATCACGTGATCTTTGCTGGCTTTGTTGTACCTCACTCCGGGAGAGATCAACGTTCGAATGTCTTTTGCTATTTGTGTGCTAAAGAGGAGTCGCCGGCTGATGCATGTCCTGGTTTGTGTGTGAACGTTGTGTGATGATGTCGACGAGTATGCTGACAACGCTGTCTACTTCTACTGTCTATGTCTATTGAGTATTTAATGCCATGAAAAATGAAAGAAAATCGAGGGTCTCTTTCTGGCTGCCAGACGAGCGTTCCCGGCGCTGAAGAGCGGTGTATAAGCGGGCAATTCGCAAAAACGAGGGCACAATGTGCGCGCAGACGAGAACGGTCACGGCTTGGCCGCGACAGTGGGTGCCCCGGCAGGCACACCGGCAGGCATCCCGGCGGGCGCCTCGGCCTCGCGGACGGAAGGAGGGGGACTGCCGGCGGCGGCCTTGGCGGCGTCCTCGGCCTTGCGGTTGAGAAACATGAGGTAGGTCTGCCAGCCGACGGCAAAGACGCCGGCAAAGAGGCTGCGGTACTCGAGCGGCACAAAGGTAAAGTTGACGGCGGTGACGGCGGGCCAGACCTTGAGGCTGTTGACGACGCTGACGGGCACGGTCTGGCGCACGCGGGCCCACGACTGGGCGAGGCCCTCGCCGGCGAGCAGGGCCTGCATGCCGAAAAAGTACGAGTTGAAGACGGGCGTGAAGACGATCTGGTTGACGGCCACCTTGGCGGCCAGCGACAGCGCGCGCGACGCGTAGTTGAAGCTGTGCGCCAGGTAGACGAACCAGCGGTAGCTGGGGATGGCCTGCAGCGCGCCAATGGCCAGCGAGCGCAGCGTGCGCTGCGGGTCGTAGGGCGCGCGGCCGCGGTTCATGCGCTGCACCGACAGGTCGGCGCACAGCGCAATGACGAGCGCGCTGCACACCTGCGTGACGTAGGGCCGCCGCCGCTGCGCGCGCCCGTACGAGTCGGCCGCCCACGTCAGCGGGCCCAGCCGCTGCCACAGCGGCAGCGGCGCCAGGTTGCTGGCCAGCGGGATGGGGTCGTCCTTGGCCGCGCCGGGGCCCGGCAGCGCCTTGTGCGCCTCGGCCTCGGGCAGCGCCGCGGCCTTGCGCGGCGCGCGCAGCTGCGAGGGGGTGTCTGGCGGCGGCCGCGACGGCGACGGCGACGGCGACGGCTCCGTCGACTGGGCGCGGCGGCCGTGGCTGTCGAGGCGAGGGTGGCGGTCGAGGCGGAGGCGCAGCGGACGCAGCGGTTGCGGCTGGGCCGCGGCCAGCTGGCTCAGGCTGCGTCCCGGGGCCGGTCGCAGCGGCTGCGGCCGCCAGAGCGCGCGCGACAGCGGCACGGCCATGCTGGAGGCGGGGCGGGGGCTGGCGCGCGCAAGACGAGACGCCTGCAGCGGAGGCAGAGAAGCGCGCGTGTCGTCGGGACGAGGCGACGATAGGATGGCTGGAGACGGAAAGAGGTCTGGCGGCGTCTTCTGCCTGGGGAAGTTGCGACTGGCTTGGTTTTACCCGGAAGGTGCACAGGCAGCGCGGGTCGTTCCTGCCCCGGATTCTGCTGGTCCCGATATCCGCTGCGTTTGTACCATGGACGGGCAAATTGTGCAACTGAGTATTGCTCGATTTCCGACGGGCTTCTACGAGTACGAGTAGTCGAGGTTTTTTTTCTTCCTCCTTTCGTTTCTCTTGCGCCGCGCCGTCTTCGGCTCAGCATTGCCGAGCAGCGCAAACTACGGCGCCCTCCGCTAAACCTGCCCTAACCGCTAGCGCTAGCGGGCTTGAGGCGCTGGCCGTACCTTTTCCCGAAACGCTCCGGACCCTTGTTCTTCGAATGGCGTCTTCGGTTGGAGGCGCT
The DNA here is from genome assembly GCA_019925305.1 of Sporothrix cf. nigrograna. Classification (NCBI taxonomy): domain Eukaryota; kingdom Fungi; phylum Ascomycota; class Sordariomycetes; order Ophiostomatales; family Ophiostomataceae; genus Sporothrix; species Sporothrix cf. nigrograna. The sequence continues at coordinate 157,618 of JADHKR010000008.1, read as the reverse complement.
TTGCGATGTCGCTATCGCTGCTATTGTGATGAGGTCACCGAGGATGTACATATACACAAGGATAAGAACGTGGGAGACTGCGGTGTGCCTGTGAAAATAACGAGTACCAACATCGTCTTTGCTGCGGACAGCAGTCTGAAAACCGCCCAAAACCAGTTTATATACCGTAACGCCAGCCAGACCGTAGCGGAGCGTTCCCGCGCATCAGCGCACGAACCACTACCAAACGAACAACCAAAAAATCAACAAGATCAAGATGCAAATGGCCATGGTTTTTTTTCTTTCGCCCTCGTTCTCCTACGTCGGCCGGCGCAGCGGGTGGGCCTCGGTGTTGAGCACGTAGGTGTCGAGGCTGACGACCTGGGGGTCCTCAAAGATGAGGTAAAAGTACTTGAGCGTCTCGGCGAGCCAGAAGCTCTCCATGCTGTCGGCCCAGGAGTCGCGCGGGCGGGTGCAGTCGTGGACGGCGGTGTGGGCGATGGGCGTGGTGGTGGCGGCGACGATGCTCTCAAACATGCGCCAGGCGCGGTCGAGCAGCGACGCGTCGCCGGTCAGGCGGTAGAGGATGAAGACGCTCTCAATGGCCTCGGGGCGCAGGATGTAGCGGCGGTCGTCGTAGTGGAGGACGCCGGGGACGAGGCGCTCGGCGTCGACGATGGCGGTGACGTCGGCGGCGGCGGCGTCGGTGCCGCCAGCGCCGGCGGGCTTGTGCTTCTTGGCGACGTCGGCGTGCCAGGCGGCGGCGTCGTAGGCGCAGGCGGCGGGGTCGGAGGCGGCGCCGACGGCGCACTGCGAGACGGTCATGATCTCGGGCATGATGCCGGCGGGGCCGGCCTCGTAGGCCCAGAGGCAGCCCTCGACGAGCTGGCGGGCGACGGCCATGTCGTCGGGGCGGCCAAAGAGGCGCGCGGCCAGGCCGACCATGCCGCCGGCAAAGCAGCCGAGGTGCTGGGCCTTGGGCACGGTGTGCACGGCGTCGGCGGGCAGCTGGCCGTTGGTGTTCTTGTCGCCGGGGAAGAGCATGGGCGCCGTGGACGGCACGCGCGGGCGGAAAAAGAGGTGCTCAGACATGGCGCGCAGCGCCTTGAGGTACATGTCGCGGTAGGCCGGCACGGCGCCGCCGAGCAGCAGAAACTGCTTGGGCAGGTACTCGTAGAGCGAGTCGGCCATGCCGCCAATGGTGAAGCCGGAGCCGCCGGTGAAGTCGGCGGCCTCGGCGTTGACGACGACGGGCCACAGGCCGGGCAGGTGGGTGCGGTCCTGCTGGTCGGCAAACAGGTCCATGACGCGCTGCACGGCGTCGTAGTACTTGGGGTTGCCGGTCAGCTGGCTGAGGCGCGTAAACTCGAGCGACAGCGAGCCCAGCTCGGACACGAGCGACGTCTTGTGCGGCGGCTGCGGGCGGCCCTTGCGGCGCTCGTTCATCTTCCAGCGCGTGACGGGCACGTGGTTGGGCGTGTCAAAGGCCACGTACAGCATGTCGCCGAGCTCGGCGGCCTTGGCCAGCAGCGACGGGTACTGGCCGTCGGACAGGTCGTAGGCGGCCAGCAGGCCGCCCAGGTAGCGGATGGTCGTCTCAAAGACGTTGACCTCGTCGAGGTCCGTCGTCGAAAAGTCGAGCTGCTCGACGGCGTTGACGGCGCCCTGGAACTCGGCGTGCAGCCCCATGATCCACAGCGTGTCCAGCGTGTCCACCAGCGTCGCCGCCCAGCCGCCGAAGCGGCTGACCGCCGTGCCCTTGACCGGTCGCACCTCGTCGGCCAGCCACGCGTGCGTCTTGTAGCCGCTCCACGCGTGCGTAAAGTTGGCCCGCACCTGCTCCAGCCGCGCCAGCCGCACGCTGCGCGCCGCCGCCGTCTCCGCGCCAAAGGCGTGCTGGATGCGCGGCAGGCCCTTGAGCGTCACCGCGCTGGCCCGCGGCACCGGCCGCAGCGCCTCGGGCGCAATGGGGTGGTGCAGCTTGACCGACGCCCAGTGGAACTTGCCGTCGTCGGGCACGGCCGGCGGCGGCGCGTCGGCCGGCGGCGGCGCGCCCGGCGGCAGCACGCTGCCCCACGGCGCGGCCGGGACGTGCTGCCGCGTCTGGTAGAAGAGCAGGCCGATGATGCCGGTGAGCACCAGCGTGACGGTCAGCCGTCGCTTGTTCCAGCGGGTAGCCATGGGGGGTGGGGGGGGGGAGTGGGTGTTGGTGGGTGTCGGCGGTGGATGTCAGCGGTGAGCGTCAGCGGGAGGTCTTTGTTGAGGTCTTGTTGAGGCCGTCGTGAAGCCGTCGTGAAGCCGTCGTTGAGGTCGTTCAGGCCAATTGTCACGATGGTGATGATGCTGCGTCCAAGGAAGGAGCAACCCGCCGTGAAACAGGAAACGCGCAGTGGATTGGACCCACTCGGCAGGGCTGCCGTCTTGGAGCTCCATCGGCGCCAGTCTTGTTTTGGTGTAGCGTGCCAGCCCCTTCCAGGACGGCTGCGGGGCTAGGCCTGAAACGCCTGTGCCCAGCCGGCTACAGCGCTCGTGTGCGTCGTATCGCAGTAATTACAGCGGTTGGCTGCCAAGTGCAGACCATGCCAGCGTCGCCTGACGTTGTCTCGGCACGCGTCTGTCTGCGGGTAAACGGTGCCTGCCGACAGGCTGCCGAGGACAACAGCGGACGCCGGACCGGCGGTGCGTCGCCGCGTCGTGGCCGGGGCGCGGCGGCGAACGGAGTTGGCAAATCCCGAGCACGTGACGCGGCTGGGGCTGCAGCGCTACCGCGCGCTGGGGGCCTGCAGCAGCCGCAGTGGGCTGCAGTGGGCGGTGGGCTGTGCCGGCAGCCGGCTCTTGCGTGCTGACCACCTTGTTTTGGCCGTCCGCCATTGGCGATGCCCGACACCGCGCGACGACGACACGGCGCTCTGCAGGGCCGCGCACACGCCGACACGGACACCGGATCGCCAGCCACCGCTGATTCGCTGTATCGCTGTATCGTCGTCTCGCACCTCTGAACGGCCGGCATGCCCCCCGACCCTGCGACGCCCGGCGCGGCCCCGACGCCTTCGGCGGCGGCGTCGGCGGCGCCCTCGACGGCGTCGTCGCCCGCGTACCGCGTGCAGACGCGGCGGGCGCCGTCCAAGCGCGCGGTCGAGCGGTCGTGCATCGTGTGCCACCGGCGCAAGGTCAAGTGCGACAAGACGACGCCGTGCGCCAACTGCGTGCGCGCGGGCGTGCTGTGCTGCTACCCGTCGACGAAGCGGGCGCCGCGGCAGCCCAAGACGACGATTGCCGACATTGCGTCGCGGCTGGTGCAGCTGGAGCGCACGATTGTGGCCGTGGCGGGGGGTGAGGGGGAGGGGGGGGAGGGGGGTGACGACGAGAACGGCGACGGCGACGACAGCGACACGGCGCCGTCACTGGCGGGCACCAACGCCGGCAGCGCGAATGGAGGCGCTCGCGCACACTCCAACACCCACGCCGGCAGCCTGGCGTCGGCCCTCCGTCAGGGACAGCGCGCCCGGCCGCCGCCGCAGCTGCACCACCGAGACGACGCCCACGACGACGCGTGGCGCAGTCGAGCGCCCAGCGACAGCGGCGCGGCGGCGCAGGAGATTCTGCTGCACAACGCCTACGCCAGCCGCTACATCAACGACATGCTGCTGTCGCGCATCCTCGAGCAGGAGGAGGAGCTGCGGACGGCGCTGGCGTCGCCCAAGGAGGCGGCGGGGGCGGCCGGCAGCGGCATCGGCGGCACCGGCGGCACCGGCGGCGACGGCGACGGCGACGGCCGCAACGACGACGCGGACGAAAGCCGGGGCATGGACGCGGACACAGCGCCGGCAGTGACACTCTTCGGCACGCTGACGAGCAGCCGCTACGTGCCGCGGTCGCCGTCGCTGCGCGGCAGCAACAGCGCGCTGCACCCGCCGCGGCGGCAGGCGCTGCAGCTGTGGCACGCGTACCTGCGGCACGTGGAGCCGACCAACAAGGTGCTGCACGTGCCGACGGCGCAGATCGGCGTGTTCACGGCGATCCACACGCCCGGCGCGACGGAGCCGGCGTTTGAGAGCCTGCTCTTCTCCATCTACTACGCGACGGTGACGACGTACCAGCCCGACGAGTACCGCGCGGCCTTTGGCGAGGACAAGGCCGTGGGCCTCGACCGCTACCGCGCCGGCATGGAGCGCGCGCTGGCGCTGGCGCGCTTCCTCGAGGCGCCGAGCCTGCCGGCGCTGCAGGCGCTGACGCTGTTCCTGCAGACGTCGCGCGCGCACAGCCCCGGGCAGGCCACGTGGGTGCTGTACGGCATGGTGCTGCGGCTGGCGCAGTCGATCGGGCTGCACCGCGACGGCGCCAACTTCCGGCTGTCGCCGTTTGACGCCGAGATGCGCCGGCGCGTGTGGGGCCACATGGTCAAGCAGGACGACCGCGCGGCCGAGGACCACGGCATCGACATGGGCGGCTTCGCCGACGGCGACACGGACATCCAGGAGGCGCGCAACATCAACGACAGCGACATCCACCCCGGCATCGCCGCGCTGCCGCCGCCGCAGCCGCGCTGGACCGAGATGACGCTGCCCGTGTGCATCCGCCGCCTCGGGCTCACCGTCGAGTACGTGGCGCGCCTGCTGGCCGAGATGAAGGCCGCCGCCGCGCCGCGCAGCAGCGGCGGCCGCGCGCTCGTCGCCGTGCGCTCGCCCGACCTGCCGCTGACCGAGGCGCGCCGCCGCGCCATCATGACCGAGCGCAACGCCTACGTCGAGGACCTGCTGCGCCACTGCAACCTGGTCGTGCCCGTGCAGCGCGCCACCTACAAGATGGTGCGCCTCGTGCAGCGCAAGTTTGACTTTGTCACGCGCCTGCAGCTGGCCACCATCCTGCTGCGCCAGGGCGGCGGCTGCACAAACGACAGCAACGACAGCAACGCCCACCCCAAAAGCGTCCCCGCCATGGCCACCGAGGAGAACCTGGCCCTCGCCTGCGCCGTCATCGAGCTCAACGTCGACATTATGGAGGACGAGCTGCTGCAGGACTTTCGCTGGACCGCCGAGATCTACCCGCAGTACCACACGCTTCTGTACGTGCTGTGGCACCTCTGCGTCGCGCCCGTGCCCGCCGCCAACCCGGGCCTGCGCGACCGCGCCTGGGCCGTCGCCGACGGCATGTACGCCATGGAGGACGCGCGCCAGAAGCGCCAGAACGGCCGCGGCCGCAACTCCAAGTGGGCCGTGCTGATGGCGCTGCGCGAGCGCGCCAAGCGCGTGCGGGCCGCCGCCGAACGCGCGGAGCGCGCGGAGCGGCCGGAGTGTGATGCCCAGACGGCCAAGGCCGAGGCAAAGAGCGACGTCTGCATGGACGGCAGCGCCCGTCCGCCCGTGGGCAGTCCGCCGTCTGCGCCCGCCACCGCGGTCCTGGCCGACGACGCGGCGTTTGCCGGCCCGCCGCTGGCCGCGGCCTACGCGCCGCTGTCGGCCGCGGATCTGGGCACGACGGCGGCGGCGGGCGCGCCGGCCGGGGCTGCGGCCGGCCTGGCCCCGGCCTACGCGCCTGCCGCGCCGCTCGACCCCGCCGACGCCGTCATGAGCGAGTTCCTCGGCGACAGTACGCTGGGCATGGGCATGGACATGGACTGGGTGCGCGGGTTCATGGACTGGAACGCCGTGGCCGACGACTTTCGCATGCGGTCGTACGACCCGGGGACATAGGGGTACTGCGATCCAAGGAACGTCGATTGGGTGTCTGAGCGGAGATACAGAGGCGATACAAAGAGGCGTACAAAGATATACACTACGCTGCCACGGCAGCAGAGAATGACAAGATACGAACAATAGAAATAGACACAAATCACCAACCCCCTCCACACTCAAAAACAGTCGGCATCACTTCTACACCACTCCACACTCAAAAAATAGTCCGCAGGCTGAAGCCGGCGTAGTGGACGCGCGCACACAGCATCACGGTGGAGCCGGCGAGCAGAAAGACGCCGGAAAAGACCTTGACGCCGACCCAGTCGTTGTGGTGCGCGAGGATGGCGCCGGCCACGGGGCTGGTGACGAGGCCGGGCACGGCGCCGACCAGAAAGACCATGCCGCTGCGGTAGCCCAGCTCGGCGCGCGGCGCGACCTGGGCGACGAGCGAGGCGATGAGGCTGATGTAGGCGCCGGAGAAGAAGCCAAAGAGGGCGGCAAAGGCGATGGCGCCGGCGCGGCTGGTGGCGGGGATCCAGAGCGCGAGCACGACGACGCCGGCCGCGTAGCAGAAGACGACAAAGGCGTTGTACTTGCCGAAGCGGTCGGCGGCCCAGCCGGACAGCAGGCGCCCGGCCAGGCTGAGCGCGTTGAGGATGGCCGCGAGGTACTGCGCGAGGCCGGCGTCGACGTGGCCGGTGGCGAGCGCGGCCACGGGGACGTACGTGATGGGCACAAAGACGCCAAAGGTCAGCAGGAACATGCCGAGCAGCAGCAGCACGAAGCCGGGCTCGACAAAGGGCGCGGCCAGCTGCGCGCGCGTGAGGCGGGGGGCACCCCCACCGCCACCGGCACCCGACGCGGCCGGCGCGCGCGCGCGCACCGTCAGGTTGGCGACGACGAGCAGGCCGAGGATCAGAAAGGCGCAGGCGCGCATGGCCCAGGGGTAGCCGACGCCGGCAATGAGGCGCGACACCATGATGGGGAAGACGACGCCGCCGACGGAGCTGCCCGTGGACACGACGCCGTACGCGAGCCCGCGGCGCCGGCCGAACCAGCCGGGCACGCACGCCAGCGCCGGCTGGAAGATGGCCGCCACGCCCACGGCGCTGCACACGCCCTGCGCCAGCAGCAGCTGCCAGTACCGCGTCGCCAGCGACGCCATCATCAGCCCAAACACGTGCAGCAGCGTGCCGCCCAGCACCACCGGCCGCGGCCCGTACGCGTCAAACAGCCGCCCGACCACCGGGCCCATGGCCATCATGAAAAAGATCTGCAGCGACGGGATCCACGCAATCGTGCTCGCCGCGTACGCCCGCAGCGGGCCCGTCTCGTAGTACGCCTGGAACACGCCCACCGCGTTGATCCAGCCGAAGCTGCAAAACGACGTGCACCACGCCCCCAGCACCACCAGCCACGCCCGCGCGCCGCCGTCGGGTTGGCTGCCGTTTGTCGCGGCCGGCTCCTTGTCGTGCATCTCCGGGCCAGGGTCGGTGCCGGCGACGGCTGTCTTGGTCTCCTTGTCGGCCATGGTGTGAATCTGCTGTGGTGCTGTGTCGTGGGAGAGAGAACAGGTGAAGCAGGGACACAAGAGGCCACGAGCATCTTATAAGAAAGCTGGAAAACAACGGCGACGGAGATCTGAATGGAGCCGAGCAGCAGACATGACAGCGGCGACGCGACGGACGGCCTCTCGGGCAGGCGAGGACAAGAAAAAGAAATCATGTTGATTCAAAGGATCAAATGGATATGATCAAATGGATCAAATCAACCCAGATCATATCATAACCAGGCCGGCGCCACTTCTAGCCCCTCGGGCCTCAGGAACCGCCACGGACCTTGCAGATCTTTTAAGGTTATCCTGCGAGGAGTCTGTCCTGTCATCTCCGTGCTGCACCGGCCGCTAGCTCCGGTGATCAGACCTGGGCAAACGTGGGAAATTCGTCCACGCCAAAAGCATACGTCCGCGGCGTTAAGGCGTGTGGAGAAAGTGCAGGTGCAGGGGTTCCGATGTCCTTTTGTATTTATCCTTGACCTCGTAAATCATTCAGTACGACAGAATGCAACACGGCCCAATACACTACCCACTCCTCGGGTGTATGACTGTTACAAGATTGGATGATGGGCAAGAACGATAGGGCAGCATATGAGGACATCCGCTACAAGTTACATTTATTATATTTTATTTATTTGTTTATTTTCCCCAGTATATTACAACCGTATGCTCCTCTCACAAACATCAATCCTCTCTTCATGGGCCGCGGTGGCTGAAATGAATTCTTCGTATCTGATCAGACAAAACCAATGGTGCTGCAAAACAAGGATGGATGTATTTCTTTTCTTTGTTTTCTCTTCCTCTCCTCCACAATGTCGCCAAGCAATAGGGCTGAGCCTGTAACTCCCTTATCTCCGGAACTCAGCGGGTGATATTTCACGACTTCTCGACATACTTCCACGATAAACAAACACCGCTGCCACTACCAAGGACATGGCGTTTCTCTTCATTGACAACAACACGTCAACCGACCGGCGGTCTCAGCAACGGATCCGCAGCCATGGCATGAAGGGCAAGAATGCGGGCAGAGTGATCCCAGCCAGAGGCCATCGAAGGCGAGGTGAGGAACACGGCGAGGAGAAAGACGAGGCGACACGGCCGGCGCGGCCGAGCAGCATTGTGCAAGCTCGACCGCAGAGACACGACAGGCTACTCCTGCCGAAGCGGGCCACCCATGCCGCGTCACCATCCGCCGATCCGTTCGCCGGGTTCGAGTTCGCCTCCTTTACGACGCCCGTGCCTGTTACGGAGACCAGCCGCCAGCTGTTCCACGACCGTACGTCATCCGGCCCGACAGTAGACTGACAGCCGCTGACCACTTTCACAGTCCACAATGCCGTCTCGGAAGAGCTCTATCCCCGCGCGTTCTGCCGGCCGTCGAACGAGATTGAAGCACGCTGGTTCGAGACTGTCATGACGAATCCGTCTGGTACGTCTGTTTTTTTTTTTCTTTTTTTTTCTTTTTTTTCTTTTTTTTCTTTTTTTTCTTTTTTTTCTTTTTTTTCTTTTTTTTCTTTTTTTTCTTTTTTTTCTTTTTTTTCCACTGACGAAGCAGTCTTCCATTGCGGCGTGGCTGTCATGGCCATCCATCGCCACCAGCTGCTTGGCCGGCGCGACGAGCCTCTTGACGCGACACGGCACCTGCTGCAGGCCATGCGTCTCCTCCGCCGTGACCTTGACTCGGTAAACATACGAGAAGCCAGTCCAGTCGGTATGATGACCGTCGTCGTCTCGCTCGCCATCCGTGCCAATCTCGTGGGCGCCCCGGACGAGGGCCGCACACACCTCCAGGCCCTGCAGCGGATCGTTGCGCTGCGGCAGGGCGGACTGCCGGCACTGTGCGCCGCCGTGCCGGAGCTCGGCAACAAGATCCGCCGCACAGACGCCGAACTGGCGCTGGCCGCTGGGACGGCAACCATCTTTGGATCGCGGTACCGCCATCTGCCCTTGCCCCTGGCGCCCGTGTCGTTTGCGCTCCCCCCTCCCTTGGACAGCGTATCCGTCGAGCTGCAGCTGGTGGTCCAGGACATTTTTGTGCTGTGCGGCTATGCCGGCCGCAGCCATGTCCGGCTCGGCACCATCGAGTACCAAGATCGGATCCTCTCCATTATCCAGCGCCTGATCGACTACGCGCCGCTCGACGTCGGGGGATGCCGGCCGCCACACCCTCTGGACGACGTTTGCCAGCTGGGGCTCTTGTCTTTTATGACGACCGTTCTGCACCGAGACCCGCAGAAACGGTCTTTTTACTCCAAAGCCCTGTCTGGACTGTTCCGGGCACGACTGCAAGAACCCTCTAGCAGCACGCCGTGCCGTCCTTTGGAGCTGGGCTTCTACCTCTGGCTAAACATCGTCTATGCTTTGTCGGCTCCCATGGACTTTGAGGAGTCTGAGAGGTGTTCCGACCGCGTCCGATTCTTGAGCAACACGCTGTCCATCAACGCGTGGGATGCTGCCGTGGCTCATTTACGCGTCTACCCCTGGGTCGATGAATTTCACGACAAAAGCGCAAGGATGATCTGGCAGCAGGCTACCTGTGGATGGCCAGTAAAATAAAATTGCAATCGGTACAGCAACCTAACCAGTAACGTATATATATATGTGTATATATATATGCTCACTTCCCGCCCATACCCCCGCGTGACTGTCTCCAATCTACTTGGCACCCAGGGCTGCAGCATCCACGCCATGGCCCAGTGCGTCGAGCCGCTTCAGAATGTCACTCCATACGCGCTCCTGGGTGGCCTTGCCGTGGGCATTTGTCATCCACGCCGGGACGTCGTCGCTGTGCACGTCAGTGTGTGTTTGTGAAGGACTGCGGGGCGAGGGGAGGGATACTTTTTCACGCGGCACTCGGAGCAGTAGGCGCCGTGGCTCTCGGGCCCGGCCATGGCCGCCTGCAGCAGTGTCCGGCTGCCCTCTTCGGCGGTCCGGGCCAGCAGTTTTCGCAGCGTGGCGACGGCCATCTTGGACGCGCCCGACGCGTTCCGGTCGAGCTCGGTGTAGCACAGGCCGGGGCTGACGGCGTTGACGATGACGCCCGACGACGCGACAGGCAGCAGGGATGCCATCTGGCGCACGGCATAGATCTGCAGGAGCTTGCTCTTGGGATACTGCGTGAAAGCGCCAAAGCCTCTGGCCGCGCTGAGCTGGTCAAAGACGTCGCCCTCTTCGTCGTCGGTTGCGGGCGCCACGGCCTTTTTCATGCTGTCTTCCAGAGCCGCGTTGCTCGACACGACGGTGAGGTGCGTTGTGGTACGAAAGGTGCGCGCCGACGCTCGCAGCACGGGCAGCGCCCGCAAAGCCAGCAGCATGGTCGCGACGACATTGACCAGCAGAGACAGCTCGATGCCGACGCCGTCCACAATCTGCCGGCGGGTCATGACGATGCCGGCATTGGCAACCAGGGCATCAAGCCGGTCGAGCGCGTGCAGGCGCTTGGCAAAGGCCTCGACCGAGTCGAGCGACTGCAGGTCTAGATGCCAGACCTCTGCTTTTCCCGTGACGGCACCGCCGTCCTGCTCAATCTCCTGCCGCATCGTGGCCAAGGCTGTCTCGCCCTTCTGGATGGACCGCACGCCCAGGACGACACGTCCAGCACCCATCCTCAACAGGTGCTTGGCACACTGGAAGCCCAGCCCTGTATTGGCACCGGTCACGACATAGGTCTGCTGGGCAATGTCCGCGGGTGGCGTGGGCAGTGCCAGTGCAGTGTACTGGTCGCGAACGAAGCCGAAGAAGGAGGGCATGGTCAAGTTGTCGAGAGTGAGAGGGTTGGTTGTTTGTTGTTCTTCGGTACGGAAAATGGTAAAGAAAGTGATACAAGATGTGGAAGAAAATAGGTGCATCTTCTTTCACTTCTACAGAGATTTCCGTCTCTTTTTATACAAATGGGCTCAATCAGATTCTCGACGACATGCACCGCAGTCGTGCGGTCGTGTCATTGAAGCTGGCTGTCCAATCACAACTACCGACCAATCAGAGACTTTTATCCATTTTGGGTAAAGTGCCAGAGATCCGGAGGACTTGTTCACAAGCCCAGCTGCAAAAGCAACGGCAAACGGCGAAAAGGCACCTTAACTCCCGGACGTAGTTTTGTCACGCGCGTTGACAGACAATATCAGAGCCGCTGTGTAGAGTAAGCGCGGAGCCTGCCAGTCCCGGACGGCGAACCTATACATAATACTGCTGTTTCCGAGCCCATGGAAATAAAAAGACGTTGACACAAAAAAAATCGACAAGGGGTGTGGACGGCGGACAAGAGACGGACTGCACGCGGAGTGCATGTTGTCTGAGGGCTGGTGAGAATCGTGGACATATGATTGTGGATTGCTTGTCCTTGTAAAGCTACCGTATTTCTTTAAGAGGATCTGTGTTAAAAGTGCCCCCAGAGAAGGAAAGTAAGGAAGCAAGAAACCGGAGTGAACTTGTCCAGGCCTTTTTTCTTCCTTCTTGGATTACTTCTCCTCACTATTTGTCACTTCTTTGCCTAGACAAGCATCATTTCCCCAATTGATCAGAATGCTTCGGCCGACACAGTGCGGGTCCATAGCTACTCGTGCGGTATGTATGTACGTACAAATACTAGTACGTGGAAGACAAAGCACACGCGACCATATAAAAGCCGTAATGATATATTACTCTATGGCAGGCGTAACAATTGTCACCTCCTCATGTCACTCGTGGCGGCTCTTCAGGCCATAATTTCTGATTTAGCATTGCTTCGAAAAAGGTACTTTAAGCCCTTTTCCAGTACTTCGAGCCCTCCCGTACCTTCCTGTGGGCCTACACGCAGGTCTGGAAATACACGACAGGGTGACATTCTTTTGATCCAGCGAGTGCTTCGTATGTACCAAGCCCAGATATAACTGCAACCTCCACAGTTTAGTGTACAAGTGCTTAGTTGTAACGTGGCCACCCTTGCTGTCTTGGTAGACAGCGGTAAAATGAGCCTTGTGTCTTTGGGGCTCGCATGAATTGTCTCGCTGGAATTTTAGTATTCGACGGGTTCTCACTATCCATGAGTGTACTCGAAGGTCTGGGTGCGTAACTCACGTCATGATGGCCACTGTAACTCCGCGTGGAATGTCCGCATCTTCGACAGCTTTTGCAAACGTGTTTTTTACCTCGGGTGATAGGTAGGGTCGATGCTAGGCCTCGGTTTTTGTGGCGTATTTGACGTTGCCGCCATTGACCGCAACTGTCTTGATGATTGTGCTCTCAAACACCTTATTAGGCATTTCAGGGGTGTGTATGGAAAATGTGTTGGTTTTTAAGCTGTTGTGAGAGCAGCTGTGTGAGTATGGAGAAAGCTCGTGCAGTACAGTTGGGGTCGTGACCGCGACGCGAATTTCCGCGCCACGCGTTTTTCATCACACCTTATTACTTTTTCAAAAAAAAAAAAAAAAATAAACAACACGCAATGGATTTACATGAATGTGGCAGCATTTTACGGCCAGAAGAGCGCCTCTGCGTAAACGCAGAGTCGGCCAATCATAAGCCTGGCAGCTCAGCCAGTGGGAGTATAGTCACGTGGTAATGCAAGTGACTATCGTGACTTTTTTTTCTTTTTCCATCTCTCATCACTTCATTCTTACTCAACAAGTCACAAACGCTCGACTTCGGCCCATTCTCCGCATCCTTTATCAACTACGGCCTCAGCATCTATGTTTACCAGACTCGGCTTGACGTTTACACGCTCGCTGCCACCGCGCGCGGCAACTAGAATGGCATCAACCTTGGTTGGCGCGTCTGGACGTGTGTATACGGAGCTCGAAGTTCTACGCCTACACCCCATGACAAAGAAGCCACACATATTCAAAGCGCAGTAGGTCACCTTTGCAATCGACGACGAGTGGTTTTGCAAGCGTCCGTCATCCATCGCCACATTTTTTCAAATCACCTTGCAAATTCTTTTTCGTTATCGCTCGTATAGTTTTATCTCCAACACTCTCTCGCAGGTGCGGCAATGACTATTTTGTCTACAAAAGCTTGCACAAGTCTGTCTTTGCGTTGTCGCAAGAACTTGCTGCGACGCTTGGTAAAACCGGCTGCCTGCGCATGCACACCGACTACATTGAGAACAAGGACAAAGACGAGTATGTCCTTGTCTACCCCTACTTTCGAGACACACTACTCGGGTTGATCCAGAAGGACGCGGCACCCCCCCTTACAGAGCGCGTGGAAATACTGCGAGCGACCGCAGAGGCCGTCCACGAGATGCATAGCCAGGGCTGGGTGCACATGGGTACGGAGAACGCAAAGGTGGTGCTTGGCTCGGATGACAATTGCTAACTTTGATAGAGATCAAACCTGACAACATCTTGGTGGACTGGACCTCGGACGGCAACGATCAAAAGACTGTAACAAAGGCCGCTCTCGGCGACTTTGACCTTGCCTTCCATCCCCCGCCAGGAAGCTGACTTTACCTGCCTTACCCTTTTGGAAACGTCATGTGGCGTAGCCCCGAGGGACAGGCCGGCAAGGGGATAACGGCCGCATCCGACGTCTTTTCGCTTGGACTCGTGGTAGGTAACCATAACCAAGGAAGGCCATGCGGCTATTCCCAACCGGCCTTGCTTGCATAGGGGATATAAAATTTCAAAGAAACCAATACTGATGTCGTCGTCCAGTTCATCTACACATTTGGTGGTGGCGGGTATAGGACGAGCTTTGGCGACGGGCGCTGCAGGACGTATCGTCGGCAGCCGAAGAAATTGTACGACATGAACCAGAGATGAGGTTTACAGAATGGGGAAAGGGCCTGGGTCCTCTGGCCGTGGATCTGTTTGGCGGCATGGCCAATCCCGACCCAGGAGCACGGCTGACGATGGAGCAAGTGCTGGCACATCCCATGGTGGACTGAGGAAGACTAGCATTTTTTAAAATAACATCCTTACTTCAGTATACGAGTACACAAAAAAAAAGAAGATACGAATTAATGAGTAAACAAGACATTCTCAAACTGCACGATCCTCCCAAGAGGGTTCTGACGATCAACTCACGCCCCCCTTGGATTGTCATGTTCAGTGTAAGAGCATCATGATAAGAATATAGCTCTACAGACAACTGAAAACTCCAGCAACCAAAACACCGCTACTCTTCTCGCACCGGCAGCTCCAGGTCAACGAGCCACGGCAGGTGCTGCGGCATGTCGGCGTCCCCCCCAATCGCCGCGTTGATGAACAGCGTGTGCGCGCCCGCGGCCAGCGGCCGGTCGTCGCCGCGGCAGTGGCTCGTCGCGCGGTGCCCCCGTGCCTGCCAGGCCTGCAGCGCGGCCGTCTTGGCTGCCGCCGTCGCATCGTCGTCCAGCCGGCCGCGCCGGAAGCTGGCCAGCGTGTCCAGCACGGCAGACTGGCCGTTGTCGATGGCGGTAAAGTGCGACACAGCCGCCGTCCTGTCTTCGCTGTCTGTTCCGTCACTGTTGCCTAGCCGGCCCGCCATCCGGGGCCGCCAGGCCACCAGCTTGCCGCCCCAGCCCTCGTGCACGTGGCCGAAGCAGTGCAGCAGCGGCCGCGCCCGCTCGACCGCCCGGAACAGCTGCGCACAGCCGAGCCGCTGCTGGCTGCCCGACCGGTCGAGCACCCCCGCGGGCGGGCCGTGCGTCAGGACAATGTCGGTGCCCGCTGCCACGTCAAAGCCGTGCCCGTCGGCCGGCCGGTACTGGAAGCCCCAGTCCGCCGCCGGCGACGGCGTAAAGGGGCTCGCGTAGACGGTCAGCGTCGGCCCGTGCGCGAGCCGGAACCGGTGCGTCCCCTCGTCCAGCAGGTGGATGTTGTCCGCCGCCGCCGCCGCCGCAAACAGCCGCCGCGCCTCGCCGTAGCCGCCGTACGTGCGCGCCACGAGCGCCGGCTCCGACGCCAGCCCCGCCTCCTCCACCTTTTGC
Organism: Sporothrix cf. nigrograna; assembly: GCA_019925305.1. Taxonomy (NCBI): domain Eukaryota; kingdom Fungi; phylum Ascomycota; class Sordariomycetes; order Ophiostomatales; family Ophiostomataceae; genus Sporothrix; species Sporothrix cf. nigrograna. The sequence continues at coordinate 142,524 of JADHKR010000008.1, read as the reverse complement.
CGGAATACGGGCTCGTCCAGCGTCCAGTCGTGGTTGCCGGCGATGACCAGCTTCAGCGGGGCTTCGAGCGCGCGCAGTTGCTCCAGCGTCGTCTCAAACTCGGCCAGCTTGCTCTCCTCCGTCAGGTCGCCGCAGTGGAGGACGACGTCAGCATTGGCGGGGGGGTCGAGGTTCGGGGGGAAGATCTGGCCGTGCGTGTCCGATAGAATGAGAAATCTCGTCCTGGCTGTACTCGCCATCTTGTCTCTTGAGCGAGGTGCCTCTTGTCGAGGCTGCCATTTGAGCCGACAAGAGGAGCGAGTTGTAGATTGTCAAATGCGTTAGCTAGAAGGAGGCGAAGAGACGTCGGCAAGGAGTGAGTGTATTTTTTTTCTTTGGCATCGAATGCACTGAAATCGACAGTTGCCACCACCTGTCCAGTCAGCACAGCTCCGTGAGAAAAAGTGGCACGTGACGCAGCCTTGCCAAGGTCATTCTCGCCACCAAAAGGCACTGCGCATCGCGACGTCAAACGGCATCGGCGTGCATTCTCGGCCAGCAACTGCGCACGATGCCACCATCTGATTGCCAGCCATGATTATTTCGTCGCAGTTGGCTGGTTAACGCCCTGCAACCAGGCCATGTGATTCGGCCAGTGTTGTGTCGCTCCTTCCGTGTAGTGCGTATCGTATTTGTCCTCAACGCGCACCAATCAGAAGCAACAATTTAACGTCATGTCAAGCATCAAACGGCCTGCGTCCCAAACAGCCTCCGACACAACACAGCAGCGCCACGGTCGAGCCCCAGGAACGGGCAGTCTTGTTAACAAACAGCCTTGTGGATTCAGCAGTAGAAGAGATGACGGCCGCATCGACACACTAAACAATTTCTTTCTCTTCTGTTTCATTCTGTTCATGTAATGCTTCGTAGACCCCGTCTTGACTCTGATTGTCCTGGGCACGGCCTCGTCTCAGGGCGCGTCCGTGGGGTCCCAGTCGGTCACCAGGTGCTCGTCCAGGGCGTCGAGCGCGGCCATGTCTGCCGCCGTCAGCGCAAACCCGTTGACGTCGGCGTTCTCCTGCATGCGGGCCCTGCGCGTCGACTTGGGCAGCGGCACCATGCCGTGCTGCAGCGACCAGCGCACGAGCAGCTGCGCCGGCGTGCAGCCGTGCTGCCGGGCCAGCCGCAGCAGCGTGGGGTGGCGCATGCGCATGCCGCGCACGAGCGGCGCGTAGGCCTCGACGACGATGCCGTGGCGGCCGCAGACGGCGCGGATGTCCTCGCGCGTGTTGAACGGGTGCGCCTCGATCTGGTTGACGACGGGCGCAATGCGCAGGTCCGGGTGGCCCACGAGCTCCTCGACGTGGCGCGGCCCGTAGTTGCTGACGCCGCCCGACCGCACCTCGCCCGCGCGTATCGCGTCCTCGACGGCGCGCCAGCTCGCCCACCGCGCCGCCGGGCCGCCGTAGGGGCTGTGCAGCAGAAACAGGTCAATGTAGCCCAGCCCGCACGCGGCCACCGACTGCCGGATGGACGCGCGCACGGCGTCGTACGACGTGCGGTTCTCGGCCAGCTTGGACGTGTAGAACACGTCGCCGCGCGCCACCGTGCCCGCGCCAATGGCCTCCTGCAGCGCCGCCCCCGCCTCCTCCTCGTTATGGTACATTTGCGCGCAGTCGAAGCCGCGGTAGCCCACGGCCAGCGCGGCGGCAACGGCCGTGCGCGCCTCGGAGCGCGTCATCATGTAGAGGCCGAGCTGGATCTGCGGCATCGTGTGGCCGTCGGCCAGCTGGAGGGGCCGGCGGGTTAGAAAGAGACCATTATTGCGCAGTCTGGGGAGTGGCCTCGTGGCTGCTCACCTTGACGCGGCTGGCCAGCGTGTACTTTGTTGCAGCAGCCATGCTGTCGTGTCAAGAGGTGGGCTCGTGGGCGGTGTGTTGTATGTTTTGGCGTCTTTGGTGAGAGGTAGGTCATTACGTCTGCTTTTTCGATCGGTTAGACTTGATTACTAATGCGTAGTTCAATCACGCCATCATACATGCAACAATTTTGGATGTACAATACACAGCGTAGATGCCGTTTTGTTCACGCCAAGTTTCATTGATTATGCGTTCACTCTTCGTAGAGCCCTCCCTGGGACTCGTAGACATCCTGGGCGTTTTCAGCCACGGCTGTCGGCCTAGGTGACAATTTTCTCAAAATGCCCATGGCCACGTATGCAGCGGTGTCTGACCGTGCGCCGGTTTCTTGTTATTTCCGGCTGCCGTTCCACTTGGGATCAAGACGTATCTGAGGTTTTGCTGTAGCAAGGCCGAGTGTGTGCGTCGATGACAGATTGAGCGTGCTATCTCCGGCGCAGACTCAAGCTGGCTGCAGGCTTGTCGCTTTTGGGGGCGCTGTTCGGTGGCATGGAAGTGCAGCGAGCGGCTTCCTCGTCTCAAGAGTCTTGTCTGGACAAGCATCGTGTGATCGACTCGCCACCGTCTGCGGTCGGGTCTTGCTCCTCCTCGCCAGGGCAACCAAGCATTTATTATGGGAGATTCTTGTCATGCAAGGACCGTTCCCGCCGTGAAGCAGCCGCAGCATCAATCAAGCCGTTGTTGAGTGCAGTCACTAGGAGGCTCTTTTGAAACGGCGAGATATCGACCGTCCAAGGCAAGGCAGCCCATGTCAAGCATCGAAAAGCTGCGAAGAGGATGTTAGTTCATAATTTCGTACGTGTTGCCGTGCTCAAGGGCCGCACACATCCCCGTCCATGTGCCGCGAGCGCTTGGGCTCAGAGGAAGGATGTTTGTTGTCTCTCGTGCTTGCCGGGGAAACTTGCTCGTATTCTCGCAGCAGCCAACAAGTTCCGCAGTACGTAACGATTCTGGGCGTCCTGGGATATGCATGACGCGACTGGCGCAATGCGTGCCCCTTGTGGATGACGCTCTCCCGTGAGCCCGCACCTTGTTCCGTACCATGCGGACACGCGCGATCGGCAACAGGTTGCAGCCGTTCCTTACCAGACCCGTGCCATCTGTTGAGCATCCTCACAACCGCTACCGCCAAGCCATTGTATATCGGCTCTGACAGCCCTGGGTTGGCTGCGGCTGGGTCCTCCAGCGCGGGCGGCCGCGAAGAAGGGTTCAAGCAACGCGGCACGGAGCGCCACAGCTGATGCACGGTCCACGATGCATCTGGGGGCTGAAGGCATCGGGAGCAAAGCCACGCCTTGCCGGCGTCGACGGCGCCCGCATCCTCGTCGTTATCTTGTTGTGGTGCACGGTCGGTCGGGAGCCAATCGGCAGGCAAGCGGCCAAAGATGCCGCATTCATTTTTGGTAATACGTCTGAAAGGGCGTGGTATCAGAGGGGCAGGATGAGAGGGAAGAGAAGGATCCGAAAAGAGCGTAATACATACATTGTTTAACACGGCACATCCTAATGCTGGCACATCCTAATGCTAAGAAGGTCGCTTTCTCAACTCGTGATGTGGCGAGGACTACCCGGCAAAGAAGAAATGCCATCAACATTTCCTGTGAAACTGACAAATTTCAGCTTAAAGACGGCCCTTGATATTTTCTGCCAAATTCCCGGTGATTCAACTATGGCTAGTTAAAGGGGCTCTGGCAGCGAGGAGATAATTGCTGCCCAAACGCCCCGTGCCGTCACTGCCCCATATCCCTTGCGTTTGACGCGGGGTTGGCGTAGGTACCCTACCCACTGGCCCTTTCGTCTTAGAGTGGTTGTTTAAGGATAACATTCTGTGCCTTTTTATACATGTGTTTCATCCTACCTGTTACGTGATTTTTGTCGTTGATCCCATCCCTAGGAAAACATCTAATAAACATTATCCCCTGCCCCTTCCAGCCGAGGTAAGTAAATACTTTCAATGTATGTCAAAGGGAGCGACGGCTAAACTGCATTTCAGATGTGCGAAAACGTACGTGCTGTATTCCGTTGTGCAGACCGCCACCGAGAGAGGGGAGAATTCATAGACCGCCTAGAGCATATTGTCCGATGCGATCTTGCACACGAAGCCGGTCAAACATGTGAGGATCGAGAAGACGTTCATATTCTTCAAGAGGATGAACCAGACAACGACTGTCCGGAATGCAAGGGGGAAACGCCGCCCGAAACACCATGATGTCTGCGTGATCAAATATTTTGTATGAACTTGACGATACCTTCTCTAGGTATCATGTCGTCGCTCTAGCAAAATCCTGTCTCCAATACTATTTGATGCTTTCGCGCCACCCCAAGGATACATCGAGCAGTACTTCTTATAGCCAGAGACCTCTGTAGGCCGTTTGACAAACACCCTATCCCATGTCAGGACATACATATCGGGGTGTAAGAGAAAATTCGTGTACATACCATTTGCCGTCTTGTAGGGAAGCATAATAAACATCGTGTGGTATTTTTTGCAGTTCCTCCTTCGTCAGATCGTTTGTGTAATTAAAGTCATAGATGAAACAGCCCTTGACAGGTTTTAGCGAGTCGCATCGGGGAAGAAAATGTGCCTCATCATGCGGTATGTTTTGTCGGCAGGAGTTGAAGGGTCGGCCAAGGATTTGCGAAGCAAAAATACGTCCAAATGCTGTAACCCTTTCTCCAGGTGCGGCATCAATATCTGTAACCAAGGCTCTGATAATCGCGCGATATGGCCCTCCAGGCTGCTAGCGTATAGATTAGTTACTGGATAGCCCAATGATAAAAGCAACAAATACCTACTAAATTGCATTTTTCTGCTGCTTCTACAGACTGTTCGGCGCCGTCCATCTCGTGTCGTGATCAGGAAACTCGATAATGACGAAGCAATCACCCCAGACGACATCATATGGCGGGGTAATAGTCGAAGGAGGCGTTTAAAGAACAACGACGGATAAATAATTATTCCGTAAATATCCATCTTGGTTAATTTCCTCCCATGAAAAGCGACACAAGCCACAAGACCACCATCTTTCTAAAACAGTTTTATTTTAATAAATCAACGACACCTGCTCGCCTGCAGTCCGGCTGCGAAAGTGTGTATGGTTTTTGGTCCTTATTATTCTTATACAACGACAATGGTCATAAAATAAGGCCCTGGGACAGAACCGTTTCGGACGGATGATTGTACATTTTGCGTAAAATAAGGCAAGTCTACTCATAAGCCACTTGTTTATGCGTCTCCTCGTGTCCCGGGTATGACGATAAGAAAACGGCAAAGGCTCGAAACGACATTTAGAATTAAAACGTCGAAAACTAGGATATGGGTCGCTGGCCACGCCCAACGTCACTACATTCGACTAGACCGGCGTTTGGTATACCTTTTCCTATCACTGCCGCCGCGCCTTTACACAGACCAGTCCCAGCAGGTCGTTCTGGCGGACCTCTGATAGCAATGGCTGAACTTTTGCCTCCAAGATCCGTTCTCGATCTCGCTGGCGTGGCGTACCTTTGGCCCTACTTGTAAAGAATATATCGAGCTGGACATTTGGCCATGGATCGAGCACGGGTGCAACACAACCCCAAAAGACACGTTGGCGCCGCGGCAGCAGCCAGCAACGCAGTTGTGAAGCTCGAGCTATCAATAGAAGCGACGCTGCGGATAGTCCACTCTTCTATGGCAGATATGCGGGGCGAATAGGGCATGAGCTTGGCTGTTTTTAATGGAATCTGGTCACACACACAAGTGGCTGCGCGGATGGGCAAAGACGCTCAATCTGTTCGTGCTACATTGGGGCAATTCATTCCCAGTCGTAGGAAACGTTCAGGGGCTCCACAACAGCACTAACAAGAACACCACCAGCTCGGCTCCTGACCACCTTCATCAGCTTCCCTGCCATATCGTACCGACCGAGGCGTTGCAGCGTAAAAGCAAGATTCGCGACTCCCGCCAGTTCTTGAGGATCTCGCCTGTGTGGGTCCTCTGGGAAAGGCTCCAATGCTTCCATCAATCTCCTTTCGGCGTCAGTATAGCGCTGGCGCTGATAGAATTGTCGCCCACATTCCAACAAGAGATTTTTTCTTCCAGGAACCATTTTGGGGTTGGCCGAGAGGAGTGTATCGGCCTGCTCCATACACATATTCCATTCGGAGGTGCCAAGGCTTCTTTGAAATATCCGAGTCAACGTTCCAACCACATCGGCGACACAATTCTTTAGTTGTCCGAGCTCACGAAGCCACATTCTCGCTGCCATGTGGACCAACTTGTGCATTTGTATAAAGTCGCCATGATCGTAAATGAAAAAACGGGTTCCCAGGTCCCTAATGGCTCGAGGTGAAAACGAGAGGGGAATAAGCTGTATCGGGATAACTCCTGGACCAAGACAAGCTGCAAATTTCAGAGCTGATGCTTCTCGAGATTGAAAATTTTCAAAATGATGCCGAAATAAATAATACGTGTTCTTCATTATTTCGGAAGGACGGTAGTCGTCTTGCATTTCAATGTCTTTGCAGAACTGCGTTTCTAGTTCCAGTTGAAATTGGCGCCAGCTAGTGTATTCAGAAATCCTCGAGGCAGCGTCGACAAGAGCCGGCGGGAAGTGAGTTAGCTGTTCAGTGACAGCGGCCAGGGTGGCCTTATATTCGTGAAATGTAATATAATCCCTCCGCGCACGATGTTTTTGCAAAAGACGTATGCTGTCCAATGGGTCTAAACCGGTCAGGGTAATGGTTTTATAGTCACCGTAGATAAGATTTCCGACAGTTGAACGTCCAGATGTATAGATGATGTTCAAGTAGGGGATAGAAGGATCATTACCGATGAATCTCGCAGGGTCCCCTTGAAAGCCGGAAAAGTCGTCAAAGATCAAAAGCCATCTCCGCGACTTGTTTGCGACGATTTGGTCTCGTATAAAGCTACCAACACGTGGGAGCTCAACATGTAGGCGCCCATAAATTCGGTCGAAACCAAAGTGGTAAGCGATGTCGACGTAGGACTTCTCGAGGCTACTCTGATCTAACGCAGAAAACCACAGGACGCATATGCTGTTGTCGATTTGTCGTAATCGGATGAGAAACTCAATAAGGAGCGCTGTTTTCCCAATGCCAGCGAGGCCTTGAATCAAACACCTTCGACTGTTATGTGTCATGGAAAAATGGGATTGGAGCATTTGTAGCTCTCTTTCTCGTCCAGTAAATTCGGCGTATCGTTTATGCTCGTACGGCACCACCCAGAAGCTTTCTCCCTCGGGAAGAGGGTTGACAAAATCAACCGAGACCATCGACGGCCCACTACCCTGGCTACTGTCTTGTGACTCTTTCGCTTCGGTCGGTCGTTTTCCGTAAAGCATGGCAAACTTGGCCATGACAGTGTCTTTGCCTGGTGCTAGGTCGGGAAACCTCTGTGCGCGTAGCGAGTTCCACAATGCCACAATGTTGCCGAGGTACTTGTCTTCAATGTCGGGTATTGTGTCGTGCAACTGTTCGTCCACCAAAGACTTTGAATCAGAGATAACAGCACCATCGTAGCCAAAGGATACATTTTCCTCTGATAGAACTGTATCGTTCAGCGTCGACCGTGGCTTGGGTATGCTGTTTCCGCTCTGAGACGAAGATGCGGTCCTGCTGCGCATACCGTCCGCCATAACCGCGTCGGCTGGCAATGGAAGCGAAAGGATGCCGAGATAGTGTAGATGATTTGCAACATGGTTGTGGAGCTTCTGCGTGTCTTTGATTCCTGACTCGCCACAAAACGGGCACGCGTCAAACAGTTTCTTCAACGGCCGCCGCGACATATCCGCTAGAGAGGGAAGCTGCTCGTCGGTGAATTTTCCCGGATGCTCAGTCTTCATGTGGACAATGTACGCGTCCTTGGACTCGAAGACGGCAGGCTCGCGCTTGTGTATCTTGGCCGCACACTTCCAGCGCGCGCAGTGCACGTCCTGCATGTGCGCGATCCAGTCTGAGCTTGTGCTGAACAGGACCTGACCGTACGAGGGACAGGGAAAAAACAAGCACACGTATGGGTCGATATCTTTCTTGACGTGGGCTCGCCACTTGCCGCCGTCACTGGCCATGTCGGCCGGCAGGATGAGGCAGCAGAAGGGGCACACGAAGTCCTGTGCGTTGGGGGTGATCCGTGGTGGCGATGGAAGCATGTCCTCGTTATGACTTGCCAGAGCAACCGTAGTGGCTTTGCTGACTCTGCTGGGCGCGGAAACCATCTGGCGAAATGTTTCCCGGTTGACTGTTGTCACCGTGTACTTTGTCGACGCTACAACGGACGTTTCTGTAGTGGGTAGTGTAGCTGTTTTTGTATGGCTTGTTGTTTGCAAGGCGACTGCCTCATCTACAGACACCGTGGGGGCTGCCGTGTGCTCGGGCTTTGGTGCCTGCTTCGCAGTATGGAGGACGAGTTTGTCCTGCCGCGAGCGCCGATACAAGACGTAGCGTCGGCGGAGAATCATCGTTGCCACAAGGCGGCGGCGAAGATCGTCGCTGACCTCTGGAAAGTCTCGCAGTATCCAATAGCTGAAGAGCCGCTCAAGGGCGTCTTCGCCATTTTCGGCTTCGAGTGAAAAGGAGGCAGCCTTCTCGTTCTGTCGTGTAATGCCCGCTAGCCGAGTCATGTTTCCGAGGCGGCGTAGCCAGTCCATTGTTATTGAGAGGGACTCGAGAGCATTGTCGATTTCTTCGTCTCTCGCTGGCTGAACGGCAGACTCGTCGACTCGAGACAGCGTCTCCATGGTTTCCAGAACAGAGGTCACTGCAGCCATGTTAGCTCTACTGCTGTTTGTTTGAAGCGGCTGGACACACTGACATTGACGCGTCCGGTTCAGCACGGTCCTCAGGTGATCGAGGATCAGCAGTTTTGCTTCCTCCAGGTCCCGCAGTCGATAGTCCAAGCTCGCATGCAGCGAAGCAAAGACGCCCATGTTGGCTGCCCAGATGTTGAACCGCCCTGCCAGATTGCTCATTGTGGTCCAACGTGAGCCGCCGTCGGGGTATTTGTGCAGGCTGTCGGTGGACGTGAGCAGGGAGTTGCGACAAGCCTCGGCGCGAGAGGCGATCGTTGTCCGAGCCAGCATCTCGCTGGGCTCGGGGCTGTGCATAGCTCTGTCGGGCGAGATGGCAGCCATGGCAGACGGTGGTCGGTGTGAGGTGCGAGAGTGATGATTTCACATTAAAGAGGCACGTCGGAGTGGCCGGCGCATCGTCGTTATGATTACTCGTACGAGTACAAAAACCCCGCAGTTGCAATGAGTGTAAAGAAGCCAATAATATCGAGCCTGGCAAACGGGGTTGATTCTGCCGTTTCTGACCGCCTATTGCTGAGCCGCATGACCCCTCCAACATGAGGCTGAATCCCCCGAGGTATCGCGGGATTATGGCCTCTGTCGTGGGACGAGCGCAACGAGACTTACCGCCAGCTGGAGATACCGCAGAGCTCGCGCTCAAAGTGCTTCGTTGGAAAATTTACTCATGGCCACGACACGCCCCACAAATTGTGGGCTCGCCCCGGTCCGAGCCGCTGATCCCGCGTTAGACCTTCTTCCCACTGTGCTAATAAGCATACACAATGTGTCGATGGCGCTCCAAATCAGACTGCCAAAGAACGACCTGGCAGGCGACGAGTTCCACAATCGGATACGATCCACAACACTGATTCTGTTAGGCGCCTTCCAGTATCTGAGAAAGGTCGGGCGCCTCACAGAGTTCGGAAACGCACACGCTATCCTCGGAGCTGTGGAGAACGATGTGCGTGTCGGGAGCTGCGCGGACAATTTCAGTTGCGCTTTGTGGAAGGCGAGTACTGCTGTTCTTCATTTTGTATGTTACACAACCACTGACACGGTAGGTCAAAGAACGCATACAAAGGAATATACCCCAAATGCCACGCCCTTTGCCATATTGCCAACCGAGACGCTTCCAATCTATCCCTCCTCCTTTCCAGCGACACAGTGTTTCCTGACAGCCTCCTTCAGTGGCTCGAAAATAAGAGCGCCGCCTTGGAAGTAGGGGACTCTGATCTTGTGGAGACTGGTCCTCCAGAAATAAAAAAATGCCCGCGGTTATCACAAGACGTGTTTAGGTCGAATTGTCAGGTATTCCAATCACTATCACACTGCTGGAGTGGGACGGACGACTGTTCAGTGCCTGTTCACTCCGAGGCCCGATTGGAACTGGCACCGTGCATGGAAACACGCGATGGGGACGAGCACTTTGTGGGCTTGTTGTTCTCGCATCGTGCGGAGACACCGATCTGGAGCGAGGTGCGCATACATATGAACTGCCCTGACCCCCCGTCCAGCAAGAGACAAAAAGAAGTGAGAAAGAAGTCTGTCCGGTTTCCAGAGAAGGATGGAAAGCGAGAAGGGAAAACAAAAAAGCCCATTCACTTCGAACACTTTTGCAAGCTTTTGGAACCTAACAACAGGGGCTATGATCCGACCCTTTGCATCAACCTAACCCTCGACGACGATACTGGCGTATGGAAACACATGCCCACTCTACGGTCAACCGGGAAGGACGACCTGGCACACTCTGTTTCTCTGGCTACCATTATCGCCTCTGGGAAGCCCAGAATGAACGACGTGGCCAAGCTGAAGCTGGCTCTCCGGCTTAGCTATTCGTTGCTGTCCTTGTATGGGAGCCCATGGCTTGCTGGACGCGAGGGTGGCGCCTGGCGTCAGGAGAACATTTTGTTCTTTGGAAGGGACAACCAGTTCGTTCTACGGCCATATCTGGCATCGCACTTTGCGAGCTCCTCATCATCGGAGAAGAGAGAGGACGAGGACGACGGTTTCTTCAAGCACCCGGCTCTTATCGACTTTGGCTTCGTCTTGCTTGAGATGCACCTTGGGCAAAGCGTCCAGTCGTACCTGGAGCTTAGGGAGCCCTTGACAAGTATCGCGTCGAGGTGTTTATGGGCCAGTGAGGCGTTTAAGAAGAGCAAGCTCGCCATGGGGGACAATCTCCGGCGTGCAATAAAAGCCTGCCTGGAATCCAATTTCGGCGACTCCGACGACGACGACGACGACGAGCCGGAAGGGAGCAAAGACGCGGAGAGAATCGAGCTGCTGCACGACAAGATTTTTGCCAAGATTGTGGAGCCACTGCACAACCACCTGAACGATGCCATTAGCATGTATCCTCTAAAGTACGACACCATCTGGATCAGCAGTGACCAAGACAAGGTTCAGGGCCCGCAGAAGAACCTGCCCGACGTTGCCGTCACGCACACATCGGCCATGGTCCCGGGGCCCTGCGTGCCACCTGCTTCAACAGAGGGACGAGTCTTTAATTCGCCAGCCCTCGCGCCAGTCGTAACGCCGCACGCAGAAGATCTCACAGACAAATGGTTCACGGATTTTAAAAAAATGAAGACCATGCAGCCCTTGAAGAATGTCGGGCCGGGCGACCCACGCCGTGTGCGCATGGCCATTATTGACACCGGGGTCGACATGGGCCACGTCAGCATGATCGCAGCGAAAGCGAACGGCAGCATCGTCACCGTGTGCGACTGGGTCGGCGGCCGGGGCGGCGTTGAGGACTTTGATGCCGGTGACGCCTCGGGGCACGGAACGCACCTCGCCAGCGTCGTTCTGGACTTGGCGCCAAACGTGGAGCTGTACATTGCCCGAGTCACCGAGACGCGTGTCCTCGATGTTGGCAGTGTAGCCGAAAATATTGCCAGCGTGAGTGAAGCAGCTTTGTTTGTGGTTGCTTTCTTTCTTTTTTCTTTTCTTCTTTTCTCGCTAACCCTCGCATCAGGCCATCCACAAAGCCTCGACAGAGTGGAATTGCGCTGTCATCAGCCTCTCTCTCGGCTACAGGGCCGTGATCCCGTCCATCCACAGAGCGCTGGACTACGTCAGGAACAAAACCAACGTGCTGGTGTTTGCCGCGGCCTCCAACGACGGCGCAAACGCCGGCACGGCGTATCCCGCCAGCTTGTCCTCTGTGCTGTGCATCTACTCGACTGACAGCTACGGAAATCCCTCATCGTTCAACCCCTCGCCCGCAGCGGTGACTGGCGACGCATTCGGCATCATTGGACAGGACGTCCTCGGCTCGTGGCCAGCAACGACCTCTTCCGGCGAGGCGGGCACCGACCAGCGGCGGATGTCGGGGACGAGTGTCGCCACGCCAGTCGCGGCGGCTTTGGCAGTGTGCCTGCTTGGTCTGGCATACGAGTGGGACGCGAACAGCGTGGTGAAGCTTGCGAGCTACGAGGGCATGCGAAGGGTGTTGTTCAGGATGGTTGTGCGCCGCAGAGACCACAATTACTTGCGGCCTTTTATCTTTCTGGACCGAGATGAGAGCGCGGTCAGGGAAGACGTGCGGCGAGTGCTCGATACCACTGATTAGCGGGACGTGATTACGAGGTAGGAGGAGGACAACGCGACAGTTTGGTTGTTTTATTCAGTTGTTAGATACCACTTTCGTATTTGTTCCGTACGGTCTGAAAAGAAACAAACTCCGCTGGGGTCTGGCGGAGACAAAGACAAAAATAATGGTTGTGTAAGGTGACGGGATCAGATCAAATTGAAAGAACATAACAATAAAAGGCAAACGACAGAGAAGATATAAACAAAAGTAGGCCATAGAAAAGAACCCCCCCCCCCGCGTCACTGGGGTACAAACCAGACGGCCTCATTGGTGTCGCTGTCTGTGAACAGCACGGCCTTGCCCTCCACGCCGGTGAGTCCCCCACTTGCGTCTTCCTCGTCGTCTGTTTCGATGGTATACTGGTCGGGTGCACGATCGGCGGCAACAGAGCCGCCGGCAACAGAGCCGCCGAACAGCGCGCCGGGCGTGTATTCCTCGTTGCTCTTGACGGCGATGTTTGCGTCGTTGGAATGGACCTTGACCTTGACGCGCTGCACCTTGTAGGCAAACAAAAACTCGGTGACCTCCTGTCCGCTCTCGCCCGGGCCCCACGAGACCGTGGTGGTGGCGTCGTGCTTCGTCTCGACACGGGCCCCGATCTTGGCGACGCCGGGGACACCGGCGGCAAGCACTCCCGGATCCACCGTCACATCGACCTTCCCTTCCCAGCTGCGCTCGTCGATTTTGTTTCCAGCGGCTCCGTAGCAAATCTTGACGCCGGTAATGACAAAGACCTCCTTGGGACGGTAGGCGCGGAGGTGCCGGAAATAGTCGGCCACCGCCGGCAGGTTGACGAGCGCCTGCAGCTCCTCGCGCTCGGGGTACCACTCGTACGTGTCGAGGCGCAAATGAGTCATCTTGAATTGCGCGTCGTTCTTCAGCGTTGCGCTCACGTCGGGCCCCACGCCGAGCACCGAGGACAGGAACGACGCCGAGACGCCCGCCGAGTTTTCGTCGCTCTTTGCGGCGTCGTACACGACATTGTGCTTGCTCGTGACGTACAGGTTGTCTCGCGGCTTAGGAACGGCCCCGGGCGCAGACTCGACGGTAGGCTGTATCGTACCCCGGTGCAGCGGCGGGAGAGGCGACTTCACCGAGGAGATGACCGAGCCGATGGCAAGCGCGCCGCCGCGCGGATGGTCCCAGGTGGGAGGGAAGTAGTAGGTCTTTTTGTAGTTGGCCATGTTCTGATTGCTGTGGGGGAAGACGTATATTGTTTTGTTCAGAGTCCGTTGATGGATGTATTGTTGTCAGTGCGACACGGTACGGCCTGCATTTTATGTCGTTTTGGGGAGGGGTAATGTTCATCTGAGGTCTTGTATGTGTTTTTCTACTCCATGTATGATTGGCCGTTGCGTAGGAGGATTGAGGGGTCTGAGGAATATAACCTTAGGTTATCGTGTCGTTTCACAATACTGTTTTATGTACAAGCTTTTGTTGTGGGAAAATAAAGACACTGTCTGAGTAACCGGTAATTTGAAAACTGTATTTTGTAGTGTGGTAGAGGCTGTTTTTATTTGCTGTTTCAATTATGCAACGAATGTAAATCAGTTACGTTTTCAGTTTTGAAAAACAGAAACAACAAATATTCCAAAAAAGTGCATCATTCAAAGACTTCATCGTCAACGAAAGGGACGAGAAGTTCCAGTTGTGTGCTTGGTTGATTCTAGGAGCACCGTAAATAACCGTCGCGAATAAAACCAAGGGGAGTAAACGTGGAGAAGAAAGCCAGCCAGGTAAGAGAAAAACAGGCCAAGGCATTTTGAGAGTTATGTTGGCGGGGTTTCGTATAAAGTGCCTTGCCATGCCAGCGCTTAGTCATCGGGCGGCGTCTCGTGCATCTGCACGTCGGCCTTTTCGGCGCTGCCGAGGTCGCCGCGCGCCGCGGCATCGCCCTGGACGCCCTGGACGCCCTGGAGCTTGCGGGCCACCTCGTCGGTCATCTTGTCGTCCATGTTGGGCGCGCAGGTGGCCGCGACGACGGCGCAGGCGCCAAAGGCGATGGTGGCGAGGTAGACGACGCGGAACGAGTGGCTGTAGGCGGTTTGCAGGCCGGTGGCGGCGGCGGCCAGGATGGTGGCGTTGGAGCCGGGGACGGCCGCGAGAGCGGTGCTGTTGCCGGCGGCAAAGGCGGCCAAGAAGGCGGGCACAGAGGTCTCGGGCAGGCCGCTTTGCGTGACGGCGGCGGCCACGTCGCGGGGGGTGTACTGGCTGAGCTTGTTGTCCAGCTGGTTGCGTTAGCGGGCACTGATAGAGAGAGGGAGAGGAGAGGACGGGCGGCTCACGATCGTGACATAGATGGCGGCTGCCGTTGTCAGCAAAAGAAAGAAAGACGGGGCGGCGTGGCACGGAGGACAACGTACTCGCCAGGGAGCCGCCGGCAGCGCGGATGGAGCTCAGCACGCCGGTGGCCAGGCCAATGTCCTCGGTGGCACAGGCCATGGGCGCGCAGGTCAGCGTGACCAGTTCGACGTCTGTGGGCGGGTTAGCTCGGTCATGGTGTGTCAGGGAGGCGGCGGCGACGTACAGCCGACAAAAAAGGAGCCGACAAAGGTGCCGGCAAGGGCCAGGCTGCGGCGCGAGGCGTTGACGGCGGCCAAGCAGCCGATCAAGGCGGTGACGAGGGACTCGCAGACGACGAGCTGCCAGCGCTGCTTGCCGATGCGCTTGGTGGCGGCGCCGGCGGTGACCTGGCCGAGGACGGTGCCGGCGCCAATGGTGCACTGGCGTGTTAGCACGAGAGAGACAAAAAGAGAGGAGACAAAGAGAGGAGACAAAGAGAGGAGACAAAAGAGAGACGCACCGACAGCCAGCCAATCTCGGTCGAGTCGGTGGTGAAGAGCGCGGCGATCTGGGTGGGCCAGATGATGTTGATCGAGTAGTAGATCATGGAGCACACGGTGGCGCAGAGCACGAGGGCCACGTACTTGCCGTTGGCAAACAGCGACATGGGGATCAGCGGGTGGGCCAGGGGCACGTACAGCTCTGCGGGTGTCAGTAGCAGCGGCCGGGGAGGGAGAACGGGCGAGGGGGGAAGGGAGCGCACCGTAGAGGGCAAAAAAGACGAGGCAGAGGGCGCCGACGACAATGGTGACGACGACCTTGGCCGAGCGCCAGGGGTACGACTGGCCGCCCCAGCTGAGGCCGAGCAGCAGGAGCACGAGGCCGGCGGTGAAGAGGACGAGGCCGCCGAGGTCGAGGCGCTTGACCTCGTGCCACTTGGAGCGCTTGGTGTGCAGCAGGCGGAAGCGCGGCGGGTGGTAGAAGAGCAGGTAGAGCAGCACGGCGAGCACGCTGGTGACGAGGTTGATGTAGTAGCACCAGCGCCAGGCCAGGCGGGTGTTGGCGGCCAGCGCGCGGGCGATGATGGTGCCAAAGGCGGAGATGGGCAGGCAGCAGAGGAAGACGAGGCCGTTGACGTGGGCGCGGCGCTTGTAGGGCACCAGCTCGCCGAGGACGATGGGAAAGGCCAGCTGGAAGGTGGCGGCCAGGCCCGTGAAGCAGCCGGCGGCGACCAGCTGGTTGACGCTCTGGGCCGTGGCGCCGAGCAGGCTGGCCACGACGGCAAACAGGTTGCCCCCGACAAAGAACCAGCGGCGGCCAAAGATGTCGGACAGCCGCCCGACCAGCGTGGCCGAGACGGAGTAGCACAGCGTGTACGAGATGGCCACCCACGTCAGGTTCGGCGACGGGCCAATGTCGGCGTCGATGAGGCCCAGGATGTTGGCGGGCATGACCCAGCCGAGGTAGGCGCTGACGGCGGAGAGCGACGCGGCCTGGGGGGGGAGGTCAGCATGGGTGACGGTGGCGGCGTGACGACGCCAGAACGCACCGCAACTGAGCCGAGAAACCGCGCGCTGCGGTAGTAGTTGGCCGGAAGGTTGTCTCCAAAGGCCTCGGGCCGCGGCGACGTGTCGCGCTGCTGCGCGTCGTGTGCGTGGATGCCGGGGCGGCCAAGACGCACATCGCCCCTGCTCGTCTCGTGGGAGGTGCCCATTGTGTTGTGAAGTGGAGGGACGGTGGTGTTTTCGGGTTTGTCTGTCTCTCGGCGACGGATGGGCGCTGCTTTATGTGCGCTGCATCCCGGGCAAGCTGTTGTGCATTGCCACGTTCCCCATACCCCGGATTTGGCCATGCAGAATCCGGGGTAGCGGGCCAGCTTGGCATGCGGCCTGGGCGCTTGGCTCTCTGAGTCAGTGTGAATCAGCTACGGAGTGACCACGCAGTGACCACGCAGCGGGTACGCTGAGAACACCAGCTGCCCCGGGTCTGGATACCCGATGGTAACACAACACGTGGCTGTCAAGAGAGGGCATGATGCCTTGTGGGAAACGGTTTGGTTATTTTTCTATTCCCACCTTCTTCCGCCCTGTCTACTAACTACCTAGTAAATCGTCCACGGCGTGTCCGCGTTGCGAATGTAGGGCGCCAGGTCGCGGCCCTCGGGCGCCATCTCGGACAGCGTCTTTCCGTTGCCGAGGCTGGACGGTTAGCAAGCGACAGCGGCGGCAAAATACGACGGGAAAAACACGTACTATGCCCACATATTCTGGCTCTTGTACTCGATGGCGTAGTCCTCGTAGCGCGGCTGGCGGATGGTCTTGAGGTACGACAGCGTGCCGCCGGGCCACAGCCAGGCCTTGCCGTCGACGGCGCCGCGCTTGTACCACGAGCGGCAGTGCGACTGCCACACGGAGCGCTCCATCCAGCGGTCGACGTGCGCGTTGAACTGGGCCGTGGGCGCCGCGCGCACCTCGAGCGCGCGGATCTGCTCCGCCTGCATCTTGGCCACGGCCTGGCAGAAGTAGTCGCACAGCGCCTCGATGGCCGGCAGCAGCGGGCCGTTGCCCCAGGGGCCGCGCGGCCCGAGGCACACAAAGTAGTTGGGGAAGCCGGGCGCGGCCAGGCCCAGGTAGCAGGCGGGCTCGTCGGCCCAGCAGTCCTGCAGGGTGCGGCCGCCGCGGCCGCGCAGCGCAAAGGCCGGCACAAAGGCCACATCAAAGCCCGTGGCGCACACGAGCACGTCGGCCGCGTGGTGCGCGCCGTCGGCCGTCGTCAGGCCCGTGGCGTCCACGCCGGCAATCTCGCCGAAGACGGGCGTCACGTTGGGCTGCACCAGCGCCTCCAGGTAGCCGTCGCCCGGCGTCAGCCGGCGGCAGCCCGGCGCCCACGTCGGGATCAGCCGCCGCTTGAGCTCCTCGCGGCCCGGGCCGCGCCCGATGCGCTCCTCCATCACCGCCGTCATCATGCGGCGCGCGCCCTCGTTCATGGCCGAGCCGGCCGTGAACACGTCCGTCGCCGCGTTGAGCTGGCTCTCGATGCGCTTGCGGAAGGCCAGGTAGAGGTCGGGGTCGCGCTCGAACCGGGCCACCTGCGCCTTGGTCAGCTGGTGCTTGTCAAAGGCCGTGCGGACGGACTGCTGCGGCTCCGTCTTCTCCGGCTCCGTCTTCTCCGGCTCCGCCTTCTCCCCCCCGCCCATGTCGTCAATCAGGTCCGTCGCCACGGCCGGCGAGATCCACGTGGGCGACCGCATAAACGCCGTCAGGTGCGCCGCCGCCGGCTGCAGGCTGGGGATGATCTGGATGGCCGACGAGCCCGTGCCGATGACGGCGACGCGCTTGCCCGCCCAGGAAACGCTGTCGTCCCAGTGCGCGCTGTGCAGCAGCGGCCCGCCAAAGTCGTGCAGCCCGGGGATGGCCGGCCACTTCCACTTGTTGAGCACGCCCGCGGCGCTGACCAGCACGTGGCAGCGGTCCTTGACGCGGCCCGCCGGCGTCTCCACCTCGACCTCGTACTCGGCCCGGCGCTCGTCCCACGTGGCGCTGACGACGCGCGCGCGCAGTCGGATGTACTTGGCCAGGCCGTGCTTGTCGACAAAGCGCAAAATGTACTGCTCAATCTCCTGGGCGCTGCGGCCGTCAGCCGTGCCGTCGTCCGCGGGGACGCCGGGATGGAGAGGCCTACCTCGCATAGTAGGACGTCCACGACGGGTTGGGCTCGAAGCTGAAGCTGTAGACGGGCGCCGGAATGTCGCAGGCGCACTGGGGGTCGGGGGTCAGCGGGGAAGAAGAAGAAAAGAAAGAAAAGAAAGAAGAAAGAAAAAAGAAAAAAGAAAAAAGAAAGAAAAGAAAAAAAAAAGAAAAAGACGACGTACCCCCGGATACTTGTTCTCGTACCAAGTTCCGCCAACATTGTCGTTTCTCGCCTGTTAGCACATCGCACCACACACAGCCCACAACAACAGCGTCCTACTTTTCATAGCACACCAGCTCGTAGTTGGTGACGGTTTGCTGCAGCTTGTAGGCCAGGCAGACGCCGGAGAAGCCGGCGCCGACGCAGATGACGCGGATGCGGTCGGGGTCGGAGTGGCCGCGGTCCGGGATCACGTAGTCGGCGGGCGTCCCGTTGACGACCCCGTTGACAGCTCCGTTGCCAGTTTCGTTTGTTGCGGCGGCCATGTTGATGTGGGTTGCAGGGGGACGGTCGAGTCTGCACGGCAAGCAGGCTGCACGCCGGGCGGGCCTGATATAAGCTGGCCGGCAGCCAGAGGCCTTGCCGGTCTGGCGCTCCATACCGGCGCCCGCACCGTCCTCCCCCCGGGACTGATTCAGGCGGGGCTCGCGGTGTCAGGTGTCCTTGGCGCGTGTCGTGGGTAGATGGGCTAGTGACTCAGCGGCTGCCAGATCCCGTCCCAGGAACGCAACACGCGCTCTATAAGACCAGATTGGCTAGACGCCTTTCCACGCATCGGCTGCGGCCCCGTCACGCAAACAGCCCACGTCAACCCCCCCAAAGCACTCCAATGGCATCCAACGCTGCTGCTGCACCTCCCCCGGGCGCCCTGCTGCCCATCACGCCGGCCAGCATCCCCGACGCCGGCGGCAAGGTGTTTCTCGTCACCGGCGGCGGGTCCGGCATTGGCCTCGCGACGGTCCGCCTGCTGGAGAGCAAGAACGCGGCCGGCATCGTCGTGGCCGACTTTCGGACGCCGCCGGACGACGTCCTGGGCGCGCTGGCCCCGACGACGCTGTTTGTGCAGACGGACGTGACGTCGTGGCCGTCGCTGCTCAGCGCCTTCAAGACGGCCGTCGGCCGCTTCGGCACGCTGCACGGCGTCTACGCCAACGCCGGCCTGGGCGAGCTGGACCACCTGTTTGTCAACCGCATCGACGCGGCCAGCGGCGACCCCCAGCCGCCCAACTACGCCAACCTCGACGTCAACGTCAAGGGCGTGCTGAGCACCGTCAAGCTGGCCGTCTACTACTTCCGCAAGCTCCACGTCGCGGGCGCCATTGTCATGACCGCGTCCATGTCGGGCTACGAGACGCCGGGCATCCCCATCTACACGGCGTCCAAGGTGCGTCCCAGCCGTCCCGGCACGCCTCTCCCCTGCTGACAGCACAGCACGCCGTCATCGGCATCCTGCGCGCCGCCAGCCTCGACCTGTTTGAGGAGTACAACATCAAGATGAACGTCGTGGCGCCGGGCCCGGTGCTGACGAACCTGGCCGCCAGCTTTGCCGCCCGCGCGCCGACAAAGTACGACGCGCTGGCCAAGGACTACGTCTTTGAGAACCAGGGCCCCGAGCAGCCGGCCCTTGCGGCCGCGCGCCTCCTCCTGACGCACACGGAGCACGGCCGCGCGATCCTCGTGCACGCCGGCCGCTTCCGCGACGCCGAGGAGGTCTACGGCAGCGTCCGCGACGCCATGCTGGGCTCCGCGCTGGGCATCCCGCCCGTGTCCGACGTGGGCTGGCGCAACCTGTTCCGCTGCATCTTTGACTAGGGGTTCTACTGCAATACAAAACACGTATATCTACATCTACACTGTCTCGCCCTGTCTGTACTCGTTCACAATGGCGCCCATCTCGGGGAACTGCAGGCAGAACGCGGCGCGCACGGCCCAGTTGCGCAGCGTCTGCCAGTGCTGCTCAAAGACGGGGCTGGCCACGACCTCCTCGTCCGAGACAGGCACGATGGCGTCGCCGGCGCGGTACGGCCACGACACCGACAGCGACGACGAGTAGAACGCCGACCACCGCTCAAAGTCGTACTGGTCCTGCCGGCTGACCAGCAGCGCGCGCACGCGCGGCCACGGAATGGCGTCCATCCAGGCGGGGTGCGCCACGCGCAGCTGCAGCGGGATGGGGCGCAGCCAGGGGGGTAGGGCGTCGTACGTCTCTTGCGTGGGACAGACGCGCCACTGGAGCCAAGTTAACAAGGACAAGAGGACAAGGACAAGGACAAAAGGCCCAGCAAGAAGGAGACACCCACGTTCAGCAGCCGGAACATCAGGCAGAGGCCGCCCACCTGCTCCGGCAGCGTGGCAATGTCGGTAAACGCCCGCAGCACGTCCGACGCCACGCGCAGCACCGGCGGGCACGCCAGCGCCGCGCTGTCCGGCAGGATGAGCGACAGCACGTTGGGCCGCGCGCGGCACGCGGCGTCGTCGTCGCCCGCCAGCGGCAGCGCGCTGCGCGTCTGGATAAAGGTGTCGAGGATCTGGTCGGACAGGCACACCGGCCGTGAGTTGCAGGGCAGCACCTCGTAGAGGCGCTGCGGCAGGGCGCGCGGCAGCCCTGGCGCCGGGCCGTGCTGCTGCACGCTCGGGAAGACGGCCGTCGGCGACAGAATGTCAAAGATGGACGACGTCTGCGGCGGCGCGGCCGGCGGGCCGGCTGCTGCCCGTCCGCTGCCGGCCGCCGACGGCGCGCGGCCGTCTGTGCTGCACGCGCTCGGCGTCGGCGTCGGCGTCACCGCCGTCAGGCCCAGGCTCTCGCGCAGCCGGCTGTTCTCCTCTTCCAGGCGCTGCTTGTCGCGCGCCAGCCGCTGCGTGGTCTCCTCGCTGCACGCCAGGCGCGCCTCCAGCGTCTGCAGCCGCAGCCGCGTGCGCTCCCGCTTTGCGTTTTGCGACTTGCGGTCCAGCGCCCGTTTGTGCGCGAGCCGCGCCGCCTCCGCGTCGCGGCGCGCGTCTTCGGCGGCCGCGCTCGCCGCGGCAGTGTCAGCTGTCATGGCAGGGCAGGAACGGCCGCACAGGGGCGTGCGGTGGCTGAATCGTCGACTGCGCAACACTGACACGTCGCCCACTGACTGACACCGGCGGGCGCTGCAGCCCTGCCCGTTTATATCTCCATCCGGGCCTGGGCGGACAAGCGTTTCCGGCCCCCCCCTCCCTCAGAGGCAAGGCGCTGTGCGGGGACTGAATCATTTCCCCGGATTCCACCGCACAGAACGGGGTAAATGGGGTACGTCTAGGCCCTTGCAGGCCGCTTGACCAGCGGCGTCTATGGCGAAACCTCGTGTCGTTTCGTGAGGGGTAATGTCTCGCCGAGGCCTGTCTCACCTCAGGCCTGTCAGGCTCCTAAAGGTTTCCGTTGTATGGTAGGCCGTTTTGGGTGGGTGAGAGGAGATGGGCTGGAGGAGATGGGCTTGGCGTGTCTAGGTAGAGTTCAAAGCGGCTGCTATTTGACGTGTTAAATCAGGCCACGGCTGTAAGTGGTTTATCAAGTTCTCATTATCACTGTGGAATAGGAGCATGGGTTCTTTTAAAACACCTCGAGTTTTTTATCAAACGTATAGAATAAATCAAAGACAACCCTGGCGTTGCAAAAGTCGAGACAGGTCAGACGAGGTGCCAAGAAACGAGATCATGTCGAAGAGGGCCGTAGAAAGTGTGGAGATTCAACAAAAGACGATCGAGCCCGATTATATAATCGACCGAGAATCGCCATCTCACCGTATCGGACCATTGTCAGGTTAGAAACAGGATCATATCCACCCACATGTTTGTCAAATTCGTCCTTAAAAACTTTCTCTTCTGATGAAACCCTTCTCAACACCGCAGCCTATCAAACAGTGTCCTTTCATAGAACCGCAGCGTCATGAAATTCATTCTACACTGACGTGGAGTGCATTTGCGGTCATCAAAGCTGACAGGTAATGTCAGCTACATTGCACTTTTGGCCCACAGAACGTCTTTTATTCGGTATATTATGTGTTGGTGCAACGCCAGTGTCGGCTATTCCGAGCCGCTGTTGAAATATCCCGAGTCGACATTGTCAACACGTCGCAGAAAAAAAATTGAAAAATAATAGTAAAAATAATAAAAAAAAAAATAATAAAAATAATAATAAAAATAATAATAAAAATAATAATAAAAATAATAATAAAAATAATAATAAAAATAATAATAAAAATAATAATAAAAATATTAATAAAAATAATAAAAAAATAATAAAAAACAACAACGGCATTCTACTTGCTCGTTTCGTGGTCGTCCGTATTGTACCGAGCTCGGAAATATTATATGCGGAACAGTTCACTAAATAACAAATGTACACCTCTTTTCCTGCAGAAAAAGTTTGCGGATGCGATAGTAAATGAAAAAGTGCCCATTGTTAAAATAACAGAAACAGTCATAAAAAATAGAGACGACAATATTCGATGACTAATCCAAAGCCCCACGGTCAGGTGATGTCAACAAGGAAGGCGGGGTACAACCTGCTTCTCGATTCCTCCCCTTCGTCACAGCTGGACACAGGATTTCGCCCCGGCCTTTTCTTCCTCGCGCCTCCCAGACGATGCAGGTCACCGTTGACGAATCGACACGTGCGGCGTTGGCGGAGAACAGCACGATCCGGTGTTTGTGCCTGACCAAATACAAGCAGGACAACCGGGGGTCTGTGCATGTGCTCGCCTGGGCACAGGAACACGCCGAGGCTCTCGCGCATGCCATTGTCGAGGCTACCTCTGGGGCGGGCTTGCTCCAGGAACCGCAGGAGCGCGAGCCAGAGCGCGAGCCACCGCACGGGAGCCGCGACGGGGACCAGACGCAGCAGCAGCAGCCAGCGGCGCCCCCGTGCACCGTCTGCCTCGTCATGGTGAATCTTGTCGGGATCCACCAGCGGGCGCAGCTGTGTTTTGACGTCTTTCTCGGAAACCACAGCGAGGCTGACGTCCGGCGCCGCGCCATCGACGACGACGACGAGCAGCTCAGGCAGCAGCCCGTGCACCTCGCACGGCACGAGACAAAAGGCGCGGCCAGCGTGGTGACCGTCCGGCGCGCGCCTGCGCTTGACGCCAAGGTGGCCGAACGGTTCCGGGAGAGGCGCAAGGCGGACCACGGCCCGAAGCCGCTCTACTGGGACGGCCTTAACGCCCCGCTCTACCGACTGGGCACGCGGGTGTCCGACGAGGAGCGCGCCCGGCTGCTCCGCACGCCACTGGAGCACTCGGAAGCTGCCGGCCGTCAGCGACGCTTGGACGCGGTAGCCAGAAAAGCAACGGCCGGACAGCCGTGACACGAGAGGAGGATACCTTGGAGTTGATTTCGGTAAATTTTTTTTTTTTCAGTTCTTTGTCTTGTTCTTTATCGAAAAGTATTCACAGCGCGTACATCCGTGACACATACGACATCCCAGTGTCAAGGAAACTTCCTACAGAGGATCAGCTTGGAAAGTCCGCGCTACACTGCCAAGACCAAACGTTAAAGCTGCCCATTTCTCCGTCTACGGGCACAAAACAGACCTGGTTCCAGGGCGTTAAATATGGACAGAACGGCCACTTCCACGGTGCGTCTTGTCTCCGCCCCAACGTCTGGAGAAGGTGCAGTCGAGGCACCGTGGATAGCAGCCGGCGGAGATCGCACAGCACAATGTCCTCGACGGGCAGACGGCACTGCCAACAGACGAGCCAGAACGCAAGGAGGTTGAAAGAGAGTAGTGGGGCGTTAGCTCTCGGCTGCCCCACTGGACAATGGCCAGTGCCTGGATTTCCTAATCGGGCAAGTGCCAGTCGTGTAAGTGATGGCGACCCCCGTAGACGAGGCTGCCGATGCCAGGCCTCGCATCGTCGTCCCACGTGCCATTGTTCGTGTCTGAAAGCTGGCGAGGCCTTGATGTCCGGTGTCTGAAGCTAGAGATTGGCTCGCTCTATAAAGAGGATCTTGTCTCGACTGGTTAGACTCTTCCGTCTTTCTTTTTCTTTTTCGTGGTCCAGGAGGACAGACTGACACCTCTCCGCGGTCGAGTGTCTGTCTGCTGCCGGTGGACGGGGAAACCAAGGCTCACCAAATAATTTCCTAGATGGCGCTCCAGTTTCGTTTTCCACCCACGCCTGTCCCGGTGACATTGCCGTGGACGACTTGATCACGGTTCTCAACGAGCATCTTTCTATGCGCTTAGCCCAAAGAACCCCCGCCAGAACAGCTGTATGCGTGTCTTCTTCCCCGGTGCCCCTGCGGGCGTCGTTCTGGCTCTCTTGCCGGCCGTCTTGTCAATGGCAACGCTTCGCCTGTACAGGCGCTCCGCAACGTCCTCGCTGTACGCGACATAGTTCCTAACACTTGTCACTTGTAACTCATTGCACGAGTCGTAGCACGCCTCCGTGACTCGCAGTAGGGCCATTGTGAACCCGGCCCCCAGCGCCTCGAGCGCCGCCTGGATGTGCGGCACCCTCTTGTCCCTGGCCGAGTGGATGCAGATCCTGCGCATGGCCTTGATGGCCATGTCGTCGGCGGCGCTGCGCCTGTATAAGTAGTGTACACGATTCAGGGGCCTGCCCGGCGCCGCGTTCATTCGGGCCCACAAAGTGGCTTCGGCTTCCTGGTTGAGCTCGTTCACCACCGTGCACAGCTGGTTCTCGTCTGCCGTCGGGTGCGCGCCGCGGAGTGCAACCCACTGCTGGGACGCCTCGGCCGCGACATGCGCCACATGCCACGGCACGAGGCCGAGGCCGCGGTCCGTGCCGTTGTGGCTCGGGGCGCTGCAGCTCACCATGAGCTTCTGCATCTGCTGCAATGCATACACCGTGTGCATGGCCACTTCGTAGGCCTGCTGCCGCCGCTCGTCCGGGGTGCCGCTGACCGTGTTTTTCAAGAAGACGTCGTACGTGTCGTGGATGGCGCGGCGGATGCATTCGGTGATGCCGAGTGCTTTCTCGGCAGTGTCTGCCAATAATATGATGGGGCCGTTCTTGTCGCTAGCCATGTCATCCCGTCGAGACGAAACTTCCCGCCCCAGGATGAAATCCTAGGTCGCGGCTGTTAGCACGTTGTAGCGAGCGAAGCTTTTTGGTCGAGCAGTGACAGTGAGTATTGTACGCTGGACGGGTGGAGGCACTGCCCGTTTACACACTTGGGACATAAAATAGGGAGAACCAAAAAACAATAATAAATTCGAATTAAAATAATAAAGCGTACCCTAAGTATACTCATAGAGGGAGACCTTGTAGCCCTGGTTGGGGACTGTATACCGCAGGTTTGCTGGAAACAGGACCTTGCAAAATTCGCGGATGATGAGACGAAAAAAGGGAAAGTAGTTTCTTAATGTAATAGCTGTACGGTTGACCACAAGGGTCAGGCTGTAAAACGCTCAACCGTACATGTGCAAATGCCAGGCGCATAAGCACCAACACGGTTACATAGGCCCTTAACTGACGGCTTCGTAAGCAAGAGGATGTAAAGTGAGAAGGCCGTGGATGTACATGTATATGTACTGGAATACTGACCTGCTGGCGTGGCACATCCGAATACAACATGGAATGCCTTGTTATCAACGCCTGCCACGTATTCCGCGACATTTTCGTTGACCGTGGCCGACTTGCAGCGACGACGAGTCTTCAACGGCGGCCTCGGGCGTAAACCACAGACTATTCCGGAACGAGACCAAACTGCCCATTTCCTGCGCCTCACTGCCACCGCCGTGACCATCTCGTGCGGGGTTCTGTGCCCGGCCCCTCCAAGATGAGAAAAAGTGTGGGAGTGACTTGCAGGCTCCGTTGACAACCCGCCAATGACGCCCTGGGATGCAGCTGCAGGATGGAAATGCTACATTCCTTTTCACACTCTGCGCTGCAATACGACGCCCTGGGCTGACTGGACAAGCTGCCGTGGCTCGTCTGACCACCCGTCCTATGTCGTATGCGCAGCCTTGTGCCGTTCGTTGTCCGTCTGCCAAGCACGGCCGTTGGCACATGTTGATGCCCAACCAGCCTGTTCTTTCCACGACTTGGACATGGGCGAGCCGCAGCCATGCCCACGTCTGTCTTTTGAATTGCTCTTGCCCCCCGACAGCCTCAAGAGTTTGACCTTTTCATCTGCCACCCGAATCAACATTCCAAGAACTGCCCCATCTTTTCACCGTCCAAATCAACATCTGTCACAGCATACACGAATCGTTCTACTCCGGCCTTCGCAATGAATGCTTCCAACGACAGCCACGGCGCCCCGGGACCGACAGTCCCGTCCGAGTCCCTGTGGAAGAAGGCCTACGATGCCCTCGCCAGCAATGAGGGGAGGCTGGTTGGCAAATACGAAGACCTAGTGTTGGAGAAGCTCTTCAATGGTAGTTCTTTCCGCGGCACATAGTTTCCGTGCCTATGCGTCTTCTGTACTTGTGCTAACTTGATGGCGTCGTTGCCGAGGCCAGACGACAAAGACCACGCCTTTCAACAGAGTCATGGCTCTCTTTCTCGAGCAGAGAAGCTGCGCTTGATATCGGAGAAGGGCATCGAGCACGCCGAGAAACATTCGGTGCAGGTTGCGCTGCCTGGCGGAAAGGTGCCGCTGGCAAACGTCGTTGCCGACGCGGCTAGGGCCGTCAAAGGCGTGCTGGACTTTGCCAGAGACGCCGCTGGCGACGTGCCCCAAGTCGCCGTTGTGATTGCCGGTGTCTCGCTCGTGCTTTCGCCGATTACCAACGCGGCCACCGAAAACGACGCATTTAGAGCCGGCTTCGAGCATGTCACCGAAAAAATGAGCTACTACATGCAGCTGGAGCCCAAGATCCTCGCCGACGCCTGCCTCCGGGATAGTCTCGCGGGCCCGCTGGTTTCCCTGTACACAAAAGTCATCGAGTTCCAGGTCCGGGCCGTCCTGCACTACTTCCGAAGCCGGTGGAAGAGACTGTCGCGCGACGCCGTCCGATACGACAAGTGGGACGAGAAAGCCGCGGCCATCGACGACACCGTGGCCGACCTGGTGTCCAAGATCGACAACGCCGTCTCCCTCGAGGCGCTGGGCAAGCAGGCCGCGGCCGTCGACAAGCTCGACTTTCTCGCGCTGTCCGTCAGCGACCGCTTCCAGAGCGTCGACGACCGCCAGTGCCTGCAAGACCTGCAGACGACCAACCCGGCGCTCGACAAGGACACTCTCGAGGACGCGCGCGGCGGCCTGCTGAGCGACGTGTACCGGTGGGTCCTGGAAAACGACAGCTTCCGGGCTTGGCAGGACGCTGCCGCGTCCAAGATGCTCTGGGTGCGCGGCGACCCCGGCAAGGGAAAGACAATGCTGCTCTGCGGCATCATCGACGAGCTACAGGCCCGCCGCCGGAGAACGGACCTGTTTGCCTATTTCCTCTGCCGCGTCTCGGACGACCGCATCAACAGCGCCACGGCCGTGCTGCGCGGCTTGCTGTACATGCTCGTTCTTCAGCGGCCGCAGCTCATGCGCACCCTGCGCGGAGAGTA
This sequence comes from Sporothrix cf. nigrograna, assembly GCA_019925305.1. Classification (NCBI taxonomy): domain Eukaryota; kingdom Fungi; phylum Ascomycota; class Sordariomycetes; order Ophiostomatales; family Ophiostomataceae; genus Sporothrix; species Sporothrix cf. nigrograna. The sequence goes on along the minus strand of JADHKR010000008.1, from coordinate 114,779 downwards.
TGACCGACGCGGCAAGAACCTCTTCACCGACGCCAATGCGTGGACAGCACTCAAGCGCCTGTTCCTAAAGGTCCTCGCCGAGATCCCGCCCACGTCGACCGTGTATCTCGTTGTCGACGGCGTCGACGAGTGCGAGGTCCCCGGACGCGAGAGTGTCCCTCTCCAGAAACTCGTAGCCTTTTTCATCGAGGCTGTGAGCAAGGGCAAGGCACGCGTCAAGTGTATACTGTCGAGCCGCAACTGGCAGAGCATTGAAGAGGCAATGCAAGAAGCAAGCCAACGCCTTCTGGTGCCGCTCCACCTCGAGCTCAACGAAGCTTCCGTCTCGAGCGCCGTCGCCATCTACATCGACAACAAGCTCCAGGGCCTGGCCAAGACCAAAGGCTACGACAAGGAAACAAAAACGCTCCTCGCAGAGACGATGCTCAAGAAAGCCGAAGGCACGTTCCTTTGGGTCGCTATTGTCTGCGATGTGTTGAGTCACGAGTCTGAGCACCACGCGGTGAGTATACTGGACGAGTTCCCCTCTGGTCTCGTGCCCCTGTATGGACGCATGCTCGAGTTCATCGACAAGCACAAGCGGGACAGAGACATTTGTCTCCAGATCCTTGCCTTTGTTGCACTGGCAAGACAGCCCCTCCATCTTGACGAGCTCATGGGGCTCGTACGGCAGCTGCACAAAGGCATGGGCTCCACAAACAAACGCCACCTCGAACTAATCAAGCTGTGCGGCTCATTCTTGACGGTCCGCAACGGCATGGTCTACTGGATCCATACGTCGGCCCGTGACTTTTTCCAGGAAGACGCCGAAGCAGCAAACAAAATCTATCATAGCGGCATCTCAGACGGTCACAAAAAGTTTGTCCAGGCATCCGCCGGCCTTCTTCAAGAAACGCTTCGCATGAATATCGGCAACCTGCCTAGCTACGGAAGCGCACCCAGCGAGGCAAGGAAAACAGACGCCCTCGACCGTGTACGGTATTCGGCCGTGTCGTTGCAGTATCACTTATCTGAATGCCTTGGTCACGACCTTACACTGGATGACCAGACCGCGTATCAGGTGCTCGCCTTTTTGAAAGCAAAATTTCTTCATTGGCTGGAGGCTCTCAGTCTTTTACGCGAAAAGCATGCTGGTACCGACGCAGTGGCTTTCCTTATCGAGGTAAGCTTTTTTTTTGTTCATTGTTTGCCGGCTTTTGCTAAGACAATCCATAATCGATACAGCATATTTGGACGGACAAGGAGAGCAATATCTTTCTGACCGATGCATTAAAATTCCTGTCGGAGTTTTCTGAAGGCATCGGAAAAGCACCGCTCCAGGTGTACGTGTCGGGCCTTCTTTTTTCGCAAAGGAACAGCACCATATTCCAGTATTTCAAGGAACACGCTCCCGCCTGGGTCTCCCTGGTAACTCAAAATCCCTTGCAACGGGGCAGTGACCTGTTGTTATCCGGACACCCGAAGTTAAGGTCCGGCGATTTCACGCCTGACAATAAGCACTTTGTCACACTCTACGGGGAAGATATTCAATTCTGGGATCTTTCGCTGCAACAGCGTGTCCGCACAATACATACTGGACTGGACCTCAAACATGCCTCCCGGGTAGCAATCTCCCAAGGGGATGGGAGACATGCTGCTGTTGTTAATCTTGAATCCATCGAGATTTTTGATTTGTCGTCCGGAAGGAATATCCACACTCTCCGAATGCCACCACGAGTCGGAAACCTTCACATTCAATACCACCCGCACAGACCGATGTTGGTGGCAGTGATCAGAGACAGTTTCCGGTCAAACGACACACGTGAAATGTACGCATGGGATGCCAGTGCCGGATACGATCCTTGTGGGTTTTCAAAGGACACGAAAGAAATACTAAGTCTGAGATTCTTTCTGTGCGGGGACCAATGGCTCACATGCAACTTCTACGACGGCTCACTCATTGCCTGCGAAGCGGTCGATGAACTGGTCGAGAGGATTGCACGGTTAGGAAACTTCCACCGCATTATTGCTCTGTCTCCAGACTGTCAATATGTGGCAAGCAAGTGTTTCAGCAATCCCGATGAACTGAAAGTCTGGCATGTCGCCTCGGGAGACGTCATAATAGGTCCATGCTCTTTCGCGAATGTCTGCTTTTCTCCAGACAGCAGTCTCTTTGTTGTATACACAATGAGACGTTGTGAGATTTGGCACCTACCAACAAACACACTGCAGCAAATGTTTGACACCGACATCGAATACCACACCAGCTGGGGAATGGCGCTGTCTGGCGACAACCGGTACATTGTGTACCAAGATGAGCATTGGGATTGGCTTCGTGTCAAAGCACTAGGCCCAGTACGCACGACTCCCACAACCGGGGACAGTTCTAAAGACTACGGAGAAACGTCCGCCGTCCGCTGCTCTGCAGACGGCTCGCGAGTCTTGGCGGTGTACCAGAAAGCAGCTGCGGTGTATTCCTGTGTGACAGGCAAATGCACGACCACCATAAAGCTTCCGGCCCACGAAGAAATCTACATTTCACACAGTCTACAGCGCGTGGTGGTTCTGCAGAAAGAATGTCTTCAGGTCTGGGACATGGAGGCTGCAAGGCTCATCGCCGCTTTGAAAGGGGAGTTTGATAAGACGGTAGTCGCGCTCTGTCCGGACGATCAACGCCTCTTTTTGTACGACTGCGACAAAAAGGCGCTCACCGTGTGGGACATTTCCAAAGAAACTTCAGAAATCCACCAAACTTTGTCATACAACGTCTCACTTCCAGGACTATTCATATCCAGGTGTTTGTGCGTCTCCCATGACGGACGTCTTCTTGCATACAAATTGCCCAACAGTGTTATTGTCTTTGATTTATACTCGAAGAAGGTCACCCTCGAGCTAAAACAATCAAGAATTGAGCGGTTTTCCTGGAACGACAAGAATCACGTCTCGGAAAGCTGTCGTCAGGAGCTGGCTGTTGTGTATGACGATGGGTCGACCAAAGAGCTTGTCTACAGGTTTAAAGACGGCCGGCTACATGAAAAACCGGCTTGTTTTTCATCTGTCCCTGCCTTTCGCCTTTTACATGAGTGGGTGAGATACAAAGATATTGAGTTACTTTGGCTTCCACCGAGGTTCCGAAGTTATGCCCATGACAACAACGGCTACGGCTCGACACACGGCTCGACCATTCCGGTTCTCACGAAGCAAAAGGAATGGTTTTCTCTCGTCTTTGCAGAGACAGGGCCGGCACCTCCGCCCGTGGTCAGCTAGATGGATTCTCTTTCCGAGAAAGGAGCTGGTCTATGGTCTGGTGTTTTTTATAGTTCTTGAAGTTGTCGCATTTTCTTTGTCTACTTTGATTTTTTTTATTTAGCACGCACTCTATTTCTCCGTGTTGTCCCCCTTTTCTTTCCCGTGAGCGCATATTCTATGACGTATCGGCAATAGAAAATATTAGCAAGTAATAAAACACCGACACCGCCGAGAACGGCCCATACCAGCCAGACCGTCTGAGAAGTTGTGTGCTTTACCTACCATACATGGTTCAGGAGGCTGGACGACATGTCCTTTCGCCGAGCCCGTGCACTGGTCTGTGACTTTGCACTTTCTTGGTCATCTTTGTCTTTTATTCACGCTGTTCTTTCGATGCTGTTTCTCTTCAGCGTCCAATGTTGATAGTGAGACTCACTTTCATGATTTATTAGAACAGGAGGAGGAAGAAGACGAGTTGCAGGAGCAGAACGTGGGTTTTTATTTGTCTCTTGGGGCAGATCGCCAAACCAGCCCCGATGCATCGCACCTTCCTCCTTCACTCACACCGGTGCGTGCTTCCGAGAACGGCAACCACGGCCAGCTCTCCACCAACGTCTGCCGGAAAAATGTCTCCTATTGCGTTTACTGTGCGACGTCCGTGGCAACCAATGACCGGTGGCTTGACTCGTTTTTCCTTGGCCCGTCTGTAGGCTCCCCGTATACTTTGAGTAAGAAACACGCTTTTTGTATATCCTTTCCAAGTCCATTACTGCCGCTTCACACGCCGCTCTCATCACGTGCCGCTTCCTCCACCGATGAACCGCATGCCTCGTCGAGCGCGCGCAGATGCGCCGGGGTCCACTCGCCGCCCTTACCGTGCTCGATGCTCTGGCGCACCATGGCGTAAAAGGCGCCGCGGGCGCGGTAGAGGTCGCGGGGGCGGCCGGCTTCGCGGATGCGGCCGGCGTCCATGACGACGACGCGGTCGTAGTCGAGGATGGTGGCGAGGCGGTGGACGATGGCGAGGAGGGTCTTGCCGCGGAAGACGGAGCGGAGGACGTGCTGGACGGCGGCGTCGGCGGCGTGGTCGAGCGAGGCGGTGGCCTCGTCGAGGACGACGACGGGGCCGCGGCGGACGGCGGCGCGGGCGAGGCTGAGGACCTGGCGCTGGCCGACAGAGAAGTTGGCGCCGCGGGGGGCGACGGGGGAGTCGAGGCCGAGGGTTTTTCGGTCTCCGTCCCCGTCCCCGTCCCCGTCGACGTCGACGTCGACGTCCCCAGACTCGACGACGCTGCAGGCGGCAATGGCCTGGGCGAGGTGGGCGTCGGGGGCGGTGCGGGCGGGGTCGAGGTTGAAGCGCACGTCGCTGGCAAAGAGCACGGGGTCCTGGGGGATGATGGTGAGGCGGCGGCGGCGGGCGCGCAGGGGCACGGTGGCGAGGTCGACGCCGTCGACGAGCACGGCGCCGCGGGTGATGCGGGTGAAGCCGAGCAGCGACAGGGCCAGGGTGGACTTGCCGCTGCCGGTGCGGCCGACGACGGCGACGCGCTCGCCGGGGGCCAGGGTCAGGGACAGGCCGCGCAGGATGTCGGGGCCGGCGGGGGCGTAGCGGGCGGACACGTTGCGGAACTCGACGCGGCCGCAGGCGGGCCAGGCGGGGGGGAGCGCGTTGTCGGGGTCGTCGTCGTCGTCGCCGCCGTCTGTGTCTGCATCCCCCTCGGACCCCTCCAACGGCAGCGATGCGTACGAGCGCACGCGGTGAAACGAGTTGAGCTCGGCCTCGAGCTCGTTTGTGTTGCGCACCATGGTGAGGATGGTCTGGCCGAGGCCGATGGCGTTTGTGAGGGAGAAGGCGAGGCGGCCGGCGGGGGCGTCGGCGCGCATGGCGACGGCGAGGCAGCCGGTGCAGAGGGCGATGACGGCGGCGCAGGCGTCGGCGCGCACGCAGATCCAGCGGTTGAGGTTGTACTGGGTCTCGGCGGCGCGCACGTAGACGCGCAGGCGCAGGGCGAGGTCGTCGGCGAGGGCGCGCTGCAGGCGCGGGCGGGCGCGCACGACGGGGCGGCCGGCAAGGCTCTCGGCAAAAAAGGACAGCACGGGCGACTGGGCGGCGGCGGCGACGGCCTTGACGGATAGCTGGGCGCGCGTGTAGAGCTCGGCGCAGACGAGGCCGGCGGCGCAGAGCAGGGCGGCGGGCAGCGCGAAGACGGGCATGATGGAGCCGATGGCGGTGAGGCGCAGGGCGAAGCGGAAGGCGTTGTCGACGGCGACGCGCAGGTAGTCGACGAGCACGGCGTCGAGCGAGGCCATGTCGCCGGCGAAGCGGTTGATGAAGCGGCCGGGCGGGTTGGCGTCGTACCAGTGGACGGGCACCCACAGGGCGGCGCGCACGAGGGCGGCGTGCAGGCGGTGGGCGGCCTGGCGGGCGCCCCACTGGAGGAAGGCCTGGGCCAGGGCGAAGAGGCCGGAGAAGGCGAGCAGCCAGGCGGCGTAGACGGCGACGTAGTAGGCGGCGGCGGCGGCGTGGGCGGGCGCGGCGCCGACCCAGACGGCCAGCCACAGGGGGAGGGCGAAGAAGGCCAGCTGGGCGAGGAAGCACAGCAGCAGGGCGAGGACGGCGCGGCGGCGGCTGCCAAAGAGGGCCATGTACTGCCAGAAGAGGAGGCGGGGGTTGCGCTGCTGGCCGGCGACCTCGTCGTCGACGGCGGTGGAGGGTGTGTGTGGGGGGGGTGTCTGTGGGGGGGGTGTCTGTGTCTGGGGGGGTGTGGGGGGAGTGTCGCCGGAAGTCTGGTTGTCAGCAGGCTGTGGTTCGGCCTCGGGGGTCTTGTCAGCAGGCTGTGGCTCGGCCTCGGGGGTCTTGTCAGCCTCCCCCGGCCCCTCCCTCCGGGTCCTCACCGACCGCACGCACCCCCCCGCCAGCTCGACCACCAGATCGGCGGCGTCAATCGCGGCCTGCATCTGGGTGACGAGGATGACGGTGCGCCCCTGCAGCACATCCGGATGGAAGCAGCGGGCCCAGACGTGCTTCTGGGTGGCGGCGTCGAGGGCGGAGAAGACGTCGTCGAGCAGCAGCAGGCCGGCGCGGGCGTAGAGGGCGCGGGCGAGGCCGACGCGCTGGCGCTGGCCGCCGGAGAGGCTGGCGCCGTCGACGCCGACGGGGGTGCGGTCGCCGGCGGGCAGGCGCGCGAGGTCGGGGCCCAGGGCGCAGGCGTCGAGCACGCGGGCGTAGCGGGCGGCGTCCCAGTCCTCGTGCAGCACAATGTTGGCGCGCAGGGCGTCGGCGACGAGCCAGGGCACCTGCGGCGCGTAGGCGACGTCGCGCGGGCAGGTGGCGGCGCCGGCCTCGAGCACGGCCTGGCCGAGCAGCGCGAGCAGCAGGCTGGACTTGCCGCTGCCGGAGGGGCCGGCGACGACGTTGAGGCCGCCGACGACGAAGCGCGCGTCGAGGCCGGCGAGCCGGAAGCGGCCGCGCGCAAAGGCGAACGTGGCGCCGTGCAGCGCCGGCGGGCCCGGCGGCAGCGGCGCGGCCTCAGGCGCGGCCAGGAAGCCGTCGATGCGGCGCAGCGCCACGCGCGCCTGCGAGACGAAGCGCGTGACGTTGGCGATCCACACAAACTGCAGCCGCAGCGTCTCGACCACCGACAGCGCCGTGAAGGCGCGCGCCGTCGTCAGCGGACGCCCGCGCGCCAGCGTGTCGACCGCGAACAGGGCCCACAGCGCGGCCAGCGGCACCACGTCGCCCAGCGTGGCCACGGCCACGGCCGTCAGGTTGCGGCGCCACACGAGCCGCTCCTCGGCGCGCCGCGCGCCGTGCACGCGCGCCGCCAGCACGTCCTCCCAGCCGAGGTACTTGACGGTGCGGATGGCGGCGACGTACTCGGCCACGAGGGCCACGCGGCGGTCCGTGGCCTGCATGACGCGCGCCTGCACGCGCGACAGGCGGCGCGAGAGCGCGGCCGCCAGCGGGAACGACGTCAGCAGCACGGCCAGGGCCACGAGCGCGCTGGGGCCGAACAGGCGGTACAGAAAGGCGACGCCGAGGCCGACCTCGATGGGCGACGCCGTGGCCACGAGCACAATGTCGCGCGAGCTCCACAGGGCGTCGACGTCGTTGGTGACGAGGTTGGCGATGGTGGGGGTGCCGGCGGAGGGGGAGTCGGAGCCGGGCGGAGCTTTGCCGGTGTCAGGGGCGTCAGGGGCGTCGTCCAACAGCCGCGCGGCCTTGGCGTAAAGCTCCTGCACCAGACACAGCCGCGTGCGCACAATCAGGCGCGTGCTGGCGAAAATGTACTGCTGGTAGGCCACCGAGCGCAGCATGGGCCCCAGGAACAGCAGCGCCACCCACAGCCACGGGCGCACGCGCGCCGCGTCCGGCCGCTGCACGTACGCCAGCAGCCGGTAGAGGCCCAGCGGCGCCACGAACTCGACCACGGCCGTCAGCGCCGCCCAGCCGACCATGGCCGCCAGGCTGCCGCGCAGCGCCGCCGCCAGCGCCCCCAGCGTGCCCAGCGTGCGGCCCCAGCGCGCCCGCGCCGCCGCCATGCGCGCGCGCCACACGAGCGGCTCGTCGTACGCCGGCACCGGCAGCATGTCGTCGACGGCCAGCCGGCGCCGCGCGCCCCGCAGCACCGTCTCCGTCAGCCAGCTGTAGCTGACCAGGTACGAGAACGCCGAGCACGTCTCCTCGGGGCTCGGCTGCGGCGCCGCGCGCTGCGCCAGCTCCAGCGCCACCGCCGGCGGCGTCCACGCGCGCGGCGCCGCCGCCGCCACCGCCAGGCTCAGCGCCGCCGCCGCCAGCTTGAGGGCCGCCCAGATGCTCGCCGACGCGGCCGCGGGGCCCACAAACACGAGCACGGGGGCGAGTTGCGCAAAGGCGTGGGCTGCGGCGGCGAGCACAAGGAGGTGCACGTGGCAGGCGAGGGCGGTGCCGGGCGATGTGCTGGACAACATGCGCACGGCATCGAGCAGCAGCGTGTAACTGATGGCCGCCACCTCGCCGGCCGACGACGAGCCGTCGCGCGCACACCCCACCACGGCAAACGACAGCAGCGCCGCGCGCGCCGCCTGGCCGAGGAGCGTGTACGCCGCCGGGACGCGCGTGCGGGCCGACGTGGCGGGCGGCCCGGGGTCGTCAAGCGTCTTGGATGATCTGCGCACCAGCCGGCCGAGGCACAGCGTGCCGGCGGACACGGCCACCGCGGCCGGCCAGACGATCTCGGGGGGGTGAAAGGAAGCCATGCAGTCGTTGATGGCCGTTTCTGAGATGGGTGCCGTCATCCATAAGAGGATGGCGAGCAGACAGCACGTTGTCGGCCGCCGCGTCGCTTTCCTCGTCGCTTGCCGAGTCCGCGACGCCGCACCGGACGGCTGCCGGCCAACGCGTCGCGAGGGAGCCGAAGGATAGTCGGCAGCAAGACTTGCCTAATACGGTAATTGCCCAATGCGGCAAGTAGACATGCGTAAAGTGGGTCTGCCGAGCATCGTGTCCATCCTAGATAAGAGTGCCTCTGGACAACCACGTACAACGTACAACATACCGTACAACGTACAACGTACTCCGTACACCGCACCACCCCCACCATGCAGACCACCCCCGTGCCGGCCGCGCCGGCGCGCACAACCGTCTACTACGAGCACATTTGCGTGCGCGGGCTGCCGCGCGAGCGCGGCCGGCAGTACGGCGCTGCGGCGGCGGCCAAGATCGCCCGCAACATTGCGCACTACCGCCAGCCGGGCCAGCTGCCGCCGTGGGAGCAGACGGTGCAGTACATCCGCGACGTGTACGTGGCCGGGCTCGAGGCGTACTTTCCGGCCGCGCTCGAGGAGATGCAGGGCATCGCCGACGGCGCCGGCGTCACCCTCGACGAGATTGTCATGCTCAACGCGCGCTACGACCTGTCGCGGGCGCCGGGCGGCTCACGGTACCGGCCGGCAGCGTCCTCGGGGGTGGAGAAGGGGGCGGCGGCAGAGCCGTCGTCCCCCCACATGTCCTGGGACAACCTCGACAACGATGCCGCCGCCGCCCCCCACACGTCCTGGGACGACCTCGACAACGAGTGCACCAGCAGCGCCTTCTGGAACAGCGCCACGGCCGGCGGCGGCGTCATCACCGCGCAGAACTGGGACATCTCGGCGCACCTGTACCGCGACGACCTGGTCATCCTGCTCGAGGTGCACCCCGACCCCTCCGAGGACGCGCCCAGCATGTTCCTCATCACCGAGGCCGGCCAGATGGGCCGCTCCGGCATGAACTCGGCCGGCCTGGGCCTGACCTCCAACTCGCTCAACTCGTCTGCCGACTACTTCCCCGGCGCCGGCGCCGCCACGCCCATGCTGCCCGTCTCGCTGCTGCGCCGCCTCTTTCTGCAGGAGCGCTCCTTCCCCAAGGGCCTGCAGGCCGTCTACAACGCGCCGCGCCACGTGTCCAACAACCTCACCCTCAGCACCGCCGAGGGCTTCGGCCTCTGCATGGAGCTGACGCCGCACACGGCCTTTGTCCTCACGCCCGCCCCCGCCGACAACCACGTCATCCACGCCAACCACTTTCTCGCGCCCGCCATCCACGCCCGCACCGACGTCCAGGACGCCTACCCGGGCGGCAGCAGCTGGTTCCGCCACGTGCGCCTCGCCCAGGGCGTCCAGCCCTACCTCGACGGCCGCGTCGACGCGCAAGTGCTGGCCCGCGCCTTTTCCGACCACCTCGGCTTCCCCCAGAGCCTGTGCGCCCACGTCGACCCGTCCGGCGGCGACGGCATCCCGGGCTACCCCTTCAAGACCAGCATGACCGTGGCGTGCGTGGTGTACGACCTGACCAAGCACGTCGTCACCGTGTGCAAGGGGCCGCCGTGCCAGGGCGTGTTTGAAAAGTACAAGCTGGACGAGTGAGGAGTGAGGACGGGTGAGGGTGTATGTAGAAGATATGATTACGTAATCCAAAGCGGGCCAAAACATAAGTCAGATTACATAATCATACCGCACGCTACAACACAAACACCCCCCCCAGATCGCGCATGACGGCCGCCAGGTCGAGGCCCGCCCGCAGGTCGCGCGGGTACGTGAGGATGCGCGCCAGCAGCAGGCGCGTCCTGCGCAGGTTGGGCCCGAGGGCCTCGCTCTGGGCAAAGGCGGCGAGCACCCACGACTGGTAGACGGGGTCGTCGGTCTCGACGCCGGCCTGGAAGAGCGTCTGGGGGAGGATGGCCTGGGGCGAGTTGGGGCGGCAGAGCATGAGCTGGCGCGCGAGGCGCACGATGCGCGCGGCGCAGGCGCTGCTGTCGGGCAGCGGTGGCCAGCCCATGGCCTGCTCCTGCGCGGCGGCGAGGGCGGGCGGGCACAGCTGGCGGAAGGGCATGACGGCCGCGTAGTACATGGACAGGATCTGGATCCAGTTGTACTCGAGCGTGCTGAGCGAGCTGGCCGTGGCCGAGGCCGCCGCGTCCATGTCGCCGGCCGCGATGCGCGCCGCCAGCCGCCGCGCCGGCGCCGCCGGCGCCGCCAGCGTGCGCCGCACCGTCTCGAGGCCGGCCCGCAGCGCGCGCCACGCCGACGCCTTGTCGCGGCTGCTCTCGGCGCTGTCGGCGCGCCGCTGGCCCACCAGCGTGCACGAGCCGTGCAGGATGTTGATCTGCAGCGCCAGCCGCAGGATGGCCTTGGCCTCGGCCGTGCCGAACGCCAGCGCGCCGGCGGTGTCGTGGTCGTCCTCGTCGTCCTCGTCGTCCCCCTCGTCCTCCCCCCCCAACATCCGGTCGTACACCGCCGCGTGCACCTTGAGGCAGCGCAGCAGCCGGCACGGGCTGCCAAACGGCGCCGCGCGCCGGTCGTACGCGCTCAGCCACACCAGCGCGCGCAGCCCGACCGGCCCCAGCTGCGCGCGCACGCTCGCGGCGTCGCCGTGCGCAAACAGCGCCTCGACCACGTCCGCCGCGTAGTGCAGCAGCCGCACGAAGCGGTCCACGCCGCGCGCCGCAAACAGGTCGTACTGCAGCAGCATCCACGCCGTCATCAGCGTCTGGTTGACGTGCGCCGCCGCGTGCCCGTCGTCGTACAGCAGCGCCGCCGCCCGCCGGTACCGCGCCTCGGCGTCGTCCGCCGCCGTCGCCGCCGCCGACCGCACGTGCGCCAGGTGCAGCGCCGCCCACGCCAGCAGCGCCTCGTACAGCGGCGCGTGCGTCAGCGCCATGTTGGTAAAGATGTAGCAGTAGATGTTGTCCGACGCCGAGCTGCGCAGCTTGGCAAACTGCACCATCGTGCTGAGGTAGTGCTGCAGCAGCTCGCGGTCTTCGGGCCGGATGGTGACGGTTGTGCCGGCGGGGGGTGGCGGTGAAGGCTCGCGGGGGGGTGGCGGCGACGGCGGCAGCACCGATGGTGGCAGCACCGATGGCGACGGCACCGACGGCAGCACCGATGGCAACACCGACGGCAGCGACAGCCCATACGCCATGCCGGCGTCCAGGTCGTGGCCGTCAAACACGGGCATCGAGTCCCAGAACAGGTCCATGCCCGCGTCAAAGTTGACGCTGTCCAGGTCGAAGCCGTCGAGCACGGCCATGGGGTGGTGCTCTTGCCGGTGCGGCGACGACGACGGCAGCGGCGACGACGGCAGCGGCGACGACGACAACGACAGCGCGGGGCTCGGCGGCCGCGCGCTCGCCACGGCTGGCACCTGCGCCGTCTCCGGCTTCACGGCCACGCCCGGCACAAAGCGCACCCGGAACGCGGGCGGGCGCCGGCGGCTCGCGGGCCGCGCACAGCCACCGTCGCCCGGCGCCGCATACGCGCACGGCAGGCGCAGGCGCGTGCACGCGCGGCACACGGGGTGCTGCTCGTCGCAGCGCACCTTGCGGCGGCGGCAGGACGCGCAGCCTGGAGTGTCAGCGGGCGAGCACGCGGCGGCTGCGCTGCTGGGGGGCCCGACGTACCTGTCTTTGATCGTGGGGCCTTTTTTTCCATGGTCGATGCACGTCGGAAGAAGAAAGGATCACGATCGAGGCAGCTGTGTCGAGACGTCGTATCTGCTATCTCGTCACAGCGTCGTCTCCACCTGTCGTAGGCCCGTCGTACGGCCGGCTTTATCGCCCGTCTCCACGGCCAAGCTGCAGCAGATACGAGTCGTCCCCGGCCCCACCAGGCGCTCGGCAACTCGCCTTGCTTCTTTGGGCCATGTTTCTGCCGACCGTCCCTGGGGCGCGGGCCACCGCGGCCAATGCGCTGCGCCGCAGGAGCCTCGTCTGATTGCTCCCGCAACGTGCTGCGGCCTCGTTTATATTCCAGGCCGGGCCGATGTCGTGCTCGTCGAGGCGAACGTCGTGCATGCGTCTTGTCCCTCTCCTGCACAGCCTTCTGACAGACAAGGAGCAAAAGGAAAAGGAAAATTCGCCATGAGCTCCGAGAAAAAGGACGCGGCGCCGGCCGTCCCCGACGTGGCCCATGGCCAGACGGAGGTGCTCGACGACGCGCACGAGGTGGAGAAGACGTTCCACCACAAGCTCGACGCCGACGAGGCCCTCGACTTTTACCGGGCGCACGGCGTCGTCGCCGTCAGCCCCGAGGACGACCGGCGCATCCTGCGCAAGATTGACATGTTTCTGATGCCTCTGGTGCGTCCCCCTCTGCGTCCTGTGTGGTTCCCGGCCGCTGACCGCGACCAGATGCTCATCACCAACACGCTCAACTTTCTCGACAAGAACGCGCTGTCCAACTCGGCCAACTTTGGCCTCAAAGAAGACAATGTGCGTTCCTCCCGCAGCCACTGTCCGCGCACCGTCCGTCTAACCGCCGCAGCACCTCGTCGGCCAGCAGTACAGCTGGGCCAGCGGCTCCGTGTTCTATCTCAGTACGTCCCCCCGTCCTCCCCTCGCACACGCACGACTGACCTCCAGGCTACATGGTCTCCCAGCCCTTTGTCTCGCGCACCATCCAGTGGTTCCCCGTCGGCCGCGTGCTGTCCGCCTCGGTCGTCCTCTGGGGCGCCGTGCTGATGACCACGGCGGCCACGCGCTCCTTTGCCTCGCTCATGACCGTGCGGGCCATTCTCGGCGTGTTTGAGGTGGGTTCTTGACCGCTCCCCTGTCTGCCCCCCCACCGCCGCATCCGCTGACCCCCCAGAGCGTCATCAACCCCACCCTCATGCTGGTCACGTCCCAGTGGTACAAGCGCTCCGAGCAGCCCGAGCGCGTCGGCTGGTGGTTCATGGGCAATGCGCTGGGCCAGATCCTGGGCGGCATCATCGCGTACGGCGTCGGCCACATTGACGCCGGGCTCGCCGTGGGCAACTGGATCTGGTACTTTATCATCTTTGGCGCCGTCACCATTGTCTACGGCGTCTTCCTCTTCTTTGTCATGCCCGACAGCCCCATGAACGCGCGCTGGCTGTCGGACCACGACCGCGCCCTCGCCGTCGCGCGCGTGCGCCAGAACCGCACCGGCATCATCAACCACCACGTCAAGTGGTACCAGGTGCGCGAGGCGTTCCTCGACCCGCAGACCTGGATGCTCGTCGTCATCCAGTTCCTGACCAACGTGCCGTCGGGCGGCGTCGCCAGCTTCGGCTCGCAGGTCATCAAGGGCTTCGGCTACAGCACCCTGCGCACCACGCTGCTGCAGATGCCCCTGGGCGCCGTCCAGGCCTTTACCATTGTCGTCAGCGGCATCTACACAAAGTACGCCCGCAACGGCCGCTGCGTCGTCATGGTCGTCACCCAGATCCCCGCCCTCGTCGGCGCCGTGCTGCTCTACACGCTGCCGTCCTCCCACAAGCACCAGCGCCTCGCCTCCTACTACATCATCCAGACCCACAGCATCATCAGCGTCATGGAGTACGCCATGATGGCCTCCAACATTGCCGGCACCACCAAGAAGATGACCGTGTCCATGCTCGTCTTTGTGTCCTTTTGCGTCGGCCAGGTCGCCGCGCCCCAGCTGTTCAAGACCCACGAGGCCCCGCGCTACCCGACCGCCTTCCAGGCCGCCTTCTCGTGCTTTGCCCTGCTGATTGTGCTGCCCGTCCTGTACGCGCTGTACATTCGCTACGAGAACGCCCGCCGCGACCGCCTGTACGGCCGGCCCGACGACGCCGCCGCCGACGACGGCGACCTGACCGAGTTCTTTGACCTGACCGACAAGGAGCAAAAGGAAAAGTTCCGCTATGTGTACTAGTGGATGCTGGAGCAGTGTTGTTCTTTGTTGTCTGGTCTGTTGAATGAATCTTCTTTATATCTGCTCCTAGCCAACGTGCTCTCTTTGTCTGCTTTCTCAAATTAAATCTGCTTTATTAATCTTCTGCATGAATCTACCATGGATCTCCCCGGAAGACGCAACTTGCCACGTAAAAGTTGCCAGGAGACTCGTAGATCGTGGACCCACTTGTCTATAAATGAATATCGGGGTTTGAAAAAGCCATGCCTCTTCTTCAAGGAGAGAAATCTATTACGGAGAACTAAAAGCCATAAGAATGCCAGCATCTAACTGATACCGCGCATGCGCTACATCCAGATCCAGTCGTTCTGGCTCTGACTCCAACGTTTGTACCGTTGATATTCGGGATCCCATATACAGTCGCCATCGCCGCTAAAAGACAAATCTTGGTAGCTTAAAACAGCGGAGGAAGACGCCTCGTCAGAGCTTATGGCAGTCTCGCAAAGGAGACCGCCGTCAACCAGGGCTGGAATGGCTCGCTGTTCAGTCCATTCTGTGCACTTGATGGGAGGCTGGCGAGCTTCTCCTGGCTTATAAAAAGTCAGGGGACTCCAATACTTCACCAGCTCCGTCTTCATCGTCTTCGTGTTGAAGGCTTTTTGCTTCTCTGGTGGTGGGATGGTACTGAGAAGATTGTCCCACTGTGTTGGAAAGGTTCCGGCGGTGGTGTAGCCGAGGAATTCTTTAGAATGGAAGCTCCGAGATCCTTCCGGCTTTCCGCAAGGTCTCTTCTGGTAGGTCATGCCGGAAGTGATGTCGCCAATAACATGGTACATAACACCAGATTCGTCGTCGTTCGTTTCGACAAATATAGTTGTGTGATAGCGAGTGCCAATAGTGTCAGGGTCCTGCATAGCGAGGCCGAAGCGGAGTTTCCACACGCCGTATTGCTGTGACTTATTCTTCTTGCTCTTGTTCTTGGGAGACATGTTGGTAAATATGTCCGAGATGACGGCTCAAAGGGAAATAAAGAAGGAGTGAAAAGAATTGGAATAGATAGAGTGCCCTGTAGCAATAAAAATGAGCTTTGTTTGTAACGAGACGGCTGCTTTATTGTAAAACTGGTAGGCAGAGAAAACGATGGCATTTTCGAGGATCAAGTGTAGCCTTATATTCAAATCAACTTGCTTTCTTTGGGGGGGAGGCTTTCTATTTTGAAACGGTGGGATCTGTCTATTTTCTAGATAAACTGTTTGTTGTTGGCTGCGTGGATTGTGTCGTAAAAAGGGTTTTTCAAATATAAGCGATTTGCTCATAGGTATCGGTGGGCGACGCAGGTATACCTAACGGCGCAGTAACTTATGTCCTCGGCGCTTGGAAAAATAAGTGGGGCTACACCTACCTCATTCGTATTGGCACATGGTTAGTGCGAGCAAGCGCCGCACTTCTATCTCCTCAGGGCTGAAAATATGACTTTTTTAGGCCGCACGCTGTGATTGGTCCAAACCCCTGTTTTTTACCCACTGGTACTTGTGTCTACTTACAAACAGTGTGGGCATTCAAGTACCTTTTATTTCAGGCGTCACGCTCACAATACCTGTCACGTGGACCGCGTACTCGCTGTCTAAAAGTCGACGAAGCCCCATATAAAAAAGTCGGCCCTAAGGAGATTAAAAATCGTTTACTGAAAGATCCATCTTCTACAACCCCAAGCCATCTCTCAACCAACATGCCGACTCACCCACCTTTGCGCACCCCACTCCCCTACTACTGTGACCCGGCAGAGCTGCCTGGCGTCCTGCCAACTCGGGAGGAGATTGACGCCGCCCCCGACCTTCCGACCATTCGTGACCCTCGGCAGGACCGCATTGTCCTTGTCAGGGGCTGTTTCGTGGTGAAATACGGAAAGCATGTGACCGAAAACGAAGGCCAAGCTCTCCTATTCTTGGCCAATCACAAATTCATCCCCGCTCCACGACTCTATGCGATGTACCATGAGGGCGACAAACTGTTTCTCGTCATGGGCCGCGCGCCAGGCACACAGCTTCAAGTGGTTTGGGAAAGCCTCTCCGACAAGGAGAAGGATCACATCCTGGTACAGCTAAAGTCGATCTGGACCTATCTGCGGTCGATACCCGCGCCACCACTCTTTGCCAGCGTCACTGGCGGGCCTCTTCGGCACCGATTCTTTCTATGGGTCGAGCCGGAGCCCAGGATCACGGGTCCCTTCCAGACAGAAAAAGACCTCTGCCGGGCGCTCGCGCTGCGCTCACAGAAAAACTGGGAAATGAGCCCACGGCGCCCACAGACTCCTGACTTCTTTGCACGCCACCTGCACAAGATGCTGTGCAACCACCCTGCCGTGTTCACGCACGGCGACCTGCAGCGCAAGAACATTCTGGTCGAGCAGCTGCCCATGGCCAGCTTGGACGGGGAGAGGCGGTTCCGTGTCAGCGCCGTGCTGGACTGGGAGGATGCCGGCTGGTATCCTAGCTACTGGGAATATGCCGCCTTATTTGTGGACTTTGACTGGCATGATGACTGGCCTAAAATGATCGAGAGCGTGCTTGAGCCATATCCGGGAGAGGGGGCAATGCTGAATATGGTGCGGCAGGATTTAGACTACTAGCAGCGTCGTTATGTGAAGCAGTGGGTGTTTAGCAGATTAGAGTTGTCCACCCGGTAGCCATTTGCACGTAGCTATGATAATTAAAAAACTATAAAAGTCCTGTATGAGCACGTAGTTCTTGATAGTTGGAAATATTATTATGTCGAGGGTTCAGTTAGGTAAGAGGCTACTTTTTTATTGGTGTTCTTTTAAAAAGAATTAACGGATTGTTGTGTTCTGTTTTCTTTGAATTTGACTTGATTTTTGTGTTTTGTGGGTTTTTAATAATTCAATATTTTTTGTTTCATTAATTTATTAATTTGTTTCTAAGAACAAATCCTCTAAGCCCTCCATTCCCCCTTTGTCCTTCTCCAGTTGAGTTGCTGCAGATGAATTGATGTTTAGATTTATCTTTAGGAAACATTGCGCGTAAATAACAATGGAAATAAATACAACTAATACACATAACAACTAATACATATAACAACTAATACATATAACAACTAATACACCACTACACCACATACCACACCACACAACACACACACACACACACACCTAATACACATACTTGTCCTCCACGTCGGGCCAGCACAGCTGCACCGCCCCCTCCTCCACCACCAGCGCAATGCGCGCGCCGTACTCGAGCGGGTCGCCCTCGTAGACGACAAACTCGCGCTCGTCGCGCACCGGCAGCCCGTAGATGTGCCGCATGTTCTTGGCCACAATGTCGACGGCCAGCTCGCCGCGCTGCTCCGGCGCGAGGTCCAGGCGCCCGCGCACCAGCCAGCCGGCCTCCCAGAGCGCGTTGGCCACCCAGCGGTCGCGGTGGTCCCACACGCCGATGCCGAGCGTGACGCCGGCGTCCAGCAGCAGGTCCGGCCCGGCGGCGTCGTCCAGCGGCGGCCCGGCCAGGCAGTGGCGCACGTCCCACGTCAGCCGGCTGCACCGGAACGGCGCCAGCACGACGGGGATGTCGGCCGCCGCCAGCTCGGCCGCCAGCAGGTGCGCCTCGCCGCCGCCAAACACAATCAGCCGCAGCTGCGGCATCGCGCGCTTGAGCAGCACCATCTGCGCCATGACGTCCTTGTTGTCCGTGCGGATCGTAATGGGCAGCGTGCCGTTGGCGGCCAGGGTGTACGCCTCGTCGGGCGGGTTGGCGCTGCTCAGCAGGCGGCGCAGCTCGCCGATCTGCGACGCGATGGAGGGGAAGGCCGTGTCTGGTCGTCGCCGTCAGCACTCCTGTAATTTTATTTTGTGGCTGACACGGGCGCAACTTACTCTTTCCCTCGTTGCCAATCGAAAAGAAGAGGGACACGCTCCGCTTGATGACGGCGCCCGGCGAGAGGCTGCTGGCGGCGCCCGGCCGGAACGCCGTGCTGATGCCGTGCAGGAAGCCGTCGCTGGTCGGCGCCGTGACCAGCGTCGTCAGGCCGCGCCGGTGCGCAATGGCCAGGCGGCGGTCGCCAAACTGCAGGCCGTCGGCGGCCGTGACCACGCGGGCCAGGTCCATGCCCGACAGCTCGCCGTCGGCCGTGGACGGCTCGCCGACGAGCTCGCGCAGGCCATGGTAGCGCGTGGCGGCGACGAGGCCCTGGGGGTTAGTGGGGGAATCAAGAAGAAAGAGAAATAAGAAAGAAGAGAAAAAAAAGAGAAAAGAAAAAAAGAAAAACAAAAGAAAAAAAAATACACGTCAACTTACCGGAAGAATGTGGCCGTCCTTTAGATGCAGCTCGGGCACGCCCTGCTGCAGCGCCTGCGCGGCCGCCGTGTCGCACAGCGCCGAGCCGACGCACTGCAGCACGCCGCCGCGCACGACGGCCGTCGCGTTGGCCTGCACGGCCGTCTGCAGGCCGTGCACGTAGCTCTTGGTGATGCCGCGCAGCACCACGTCGGCCAGCCCCGGCGCGCAGGCCGCCGCGCCGGCGGACCCCGACCCCGGCTCCGGCCCCGGCACGCGGCTCGGCGGCGCCGGCGCAAACACCTGCGCGCGGCGCAGGCTCTGCTGCCACAGGAGCGCCGAGGCGTTGACCAGCGTGACGCCGTCGGCCACGACCTGCAGCGGCGTGGCGCCCAGCGCCAGCGGGTGCGCGTCCCACACGACCAGGTCGGCGTCGTAGCCGGGGCGGATCCAGCCGAGGCGGTTGTCCAGCCCGATGGCGCGCGCCGGCACCGACGTCAGGGACGCCACGGCCAGGCCCTCCTCGAGCGCAAAGTGGTGGCCGATCTGCGCCTCGTAGGCAAAGAACTGGCCGTGCTTGGCCGGGTGGTCCGTCGTCAGCGCAATGGGGATGCCGGCGTCGGCGGCGCGCTGCAGCATGTGCCAGCTGCTGTGGTAGTTTTCATTCTTGAAGCCGCCCTCGTCCGAAAAGGTGGCCAGCATGGCGCCGCGCGCCTTGATCTCGTCCAGCATCTCGTGCGCCTGCGTAATGTGGTGCAGCGCCGAGATGTTGTAGCCAAACTCGTCAGCGTGGTCCCACTCGGAGAAGACGTCCTGCGTCTGGTAGCAGTGCAGGTGCACGCGCAGGTCGCCGCGCAGCACGTCCACCAGCGTCTGCACGCGCAGCGACGTCGGGTACGGCGCCGCCAGGCCGGTACCCCCTGCGGCCGCGCGGACACACCATTCGTCCTGTTGGATCCGCAGGCTGCGCGCCTCCTCAAACGCAAAGCGCATGTAGCCCGCCTCGCCCTGGCGGCTGATGGGCCCGGCCGGCGCGGCCGCAAAGACCTGCTTGGTGTTCTCGCCGCACGCCATCTTGAGGTGGCGCACGCGCTTGGGGCTGCGCCCGCCGCTCGTCGTGTCCACGGTCATGGCCCACACCGACGTGCTGTTGCGGTGCTTGACCACAAAGCCCTCGCCCGAGATCAGGTTGCTGGCGCCCGTCAGCACCAGCGACGTCGTCGTGCCGCCGCTCGCCACAATCTGCACGCCCTCGTCGCCCGGCTTGAACCCGTCCACCGCCCGCGCCCACGGAGTCACCGGCTGCGTCGACTCGGACACGTCCGTGTTCATCAGGATCTGCGGCTCCTGCCGCAGGCCCACGTGCGAGTGCATGTCCACCAGCCCGGGCGACACGTAGCGCCCGCCCACGTCGACCACGCGCGCGTCCGCCGGCACGTCCGCCCGCGCCGCCCCCACGCGCGCAATCATGCCGTCCTGCACCTCGACGTCCACGCCCCGCGCGATGCCGCCGTCGCCGTTGATCAGCGTCGCGTTGCGGAACACTGTCAGCGGCGCCGTGCGGTTGCGCCCCTGCAGCCGCGCCGCCGCCAGGCCGTAGTCCACATACGGCCGCTGCTCGTTGGCCGCGCACTGCCGCAGGCCCTCGGCCAGCTGCGTCGCCGAGAGGGCGGGCGCGGCCGCGTGCGCCGCATGCAGGCTGGGCCACGCGAGCACCAGCGCCGCCAGCAGCGTCGCCGGCACCACCGACTTCCACGTCGACCGGAGCTGCTGCCGCGCGCGGTAAACAACGCCTTCGGGGCGATCAAGGGGCTGGGCCTTTTCCATGGTGAGCATGAGGCCGCGTTGTCGTGGACAGGATGCTTCTGCGTGTCGTGATGCTCGCCGGCCCGGCATCGGTATTCTTAAACAAATACGGAGTAGCCGCCGTCTTGCCCGCGGCGCAAGACGTCCTCGGTTCGTTCCAAGCTCAGCTCCGTCATGCTCCCGATTCGGCCTAGCCTCTCGCCTGGCGATGCGGGCCGGTCGGCTCGCTGTCCTTCCTAAATAGGAAATCGCTGCAGCCGGCCGTCCGTCCTGCTCTTATCACCAATGCAACAATGACCCGAGACCGGCCCTTGAAGCTGTGTCGGCTGTCCAACATGCCATGCGCGTGTAAGCAATCATCATACGAGAGACGACGGCTTTACAGTACATTGGAACTGGCCTATCAGCAGCTCTACGTCTGCTGCGAATCATGGTTTTGGAGTTTTTTTGTCGAAATAGCACAGCGTTGTATGACGTGCCTCTGCGATGCAAGGGTATGCACAACATACTCCATCGCCGTGCAGTACATCGGAACGTATTCAGATGAAAATTTCAAGCGGTGTTATATATATACATACATACATATATATATTGTATTTTTGTATAATTGTTTATCATACCCTTTTTAAAGTATTATCTTACTTCTTTTTATTTTTCTATTTTCAATCTGGCCAATGCTTCCTACTCCGGCCAATGTTAAAGTCGTCTCCTAGCTTTTGCTATAAAAAAACATACGTGTGAAGCTATCCAAATCGAGTGCACAAGACTGCCTCTTCTCCCTTACGAAAATCCGTGAAACACGTTTGATCCTGCTTTCACTCCCCCCCTACCCAGCCATCATCGAGTCGAAAACAAGACACTTGGCCTAGAAGAGGCTCTGCATTTCACCGGGCGTGACTCCTGGTTGAGCCGTCTTGGCTTCACCTCGCCTTTGCGGGCGCATCGTATATGCGAATAGCTTACATAAGCCGCCTAGTTCCGGTTTATCGCATATTGGTACTGCGCTGTTCCCCGCCTTTCACAACATGAAGACAGGACAAACGGAGTACGCTCTCGCACCGATTGCCTCGTGCCCTTGCTCAAGGCCCTACATCGTCCCTGTGGCGAGCACCTGGAATTGTCTGATACTCTTGCACCTGCACCGTTGTCTCCTTGTTCTTTGCCTCCTTTCTTCGTGCTATATCACTGCGCAAAATTGCTTCATAGCTTCTTGGCTCGTCCCGGCTACCACGCGCGTCACGTCGTAGATAGGCTTCGTATAGCTTTGAGCCATGGCACCGGAAACAGCCCCCCCCCGGCGCCCCAAGGTCATTCGCCACATCGACGTCGCAGGCGAGTGGGAGCGTGCACTGCACCCCGAGTGGCCGGAGAGCCGCTTCCGGATCCCCGACGAGGTTCCGTACGGGACAATCTACCACGTGCGCAAAGGCAGACACGTCGGCTTCGGCGTGACGGCGTACGTCGAGGTGACGCCCGACGGGCAGGTGGTCAAGACGCCCCGGAACAACCCGTACGACGCGGCGGCGGAAGAACGAAGCCGGGCGGACATGCGGGCCGAGGCCGAGGTGTACCGCCGCCTCGGCCCGGACTGTCCGTACGTGCCCAAGCTGCTCGCCTGGGACCCCGACACCTGCTGCCTGACCATTGAGTACCTGGAGCACACGGCCCTCGACAACTACATGACCGGCCTGGCGCCTCCCGACTACGAGCAGCAGCCGCCGCCCGCGGTGGCGCCGGCCCTGCGGCGGCGCTGGGCCCTGCAGGTGGCTCGCGGCCTCCGGGCGCTGCACGCCCACGGCGTCGTCCACGCCGACCTCACGCCGCGCAACGTCCTGCTCGGCGCCGACATGAACGTGCGCGTCGCCGACTTTGCCGGCAGCAGCGTCGACGGCGCGCCCTACAAGGTCTGCGCCGGCGAGCGCTACCTTGCGCCCGGCTGGTCGTTCCGCAAGACGCCCGAGCCGGCCGACGACCTCTTCATGCTCGGCGGCGTCCTCTACTACATCATGACGGGCCACGCGCCGCACCACGCCGTCGAAAGCGAGGACGACGTCGCCCGGCTCTACGCCGCCGGCACGTTCCCCGACGTCGCCGGCCTCGACGGCGGCGCGGCCATCCGCGGCTGCTGGGACCGCACGCTGGCCACGGCCGACGCCGTCCTCGAGCAGCTTCTGCTGGCCTTTGGCACCGACGACGACCCTTGGTGCGGACATGGAAATTAAGAGCGGGAATGCTCTGTCGTCGACACGGTCATGGTTGGTTTGGACAGGCCTTTGGAGGTTCTTTGTTTCGTAGTTATTTTTATTCAAAAGAAAACATTGCGTTACGTGATACAGCTCAGTGAACATAAAACAACAAATCCTGCACTCCAGGGCAAACACGGCTATTTAGACTATTATAATATCGACTCATTACTACGACTATTACTAAGCAGAGACGTCCCATCGTTGAGCAAGTTTTCATGCAGTGACGGCTGTCTGTAATGCAGCGCCGCTTACAAGACTTGTAAACACGCGCTTGACTCGCCTCGCCACTTGTCAGCCACGAGCAGTATTCGAACTTTCCTACCACAATGCCACGTGCGTCATCCTCTTTCTGATCCCAAACGTACTCACCCTGCACACGACGTGTTGGAAACGCCCGCTGTGCAAGTGGCCCGGACAGAACTTGGGGCAAAGCCCTCTCGACACGGCGGTCAAAGCCACAAAATTCAAGACGCCCGCTGAAACGCTTTATATTCAAACTCGCTCGCTATCATCGCTGTACGTACACGCAGTGTGGAGCGGTCTATATAAAAAAAAACAGTCCTCGACGCCCCCCGCCCACCTCTTACACCATCTCAGTCAAGCCTCTCCTTCCATCCACATTTTTTGCGAGACTCGTGTCTACCCGCGTCGTTCTTCTGTATCGCCATCGTCTCTGCCGTCGTCGGCCTCGTCCGCACCCTCCGCGGCCGGTGTTCCGTCCGAGCGCTCGCCTCGCCGCGCTTCCCCCCGGCACTTGACGCAACCCTCGCGCCGGTTGTGGTGGTTTCTGTGGACGGGGCAGACGACGTAGTGGCCCTTTGCGGTGCACCGCGGCGACGCAATCTTGAAACAGACGGGACTGCGGAGAGTGTCAGGGGGAAAGTGTCCGGGAGGGGGGCGTAGATGCCGCCGGCTTGCAGGCCAACGTACCAGTGATGCTTTGCCATGGCGCCACGAGAAGCGCGAGTAGCAGCGGCAGAAGGAGTCGGCGTAGGCGGAGATGCAGGCGCGTTTGCGGACAAGGCCACGGCCTTGACCTTTGTGTTTGGCTCGTCATTTTTGCTCTTTGCCATGGCTTATCGGAGGATCATGGGGAGCGACGGGGGGCCGTTGTCGTGTTGCTGTATGATGTAGGCGGCCGGCGGAGACAGGAGATAGACGGAGAACGATACGTGCATATTGGGGAGAAAGGGAGAAAAGGAAAAGAAAAAGAAGAAAAAAAAAGAATTGAACAGGAAAAACGATCGTGAACGCAAAGAGGGGGATTGTGCAAAACCGTGTCCAGGTCAGGAGGTGGCGTCCTACTTAACCACAGGCTGAGCCGTTTGCATGTTGCCCGGCGGCAAGCAAACAAACGGCATGAAACACAAAATGGCCAACAGACACCGAGCATGCGGGGAGTAAGGGCGGCGAGGCTCTTACTATTGGCCCGCGGGAGTCATTGGTGCCTTACGTATTGTGCACTTTTCGGTCCAGTCATCTACGCGCGCTCTTGTCAGCCAACCGTCGGTACGAGGCGAGCTTGCAATCACGTTGCCTGCGTTTGTCTGGGTTGCCTGCGTGCATGCGTTTGCATCGACGGGTCGTGACTGATGCGTGCAATCCCAATTGTCATCCGAAAATGCTACCCAAACAAATGACAAGTCCTGTGCGCCGTTCCTCTGGAAGTAATGCCAGTAATAATGCCGCCTTCCTGGCAAGCAGACGTAAAAATGAAAAATAAAAAAAAAGAAGAAAAGGGGGAAAAAAAGAAAAAAAAATGAAGAAAAAAAAGAAAAAAGGAAACAAGAGACGCCCCCACCCTCACAGCGTCTCGTTCCACGGCCGAAACGTCTGCGCGTCGTACGACGGCATGCACTTGACGGTGGCGGGTGGCGCGGCCTGCCAGGCGATGCGGTCGTCGGTAGCGGCGGCGCTGTCGGCGGTCCACTGCGACGTGTAGCCCTTGAGGTCCTTGATGCGCTGGGCGGCGTCGTCGGTGTAGGCGAGGTGGACGCTGGGCACGACGGCGATCTTGCCGCGGCCGCGGGCCCAGAGGTCCTTGCAGAACAGCTGGGGCTCGCCCTGGCCGCACTCGCCGGCGCGCGGCGGGCGGAAGCGCAGGGGCGCGGCCGGGTCGAGCAGCGGCGCGACGGCAAAGACGGCGGCGCCGTTCCAGCAGGAAAAGACCTGAAAGGGGCGGTGGGCGTAGAGGCCGGCGCGCGCGGGCTCGTTGTTCCAGAAGAGGTTCCAGGCCGAGTTCCAGTTGCCGTCGGGCGGGATCTCGAAAAAGGAGTCGCCGTTCAGGCCGCGCGCCACCCAGACGTCGTAAAAGGTCGGGTCGCGGCCGACGTACGTCCAGTCCAGCCCGCACACCATGTCGGCGCCCAGCCGGCGGCGCTGCAGCACCAGCTCCAGAATGTCCTCGGCGCACGCGGCCACGTCGTTGAGGAAGACGACCGTCGCGCCGGCCGCGTAGCGCTGCTGCGTGTCGTCGAGCAGCGGCTGCAGCGCCATGTTGCGCAGCGCCGCCAGCCGCGCAATGCGGTCGCCCTGCGCCGGGTCCACGCTGCTGGACTGCAGGTAGTACGGCGTCGCCAGCGCGGCCAGCGTCGGCCCCAGCGCCTCGAGCACGGCGCGCGTGCCGTCGTGCGAGTTGCCCTCGACAATCGACACCGCGCAGCAGCCCGGGCCCAGAAACCGCACCGCCTCCACCACGCTGCCCAGCAGCCGCGGCAGCAGCGTCAGCGACTCGCGCAGGTCGAGCGCAAAAAAGTATTGCATGTCCGTGCCGGGCGCCGTCGTCGCCGCCACCTTGAGCCCGTCGTAGCGCGGCGCCGACGCGGCCAGGGCCGGGCACCGCAGCCGCGGCAGGTCCTCGCTCGCGGGGTCGGCAATCGCCTTGACGTACGCCTCGACGCTCGCTGGACGAGGCCTCGTTGTCAGCACATGGCTGCGTGCCGTCCTCCCGGACCGATCAGGGAGACCTACCGCTGTCTTTGGCGCCGTCTGTGGCGCCGTCTGTGACCCCGTCTGTGGATCCGGCATGGCCGGCATCCGCCACGTCGACGGGCGCCGGCAGGTGCGTAATGCGGCGGCTGCCCGCGTAGAGGCCGGCGGCCACGAGCAGGAGAAGCACAACCTGCCCGGCAAAGAGCGTCCTGCGGCGCATCGCGAGACGTCGGGGGAGGAGGGCGCGCAGACAGAGGAGACGGGCTGTTCAGCGACAAAGGAATGGACGCGGCGGGGGGTGCTGCAGGCGCATCTCGCGAAGTAAAGGGCAGATGCGGCGATGTGGTTGCTGGCGACGAGGCGCATTGAGACGACGAATCAGGCTTTGTATTAGGGCCCGCTGTTCTCCGGAAGCTAGTGCAAAAGAGGCAAGGTGTCGGTATGACTAGTGCAGTTTGAAATGAGTGTAACGCTGGACAGGGGTAGTGCCGTCACGTGATTGGAGGGACAACGTCTATCCATCAAAATCGAGTACTCGTGCGATTCAGATCCGTCGCAGAAGAAGGGAGGTCTCAAGAATATGTCGCCTTTTATTTTTATTCATTTTATTTTTTTAATTATTTATTTTGCATTTTTTGCATTTTTTCTAGCGCCGCTACGAGATTACAATCGGCTCGTGTGGGTCTGGAGCGGACCCTGGACGGACGACTTGGCTCAGCCCCTTTGACAGACAGCCTTATGAAAACTGGAAAAACCTCAATGCTAATAATAACCCGGGGCAGACAACCCCCGTGCTATATGAATACAAAACTGAAAAAAAAAAAAAAAATTAATTAATTTACGAGCATTTCCGTAGCCGTGATAGCCGGGCCCTGATACTACCCAACTTGCAGCGTTAAAGAGCTGCGCTGCACCACTACTGCAGATGCGCGATGAAATTAAACCGATACGCGAGGAATACGACATCGATTGTCGTAATGACAGGGGTGCCATCCAGCCGGGGCACGTGGGGGAGTATCATGTGTTGTCTGCACAAACAAGTACTCGTATTTTTATGGTTTTTTGCCTTTTAATATGCTTCTTTGTGTGGTGACATTTTTGTGTCAAGATAGTTGTTTTGCGTTTGCGCCCCGTCTGCAAGATGCTTTCTACATGCTCGGGAATAACAAACACAGAAAGCATGGGCCAGCTCCGTAGTTGACCTGAATCCTCCAGGATCGTCCCAACCACTTCGAATCAACTCGTTGACCCACAAAAGGACAACAAAGTACACATTGCGTATCGTCGTATATGTCGTATCGTTCATGTCAAGCTTCTTACTCGTTCCCGGCAATCCGCGCTTCGTCAACAAGTGACGACCTGTTTGAACTTAGAAGGACGTTTGCCGTATAGCAGCGGCAGCCAGCACATGAAGCTTGAAAGTTCTCCTGACTAGGAGAGTGTGCTCGTATATGTACTCGTAGATGGCCGTCCAAGTCGACATTTCTCTTTGAATTCAAGTCCACGGCCGAAAACGGCCTTGTTTAGACCTTCTATTGAAAGCTGTAATAGAAAAACAGGCATGGCGCTGGCATTCCGCTTCGACGGCTGAATCCTGAGCCAGGCCCTCCCGAGCGCCTCGAATGGCTCTGGATCCCAGCTGAATGGGGCTCCGCTGTTTATCACGTTTGGTCGACAGCGCCCCAATACCAAAATAACTTTTGCAGCGGCTTCAGAGGCGAGGCCCAGGCGGCCTTGCCGTTGTTCCGTGCTACAGGCGTTTTTTTGGCGTTTTTGGCGTTTTGGCCATCGAGACAGACGGGGGCATGTATATGTAAAGAGGACGGCCTCGCTGGGTGTCTCCCATTTTCACTTCTCCCTTGTATTCTTTTTCCTGCTTTCCCCCGTTCCCAATTACTCGCCGACCTGTTTCGTTGGACTTACAGGTCTACTGCGCCGGATCTCAACATGCATCTCGCCGTGCTCGCCGCCCATGTGCTTCTCTGCGCCCCCCGTCTGGCTTCGGCCGGCCTGGCCACCCTGCCGGCGTTGACGACGACATCAACATCGCCGCAGGCCCATGCCATCACGGCACCGGCCCGCGCGCGGTTCCGCGGAGCACCGATGGGGGCGGACAGCCCGCTCGCGCTGTTCCGGCGCGGCACCACCAGCGAGCTGCTGACCTGCGGGTACCTGGACGGCAACGCGGACGATCCGCGCACGGCGCAGCCGGGCTACGACTGCCGCGTCGACACGGCGCACGGCATCTGGGGCTTCTGTCCGACCACGGTCGTTGCGGCCACCGACTGCGGCCTGGCGGCGGCGTGCAAAGACTCGGGCACGTGCTCGAGCGTCTGCCGCGCCGACGGGTCCTCGGGCCTGACGACCATCACATGGTAGGTGGTGATAGAGCGACTCCGCTCCTCTCCCTCCATGCGTACGACGTGCTGACCGTTCGTCTGCAGCTCCAGCTCGGGCACCAGCGTGGGCTACTGCTCGACGGCCATGCTCGCGTTTGGCGTCGACCAGAGCTATGCCTACATTGCCTGCGGCGACTTTCCCACGACGGTCAACTACATTATCACGCCCACCAACACGCCGTCATCGTCATCGTCGTCATCATCGTCGTCGTCGTCGTCCACGGGCAAATCAACAAGCTCCGGCTCGACAAGCGCGACGGGCACCACCTCCTCCGCCGCCGCCGGCACCACGCAGGCCGGCACGGCCGGCGACGGCGGCGGCAAGACCAACGTCGGCGCCATTGTGGGCGGCGTCGTGGGCGGCCTGGCCGCGCTCGGTGCGTGCGCGGTAGCCGCTCTGTTCATCGTGAAGCGGAAGCGCGGCGCAACGGCGGCGGCGACGGGCACGACGGAGCGGGGCTTTCCGCCGGCGCCGTTCTCGCCCTCGCCGATGCAGCCGGCGCCACCCTACGTGCAGAGCCCGTTGACGCCGGGCACCGTGCTGTCGCCAAACACGCAGTACACGCCGGTCTACCACGAGGCGGACTCGGCAGAGCAGCAAAAGCCGGCCACGGAGCTGTACGGCAAATCCGGCCAGGGATACGCGCAGTATGCAGCGGAGCTGCCGTCCAATTAGACGTGGAAGCAGCAATGGCGAGTTGGCTCTGGTGTTGTCATATTTGCTGGTTTTTTTTTATTTTTATCAATTTGTTTTTTTAAAAAAATGGCATTTATAGAGCGCATAGGACGGCCATAATCAGTTCATGACAGAAACGTTTCATCCCGGAAAGCTGCGTCCACCGTCCACCTGCACTCGACAGGGGACAGTTTTCCCAGTCCCCCAGTCCTCCAGTCCACTCCCGCACATCACGACGCCATGGCCGCCCGCAGCAAGGGCGCCACCTGCTTCCGGCTCATGGTGGCGCGGTGCGTCCAGCAGGACCGCCAAGCGCAGGTCTGCCCGTCGGTGTCGCGGGCCTCGGCGTCGAGCAGCCCGTCGCCCCACGGCTGCAGGTCTAGCGCCGCGCGGTTGGCGTCGACAAAGCGGCGGACGGCGTGGACGGCGCGGGGGCAGCGCGCCCAGAGCAGCAGCTGCCGTGCAAAGCCGCCGCCGCCGTCTTTGTCGTCGTCGTCGTCGTGCTGCACGGCCATGACCACGGCAATGTCGAGGCGGCGCGCGCGGGCGTGCTGGTCGAGGCCGTCCAGCAGCGCGTCGCGGCCGCCGATGGTGCGCAGCAGGTAGCGCAGGCCCTGGGCCACGGACGAGAAGCCGGCGGTCAGCGGCGGCGCGCCGGCGGCCGGCGTCTCGCGCCACTGCTTGTAGTCCTTGCGCAGAATGTCGCCGTAGCCCAGCGCGGAGAGGTCGTTTTTGAGGCGGGACAGGCGGTCGAAGAAGGCGGCGCGGTCGTAGCCGGGGGACTGTGCGGACGCGGATGCAGACGCCCGCAAGACGTCCTCGACAAAGGACACGGCCCGCCGGTCGACGTCGGCCGTCTTGTCGGCCGCTGTGAGGGCGGACGTGTCGACGAGGATGGGCGCCAGCGCGAGGCGCGCCAGGGCGGCGTCGGCGGCGGCGTCGGGCGCCTGCGCGGCCAGCCGGCGCCAGGCGTCGCGGGCGGCGTCGACGACCAGGCTGGCGCAGCTGCCGCACGTCTCGATGATGCGCGGGAACGGCGGCCGCGGCGGCGGCACGGCGCCCTCGTCGACGTGGTGGTCGATGCAGCCGACCACGCGCGCCCGGAACCGCGCCGCCAGCGGCCCCGTCAGCGCGTTGTGGTCGACCAGCAGCCACTGCGTGTCGGCGGCCGCGAGGTCCGCCGGCACGTCCGCCAGCGTGGCCAGGCTGTCGAGCGGCACGCCGCCGCCGGCGTCCCCGGCGTCCCCGGACAGCGCCGCCTGCAGCTCCGGCCGCAGCGCCAGGTCGCCACGGTCCAGGTTGCACAGCGGCACGTGCAGGCTGTGCGGCGGCGTGTGCGACCGCAGGTAGGCCAGCAGGATGGCCGAGCAGAGCGAGTCGAGGTCTGTCGGTCAGCGCGGGCGGACGACGGACGGGGACAGGCGGCGCCGCTTACCGGCGCTCTCGTTGCCCACCACAATGGTCAGCGGCTTCGGCCGCTGGCTGGCCGGGGCCGTCAGGGCCGCGCGGGCGGCGGAGAGAAAGGCGCCGAGTGACCGTGGCGGCATGCTTGCGTGGTGTGCAGGTGGGTTGTGCAGAGCCGTCGTTCAAGAGCAGATGACATCACATGACGACCGAGAGTCAGGTGACATTTCTCACGTGACCAAAATGGTGATGTTCCGCGGCATACGTGCCGATGTTGCCATGGGGGTTAAAATAGCGAATCGCACGAGGTTGTATTGGACTGTGACAGGGCCACGCTGGGCGAATCAACGCACGGCAGGCTTATGACACAAGATGGCAGCATCTGTTGCCATGGCCCGGCGGCCTATATAGGGCCGCCGAGCGCCCGGGCGGCAACAACGGCCACTTCTCTGCGGGACAGCATTCACCATGGCGCAGACAGACGACACGGAACTTGAGCAGAAGCTGGCGGCGGTGCGCCAAAAGTTTGCCGAGGAAGCGGCCAAGCGCCAGCAGCCGCGGGGGCAGAAGCAGTTTGTGCGGCTCAGCGAGGCGGAGGACGAGCGGCTGCGCGCGCTGGTGGACGACCCGTGGGCCGACCACGCGGCGCTCAACGCGCGGGACTCGCCGATCACGGAGGGTGCGCTGTACAAGTACTTTGTGCTCGGCGCCGGCTTCGGCGGGCTGCAGTTTGCCGTGCGGCTGCTGCGCGACGGGCTGGCGACGAGCGACGACATCCGGCTGGCCGACGCGGCGGGCGGCTTTGGGGGGACGTGGTACTGGCACCGGTTTCCGGGTATGTAGGATGTATGCCGTCCTCTCGGGCACGCAACTGACACTCACCCTCCCCCCCCCCCCCCCCCAGGCCTGCACTGCGACATTGAGAGCTACATGTACCTGCCGCTGCTCGAAGAGACGGGCTACATCCCGACGCAGCGGTATGCGTCGGCCGAGGAGATCCGGCTGCACGCCGAGCGCATCGCGGCGCAGTGGCAGCTCGCCGACAAGGCGCTGTTCCGCGCCGACGTGACGCAGGCGGCGTGGGACGAGGCCGCGCACCTGTGGCGGGTCACGGCGGTCGAGCGCCGCGGGCCGTCCCGCGCGGCGCGCACGGTCCACTTCCGCGCGCAGTACGTGTACCTGGCGGCGGGCGTGCTGACGCGGCCGCAGATCCCGGACGTGCCGGGCGTCTTTTCGTTTGGCGGGCCCGTCTTCCACACGGCGCGCTGGGACTACGCGGCGTCGGGCGGCTCGCCGACGCGCCCGGCGCTGACGGGGCTGGCCGGCAAGCGCGTGGCCGTGGTGGGCAGCGGCGCGAGCGCCGTGGCCGTGGTGCCCGAGCTGGCCAAGTACGCGCGCGCGCTGTACGTGGTGCAGCGCACGCCGGCGGCGGTGCTGCCGCGCGGGCAGCGGGCCACGGGCGACGCGGCGGCCTTCCGCGCCGCCGTGGCCACGGGCGGCCCCGGCTGGCAGTGGCGGCGGCAGCTCAACTGGAACTCCTTTTTGACGGACGCGCCGTACGCGGGCCGCGCCAACCTCGTCGACGACGGCTGGACGCACATCCCGACGTACGCGGCCGTGCTGGGGTCGCCGCGGCACGGCGTGGCCGACGCGTCGGCGCCGGCGCGCGCGCGCCGCATCGCCGGCTTCTACGCGGCCGACCTGCCGCACCTCGAGGCGCTGCACGCGCGCGTCGACCACACGGTGCGCGACCCGGCCACGGCCGCCCGGCTCAAGCCCTGGTACCCGGCCTGGTGCAAGCGCCCGACGTTTAGCGACGTCTACCTGCCCACGTTCAACGCGCCGCACGTGCACCTCGTCGACACGGACGGCCGCGGGCTCGCGCGCGTCACGCCGCGCGGCTTCGTCGTCGGCGACGTCGAGTACCCCGTCGACGTGCTCGTCTTCGCCACGGGCTACAGCCTGCGCGACAACAGCAGCCCGGCCGCGCGCACGGGCGTGCACGTCGTCGGCCGCGGCGGCCGCTCGCTCGCCGACAAGTGGGCCGCCGCGCCCGGCCCGGCCACGCTGCACGGCTACGCCACCCACGGCTTCCCCAACCTTTTCTTTTCGGCCAACAGCCAGGCCACCACCACCGGCAACAACGTCATGATGCTCGCCCTCATCGCCGAGCACGTCGCCCACTGGATCCGCCTCGCCGAGCAGACCGTCGCCGGCCGCCCCGACCTGCGCGCCGTCGTCGAGCCCACGCCCGCCGGCGAGGCCGCCCACACCGCCGAGATCGTCAAGCGCGCCGTCTACTTTGAGAATCTCGTCGACGGCTGCACGCCCGGCTTCTTCAACGCCTACGGCGAGCTCGCCCGCGTCCAGGACCCCGCCGCGCGCCAGCGCATCGCCCGCAGCAGCATCTGGTCCGAGGGCACGCGCTCGTTTTACGAGTACCTCGACGCGTGGCGCCGCGACGAGTCACACCCGGGCCTGGCCATCACGCAGGTCCCGGCCCTCGCGGCCAAGCTGTGAGAGTGTGGGCAGGGTGGACATCAGGGGAGGGGGGAGTAGGTAGGTAGATATATTGTATAAGTTGTGGAGAGCCCAAGACCATATTGTCTCTAAAAGAGAAGGGGCAGGCCTGGACTATAGAGCCTGAACACACCTACAGGCCATTCAACGTTTACCGCATGTTGTGTCAGAGGTCTATTGACAAGTCTTACTGGTGAAAACTGCCCCGTACAAGGTCACCCCAGGGCACATATTCGGCCCGTCTATCTGGCCATCGCTGCGGTCGTCCTCACTTGCGCGCGCGGTACCGGCGGTACAGCCGCACGGCCGGCGAGTTCTTGGCCTCGTCGCTCAGCCACCACGACGGCAGGGCCTCTGCGCCGGCGCTTGCCGTTTCCTTGTCGGCGCTCTCGGCAGTCGCCTCGGCACTCACCCCGGCAGCCACCCCGGCAGCCGCGCGGGACCGGCGCGCGTTGCGCCGCGCCTCGTAGCGGAAGAGCACGTGGATGGCGACAAACAGCACCGTGGCCACGGCGGCAAAGCCCACGTACAGCTTGGCGCCGATGCGCCAGTGCGGCGCCTCGCGGGCCGGGTAGGCGGCCAGGGGCACAAACGCGTTGAGCAGGTAGGCCAGGATGGTGCCGCTGGCAAAGAGGACCGTCCGCACCTCGGGCTCGCCTTCGAGGTGGGTGGCGGCCCAGGCACAGAGGAGCATGGTGGAGACGCTGGTGGGAGGTTAGAGGGAAAAAGAAGAAAAGAGAAGAGGGGAAAAAGAAAGAGGAAAAAAAAAAAAAAAAAAAAAAAAAAAAAAAAAAAAAAAAAAAAAAAAAAAAACCCACCCTCCCACATAGTTGAGAAACCACCCCGCCATGTAGGCCTGCTCGTTGGCAGGCCGCACAATCAGAATGACCAGAGACACAATGTTGATGGCCTGGAAGTCAGCACACAGTCTCTCTCCTGCTGGACGGCCGGCGGACGTACCGAGTGCAGCAGCAGAAACGGCAGCCGGACGCTGAACAGGTCGCTGAGGCCGTTGAACAGCACCTCGGCGACCAGCTGGATGGCCTGGCCGATGATGGGCAGGTAGTTGAGCATGGCGACGGAGCTGCGCGTGTTAGAGAGGCGCCGTGGGGAGAGAGACGAGAGAGACGGGAGAGACGGGCGCCTACTATTTCTTGGTGCCGTCGGGGTTCTTGAGCGACTTGAGCCACAGGTTAAAGTAGTTGGCCGGCACGGTGTTTCCGCCAATGGGCCAGGCGACTGCGTCTGTCAGTGGGCGCGGCGGGAACGCGCAGCAACAAGACAAACTCACTCGCAAAGAGCCACAGCTGCCAGAAGGAGAAGCAGCGCACAAAGCTCTTGAGCGTGATGCCGCGCTGCGGCTGCCGGCCGACGCGGCGCTGCCGCGCCAGCGCCACGCGGATGTGGCGCTCCTTGAAGTAGAACTTGGACAGGGGGTTCTGGCGGTCGGGCTGCGGAGGTCAGGACCGTCGCTGGCAAACAGAGAAGGGGGTGGGGAGGAGGGGGACGCACGTATCCCGGCAGCACGAAAAAGGCCGCCAGCGCCACCACAATGGTGCACACGCCGTTGATGATAAAGGCCCAGCGCCAGCCGGCACGGCCCAGCGCGCCGTCCAGGTTCGTCGACAGCGCGCCCTGCAGCGCGCCCGAGAGCATGGCGCCCGTCGGCTGGGCAATGTTGTAGATGCTCATGCGCAGGGCCACCTCCTCGGGCAGATACCACTGGCTGGCCGGTCAGGTCAGCGGGCGTCCGGCCAGTCACCGTCCCCATCGCCGGTCCACGCACCTGATGATGGTAAAGTAGCCCGGCCACGCCGAGCCCTCAAAGAAGCCAATGGCAAAGCGGAGGCCGTACACCTGGAGCCCATGTCAGCTGGGTACGAGAGGGGACTGGGGCAGGCCGGCAGTCCGGGGCAGGCCGGCAGGCTGGGCGACCGGGGCTCACCGTCTTGTAGGACTTGGCCAGCGACAGGCAGCACGTCAGGATGCCCCACATGACCTCGCAGAACGGCAGCCACTTTGCCGGGCCAAAGTGCGACACGATGATGCACGACGGATACAGCATCACCATGTAGCCGATGCTGGGGGCAAGAGTCAGCGGTCAGGGTCAGCGGTCAGGGTCAGCGGTCAGGGTCGGCGTTCCGCGCTGGTCAGGCCGGGCCGCCACGTACTTGAAGTATGTCGTGAAAAAGTTGAGCTGGTTGCCGTAGAGCCCGAGGTCTTCCTGCATGCCCGAGACGTAGGCGTTGCTCTGCCCGTGCGGTCAGCCCTGCAGCCGTGCACCCTCTGGGACAGCCGGCACTCACAATGTTGGTCTGGTCCAGGTACTTAAACGTGTAGCCGAGGAAGCCGATGACCAGCAGCCCGAGGTCGAGCCGCCAGACCTGTCGCGTCAGCAATCGGGCCGCGGCCGCGCCGGGAACGGGGCACCTACAAACGCCCGCTCTTCGGCCGGGTCGATCTTGTCGATCGCGTCCGTCGCGTCGACCGCGTCGACCGCGTCGGACCCGTCGTCCGCCGGCGACGAGAGAGCATCGTGTGCCTCCTTGCTGTGGGCAAAGAGGACCGTCTCCGTGGGAGCGGCGTTCCGATCGGCGGCAGCCATGGGAGCAGCGTTGCGGGTGAATCTCGCACAGGCGTGTTGCGTACATGCAGCCTTCCCGGACGGTTGTGCCACGGCGAGGCTTTTGTATAAACTCTCGCGACCCTGCTCGTCATGGCATCAAAGCTGGAAGCAAAGACGTGCTTGGGTGGAACCACGTAGGGCATTGTGCCTCCTGCAGTGCCCTCCCCCGTCTGATCCTCCGCCCGGCGTGCTGTCCATGCGCGGCTAGCCCGTGGCGTATTTGTAGTGTGGTATTTCGAACGACGTTACTATCGCAGAGACGGGACCAGATGTCGTGATCGCGCAACGCTCTAGCGCAATAGCACAGACGAAGACAACAGTGGACAATCCCCTGTCCATCATCAGATTGAAATGCAGCCGTCCGATCCATGCGTCTGGGCGCCCGGATCAACGAGCGGATAGGGCTGCGGGCTCGGCGCGAGACCTGACATGGACTTTTTCATCGCAGCGGCTGTCCTCTTTTTCGAGAGCTCCGGCCTATCAGCAGCTGCAAAGCCCAATGCAACAATACGCAATGGCGCAGCACGATCGCGAGCGAGCCTGGCCACCGCATGGCCAGGCACGGACGTCCATCCGATGAAGGAAGAAGTATCAGCAGATTGGTCCGTCTCAGGCGAACGTATAGACTAGTGCCATTCAAGTATCTTGCCGGTGTGCGTTTTTTTTTTGAAGGACGTTTTCTACCGTGGCCGCTGGTGAACGTACTTGATCTTCCGTGCAATTGAAAGACCAGTCAACAGGAGATGGAAACTAACAAACCCAAAGGATGCCAAAGGCGCTCGGTTCTCACGCAACACACTATACGATTCGCCATTGGTTCGGTGGCAATAACCCTTGCGTAGTGGACTATAAGATGGTTCAAATTGTCGATTCGTAATAACTGTCCAGGCGTACTCGTATATCCTCGTATTCCCGTATAAAAACAGGCAGCGCGCAGGGTCGAATTACGTGCTCCTTGGCCACAACAATCAACCAACCCCGGGACTGCCATGGGTATAAAGAAGGCTTCCTCCCACCGTCTCTCAAAACGATTTCGTGACCGGCACGCTCGCTATTGGCTTGTCTTGAAGAAAATCGTTAGATTGGAGTCTGCCGGTGGAACACGAATCTTTCATACCAAGAAAAAACTTTTCAAACATGATGTCGTCAGCCTCAAAGGAGAATTTCTGTCCCTTGCAAAGTGGCGACTGCTTCTCGGGTGGCATCGTGTGGCCAACGGGCCCGGACCGTCCAAAGTCGATAACAAGCAAGGTTCCGTTTGACCGCTGCATGATGTTCCCGGGGTGGAAGTCGTTGTGAACAATGCCCATGTCGTGTATTTTGGTCATCGCATTGTGAATATCGCCCAAACGGTGTCTCAGTGTCTTCTGCTCAACCTTGAACAGCTGCTCCATCCGAAAACCGAATATGCCGTCCTCGTCCACCAGCGGATCTGGATGCACAGACACCACGGGCGTGTTTTTGGCCGAGAGGCTGCGAACAAGGCCAAACTCGTCCTGGATCGAATGCCGTTGCCGAGCATGGACGGCAACTTTGCAGATTGAAAAGGCGTCTTGTCGTCGAGCATCCAACAGCCGAATGTGCGAGTCCGCTCCGTAGCAGACTGCGCTGGACTTGGCCCAAAGCTCGCAAACGGCGGTGCTATGCGGGATTCGGGTCGTGGTCGCGGTGCCGTGGATACATGGGAAAGCAGTCAAGTCTGGCACCTCCCGCCAGCTTCCAACCCAGCAGACACGGTATTCCTCCTTGTTGAAGTCGACATGGATTGCCCACTGCCCGTCGAGCTTGTAAACATCCGTGATTTGTACTGCCATTGTAACTGGGCGTAAGTGAACAGATACTGAGGGTTGGGAACGAGTGCACGAGTGTGGCGAATCAAAGTGTGGCGAAGCGAAGGCATTATAAAATGATAATAGGAGCGAGCTAAGGAGGGGACCAGCCAGCCAAGGCAATTACATAACAAGGACTTTGCTATTCCCCTGGGTTATTGTCAAATAACAGCTCTATTCTTTCGCTCCCTATAGGCTTTATTGTAAAGGTCATGGCATCAAACGTCAACAAAGACACTCGCTACGAGCCATCCCCCCCCGTGTCGTGCATGGCGGCGACGCGGCGGCGCACCCACTCCTGGCAGCTGATCTCGTCGTACTTTTTGGTCTCGCCCGGGGCGACGCAGCTGTCGAGCACGCCGCAGCTCTCGTTGAGGTTGAAGCCGAGGAAAAAGGGCATGCTGATGCGCTCGCGGCCGCTGCGGTTCTGGGCGCGGTGCACGGTGCTGACGTATCGGTCGTTTGTGATGCGCTGCAGGTAGTCGCCAATGTTGACGACAAAGGTGCCGGGCAGCGGCGGCGCGTTGATCCACTGGCCCTGGCGGTTGAGCACCTGCAGGCCGCCGCTGGTGTCCTGCCACAGGATGGTGAAGAGCTGGAAGTCGGTGTGCGAGCCGATGGAGACGAGGTCGGGGTCGGTGGCGTCGGCGTCGCCGGCCGGCTCGATGGGCGGGTAGTAGTTCAAGGCGAGGGCGGCGTCTGGGTGCGAGAACTTGGCGTCAAAGGCGTGCTCGTCGAGGTCGAGCGACAGCGCAAAGGTGCGCACGAGCGCGCGCGCGAGGCCCAGGCAGGCCTGCCAGTAGCGCACGACGGCGGCGCGGAAGCGCGGCAGGTTGGCGGTGGCGGCCCACGGAAAGGCCTCGCTGCGCAGGTGGCGCGCAATGTGCGCGGGGATCTGCGCGACGTCGGGCACGGCCGGGTCGAGCGCCGGGTCGTAGCACCACGAAAACGTCTCGCGCACGTCGACCGACTCGCTGGGGTTGATGCGCTGCGTCCGCGGGCCCTTGTAGCCGTTGAAGTAGCGCGAGCCGGCGGCGTCGGCGCGCGCCTTGACGGCGGCCGGCTGGCGGAAAAAGTCCAGGCAGGCCGCGCAGGCCTCGTCCGTCACGGCCGCCGGGATGCCGTGGTTGGCAATGTAGAAGAAGCCCGTGTTGGTGGCCGCCGCGCGCACCTGCCGGGCCACGGCGGCGCGCGCGGCCGCGTCGCCGCTGAAGATGCCCGCCACGTCGATCACCGGGATCTCGGACGGCGCCGCGTCGCGCAGCGGCGTGCGCAGCACCGTGCGGTAGACGGGGCCGTTGCCCGAGGACAGGCGCAGCTGGGTCGTGGCCGTGGTCGTGGCCTGTGTCGTGGCCATGGTGGCGTGGTTAGGGCGGCCGGTGGTTGTGGACAACGAGAGGATGCTCTGCAGCGACTTTATCGTCCTGAGCCTCCGGCGAGCCCCGGTATCAGCGTTATCTCGGCAGTCGTGTAAGCGATACGCGGCGCGGGCCAAGCCACTACCGAGGCGGGTCGGAGAGATGCGTTATCAGCTTCAAGCTGCGTAGTACTTGGTTCGGCGTCTTCGGTCAGTCTACAGCGTCTCGGCGTTCAGTTTCAGCGTCAGCGTCAGCGTCTCGACGTCTCAGCGTTTCAGCGTTTCAGCGTTATTCAGCTATGTACAGACAGGCCTCACAGCTATGTACAGACAGCCTCAGACCACCTTCTCGGCCCCCTTCTCCCCCTCCCCCTTCTCCGGCACGGCCTTCTCCACGGCCACCTCGGATCCCTCGGACGCCTCACCCTCTACACCCTCCACACCCTCGAGGCGGCGGCGGTACAGCTCGCGGATCTCAAAGCAGCGCACGACGCACACCCACAGACACATGCCGCAGATGAAGCCGAGGCTGGCGCGGAAGCCGCGCGAGTACTGCGGCGCGTCGGTCACGGGGTACAGGAACTGCTGGATGACGGTGGTGAGGGCGGCGCCAAACGAGTTCATAATGGCCAGCACGAGCGCGCGCACCTGCGTGTCGCCGGCGCACAGCACGTTGGCCCACGAGTAGTACATGGGCGACAGCGGGCCGTCGGTGCCGGCAAACATGTAGGCGACGACGCGCAGGCCCAGGGGAATGTCCCAGACGACGAGGCAGATGGTGCCAAACAGCAGCACGGCCAGGTTGATGGCCACGGCGACCATGCGGCAGCCGGTGGTGTCGACAAAGGCGTTGAGCGCGAGCACCATGACAATGTTCCAGCCGTTGATGCACGTGGGGATGTTGTTGACCTGGTAGACGGACCAGGCGTGCGCCTTGTCGTCGGTCAGGAACAGCTGGAACACGGTGTTGGCCACCTTGCCGACGGTCGTGTTCCAGAACATCCACAGCACCGTCAGCACGTACAGCTGCCACGTCTTGACGGCGCGCAGGAAGAGGTCCCACGTAAAGTGCGTGGTCTCGGCGCGGCCGTCCTCGACGAGGCGCGCCACGCAGCGCTCGCGCTCCTCGGGCGTCAGGTAAAAGGCTTTTGTCTGATACGGCGTGTCGGGGAAGAAGATGAAGCCGTAGATGGCGATGACGACAGTGATGATGCCTGGGGGGTGGTTAGCGAGATCACAGACGACGGAAGACGGTCGGAGGCACCCACCATCAATGATAAACACCCAGCGCCACGCCTCGATGCCGTGCTTGCCGTCCAGCGACGCCTTGACGCCGCTCTGGATGTAGCCCGAGATCATGGTGCCGACGTAGGCGGCGCAGGCAAAGATGGCCGTGCGCTTGCCCAGCTCGGTGCGCTTGTACCACGACCCCAGCACGTACTGCACGCCCACAAAGCTCGAGCCCTCGAGGAAGCCGATGAAGAAGCGCAGCGGGTACAGCTGGTGCACGCTGTGCACCTTGTACGTGGCAATGGTCAGCACGGCCCACACGAGCTCCAGCCCGGGCAGCAGGATGCGCGGCGGCACCCAGGTCAGCAGCACGTTGGCCGGGATGGGCCCGATGATCTGGCCGACGGAGAAGCACGTGTTGGCCAGGTTGAACTCGGTGCCCACCATGTGCAGGTCCTGCTTCATGCCCGACACGTAGGCATTGCTGAGGTTGGACTGGTCCAGCCACTTGGAAAAGTAGGCCAGGCAGCCGTACGTCAGGATGAAAAAGTCAATCTTGAAGAGCAGCTTCTTCTCGGCCGGCGGCGTGTTCTGGGGGTACCAGAGGAAAAAGGGCGGCCGCACGTCGTACGACGACGCGAACAGCTTCTTGGCGTAGTAGGCGGGCGAGAGCGACATGGTGGGTGCCTGGAAGCCTGGGAAGGGAGCCTGGGAAGCCTGGGCCTGAGAAGAGAGCCTGGGAAGGGAGGCCGTTTGTATTTACACGTATTTACGAGTACACGATGGCTTATCTTTGCCCGGCGGTGAGGGCCCGCTTGCCAAGTGCCGAGATAAAGTACAGTGGTTGAGATAGCCTCGCATCGCAGACGGTCGTATCCGGAAGCGGCCGGTGCCGATCAGATTGCCGGCCCGTGAGATAAGACAAATACGAGTGCCGGCATTTGTCTGCTCGCACCCTCGCAGCTCTGCACGTCTCCCTCGCATCACCATGGCCGACGTGGCGTCCCCCCCGGCCGACGGCCGGTTTGTCTACTTCCACTCCGGCGCCGAGGCCACGTACCGCGCCGTGGCGGCGCAGCCGACGGGCTTCGCGGCCATCCCGACCATCGACCTGGCCGGGCTCGACGACGGCCCGGCGGCGCGCCAGGCCATTGCGCGCGAGCTGCTGGCCGCCTGCCGCGACGTCGGCTTCTTCTACGTGGCCAACCACGGCATCCCGGACGCGCTGATCGCCGACACCTTTGCGCTGCTGCAGCGCTTCTTCGCGCTGGACCGCGCCACCAAGATGGACGCCCACGTGCACAAGAACCCGGCCATCCGCGGCTACGAGCCGCCGGGCGAGACGCGCCTGGACCCGCGCACCGCCGGCGACGTCAAGGAGGCCTTCACCATGGGCGACTGCGTGCGCGAGCCCGAGCAGGACTACGCCGGCCGCACGGGCCGCGCGCCGCCGCCGCACATCACGCAGCCGCAGAACATCTGGCCGGCCGGCGCGCCGTGGTGGCGCGCCGGCCTCTACGCCTACTACGGCCGCGTGCTGCCGCTGGCCCTCAAGCTGGTGCGCGTCGTGGCGCTGGCGCTCGACCTCGCCGGCGGCGAGACCGCGCTCGACCCGCTCTTCCGCTTCCCCATCACCGGCATGCGCGCGCTCTACTACCCGCCGACGCCGGCCGACGACGCCGCCGACGGCGCGGCCCCCAGCGTCGGCCTCGGCGCCCACGCCGACTTCTCCTGGCTGACCCTCGTGCTGCAGCAGCCCGGCGTCCCCGCGCTCGAGGTGCTCAGCCCCGACGGCGTCTGGGTCGACGCGCCGCCCGTGCCCGGCACCCTCGTCTGCAACGTCGGCCAGTACCTCGAGCGCCACACCGCCGGCCGCTTCCCCGCCACCGTCCACCGCGTGCGCAACCGCACCGGCCAGGCCCGCTACTCGCTGCCCTTTTTCCTCACGCCCGACCCCGACGTCGAGCTCGCCGTGCTCGACGAGTGCCGCGCGCCCGGCCAGACCTACGACACCATCAACGTCGGCGACCTCTACGTGCGCCGCGTGCTGCCCGCGCGCAGCAAGCACCCGACCAGCATCCGCTACAAGGACGTGCCGCAGGAGGAGTGGAAGTACGACATGCTGCTGCGGTGATGGGGGGCTGTATCTAAGAATAAAGTATGCGTAGATGAGATGAAGACAGAATATTATGAAAAAGACTATAAACAGAAGAGAGCAAATTAAATACATTAGAGGTATAAACGAATGCGAAGTAAAGTAAGTACAAAGAGGATATAAAGAAGGGAAAAGTAAAATAAATACAAAAGAGAATATAAACAATGCAAAGACAAAATATAGACAACATATACCATCCGATGCCCACTCAAAACACCCAAAACACCCCAATTACGAGCAAGGATGCCCGAAAAGATAACCAAAAACACACCACAAACTCATACTCGAATGTACTCGTACTCGTACAGCTCGTGTGTCGTCTCGTCGCCCTTACCAAACTCGGAATGGCGCGCCGCTAGCGGCACTTCCAATCCTGCCAGCAGGCACGCTCGGCACTCGCCTCCACCTTCCTGCTGCGCTTATCGGACCCCTCAACGTCGTCTGTCCCTCGCGCCTTCCCGTCGCCCGCTCCCGCCTCCCGCCTTCCGCCCGCTCCCGACTCCCGACTCCTCTTTCCCACAGCGCCCGCCACCACCTCCGACGCCGCACCTCCAACTCCCACAATGGGCTCCACCGCCGCGCCGCCGCTGCGGCTGGCCATTCTCATGGCCGACACGCCGGCGCCGCAGACGGCGGCCCGGTACGGCGACTACGGCGGCGTGTTCACGGACCTGTTCCGGCGCGCGCTGGCGGCGACGGGCACGC
This sequence comes from Sporothrix cf. nigrograna, assembly GCA_019925305.1. Lineage (NCBI taxonomy): Eukaryota > Fungi > Ascomycota > Sordariomycetes > Ophiostomatales > Ophiostomataceae > Sporothrix > Sporothrix cf. nigrograna. The sequence continues at coordinate 72,245 of JADHKR010000008.1, read as the reverse complement.
CGCTCGAGGCGGCGCTGGCCATTACGACGCACGACGTGGTGGGCGAGGGCTTCGCGACGGCGTACCCGGACCTGGCGCAGGTGGACGCGGTGCTCATCACGGGCTCCAAGCACACGGCCTTTGACGACGCGCCGTGGATCGCGGCGCTGGTGGCGTTTGTGCAGCGCGCGCTGGCCACGACGGCGCCGGCGGCCGCGGCGGCCGGCGTGCACCCCGTGCGCGTGCTGGGCGTGTGCTTCGGCCACCAGATTGTCGGGCGCGCGCTGGGCGCGCCCGTGGCGCGCGGCCCGCGGGGCTGGGAGGTCAGCGTGACGGAGACGGCGCTGACAGAGGCCGGCGCGGCCTTTTTTGGTGGTGACGCCGGCGACAATGCCGGCGAGCCGACGCTGCGGCACGCGGGCCGCCTCACCATGCAGCAGATGCACCGCGACGCCGTGCTGGCGTGCCCCGCGGGCGCGCTGCCGCTGGCGTCGACCGACGTGTGCGCGGTGCAGGGCCTGCTGCTGCCCGGGCGCGCGGCCACGGTGCAGGGCCACCCCGAGTTTACCGGTGCCATGGTGCGCGAGCTGCTCGAGACGCGCCACGCGCTCGGCGTGCTCAGCGACAGCCTCTACGAGCGCGGCATCGCCGTCGTCGACGAGCCGCACGACGGCGAGGCCATTGCGCGCGCGTTTCTGCGCTTTGCGCGGGGGGATAGCGGGGAGGTGGCGACAAACTCCCACGATAAGCTCCCATAAACTCCCACAATAGACTCCCACATAAACTGTTAGAGGCTGCAACAGCGTACACTCATCATTAGTCCTACATCGTGCCCATCGTACTGCCCGCCCTCAGTCGTCGTCGTCCATGTCCAGCGTGCTCGCAAACTGCGCGGGTGCTGCCGGCGCGTGGCCGTAGCCGCCGCCCGGCCGTGCGTGCGCCGCGTGTGCCGCAGCGGCGGCGGCGGCCTCGTCCATCCGCCGCTGGCGCTCCTCGCGCTCGTGGCGCGCGGCGGCCTCGCGCTCGGCCTGCAGCCGCTCCTGCTCTTCCTGCTCCTCGAGGCTGACAAAGCGAATGGTCAGCGGCGGCGGCGTCGTCGTCGTCGTTGTTGCCGCCGTGGCGGCCCGCGCCTCCTGCAGATGCGGCAGCGCCACGTGCCGGTCTTTGCACGCCGCCTCGGTGGCGGCGTGCAGCTGCCGCAGGGCGCCGTGCAGCATGAGGTCCGGCGCCGGCCAGGGCGTAAACACGGTGCCGGCCGTGGGCGCAATGTAGGTTTTGATGTCGTCCGGCAGCACGTTGGGCACGTTTGTGGCGGCGGCCGGCGTGGCCGCGGTTGTGGTGGTGGTTGTGGTTGTGGTGATCGCAGGCACGGCCGCGCCGCCCGGCCCCGGCGTGCCCGTCTGCGATGCCGGGGCCGGCGTCCCGGCAGCGCCGTTCACGGCGCCGTTGGCAAAGGACGAAAAGGACGCGCCCGGCGTGGCGGGCGTCGGCGCGGCTGTCTCGGGCGGCGCGGCGGCGGCGGCGGCGTCGGGGCCGTCGGCGGGCGGCGCAAAGGCGGCAAAGAAGGCGGCGCCGTCCGTCTGGCCCGGGCCCGGCACGGTGTTGCGGCTGATGCGCTGCGCATACGACATGAGCTGCGCATAGGTAAAGGGGTAGTGGTGCGTCTCGTCGCGGATGGTGCGGTTGACGCTGTCCTCGGGAAACTCGGTGGCCGGCGCGGCCAGCATGTCGCGGCGGCTGGCGGCCAGCGCCAGCAGCGTCGCCTTGATCTGGCCGTCGAGCGCGGCCGCGTCGGCGCGCAGCGCCTGGATGCGCAGGTGGTTGTTCTGGTGCGTCTGCAGGTCGACGAGGCCCTCGTCGAGCGCGCGGTCGGCGGCCAGCAGGTCCTCGGCCAGGGCCGGCGAGGGGTTGTACTTGGCGATGGAGTCGATCAGCGTGGCCAGCGCCTTTTCGACGCGGTCGATGCGCGCGCCAACGTGCTTGTCCATGGTGGCCGGCGGCGTGTTGACACGGTGGGCGTGCTTTGGCTTCAAAGGAAGCTTCACGAGTTCATTGAAAGACCCACCAAGGGACCCATTAAAGGACCCACTAAAGTCAGTGTGACTTGTCCCAAAGAGGCGTTCGCGCAGCTTTCAAACCGAGCTCCCTGATTGGCCGGCCGGCTGCGCGTGGTGGCCTGAGGCTGCCGCCGTGCCGAGTTTGTCCGCCAAACCTGAAAACGCAAAATCTCGCAGCCAACGACACATCACGACGTTTCCCCACGACCACCACCCTCGACACTGACCCGGCTGTCACGCTTGTCTCTATCAAAATGGTGCTTCCTGTACGTCCAGCGTCCGCCGCGCCGCCCGCGCCCGCCCGTGTCCACCGCGCCGCGAAGCAGTACTGACCTCGACAGTCCTCCGTCATGCGGTCCGAGTTCCGGAGCCAGTACGGCCCAAAGTAAGCGCCCCGCGTCCTTGCCGATCGCCAGCCGAGCGTGCAGGCCGTGCCCTATGAGCCCTCTGTCGAGCAGTCTGTCCAGCGGTTGTCGGTCCGTGCAGTTCATGCGATGCGGGCCATGCCACACTCGGACCGACAGCACGACGACAGCCTCTCAAGACAACGACACTCCCGACGATGGCACGCTCGGCTGCGAGACCCGCCGTGCACAATCTGACGTCGCCAGGTACCACTACACGCCCAACTACAAGGGCGTCACCACCAAGACGCTGTTCCGCTAGTGAGTCGCCCGCGACGACGACGCGACGGCCGGCGACGGCAGCCGGTCGCTGTCCACCCCCCTCCCCACCGCTCCGTCACTGACAGCAGCAGCGGCGTGTCCTGGGCTCCGTTTGGCGCGGCGGCCGTGGTCGGCGTGCTGTTCTACGCCTCGGGCATCCCCCGGGTACAGCGCGACATTCTGCAGGTACGGCCGCCCGGCGTGCGCTGTGCCTTTGTGCCTGTGCATTTGTGCTGTGCCTTTTATGCCCGTGCCTTTTCCGCTGACCGTCTAGAAAATCCCCGTGATCGGCCCTTACTTTGTCAAGACGACGCACCCTGCCGACTCGGTACGTTGCCCGTCCCGCCGCTGGCGCTGGAGTATTGCTAACAGCACAGCCTTTCTGAGTGCATTGGGAGGAGCATTGGTGTAGGGTAGTTGATAATAGACATTATACGTGGCGTCTGTCTGTTTTGTGTTCTTTGCGCTCCAATTTGTACATGTAAGATACTGGTCTGCCTGTTACCTGCGCTGTATTTTGGCCACACCAACGCCTGTGCCAACGCCTGCCAACGCCCCACGTGCGCCAACGGCTGATTCGCCCTGACCCAACGCGCTATGGCAGCCTTTAGCGCATCCACGCAGCCTCGTCGTGTCCTCTTGCGTTTCTGCACACTTTACGCTGCTGCCGTTCCTTTCTCTCCTTTGTCTCACATGGCCGACGACGCTTCCCGCGCGGCCGACGACGGCGCGCTCAAGGCCTTTCTGGCGTCGCCCGTGTTTGTGCTGCCCTGGCTCGTGTGGCCGGCGGCAGTGCTGGGCGCCCGCTTCCGGCAGCGGCGCGGCAGGCCGGCCGGCGAGCCCCGGGGTGAGAGCGCCGCCGGCCGCCCGCTGCTCTTCGCGGCCGGCGTGTCGCTGCTGTTCCTGCTCGTGCGGGCGTGGCTGGCGCGCGTGCTGGCGACGGTGCCGGAGCCGTACCTCGACGAGGTGTTCCACGTGCCGCAGGCGCAGCGCTACTGCCGGCGCGAGTGGCGCGTGTGGGACGACAAGATCACGACGCCGCCGGGGCTGTACCTGGTGTCGGTGGCGCTGGCGCCGCTGTGGCGCGGTGTGGCTGACGGCTGCGGCGTGTGGGCGCTGCGCGGCGCCAACAGCGTCGCCATCCTGCTGGTGGCCGCGGCGGCGACGGCGTGCCGCGCGGCCGTCGAGGACAACAGCCGCCCGGCCGGCGGCAGCGGCCCCGGCGCGCGCCCGGGCGGCCGCCGGAGCCCCGCGGCCCTCTCGCTGTACGCGTTCCACACCGGCCTCAACGTCGCCCTCTTCCCCGTGCTCTTCTTCTTCGCGGCCCTCTACTACACCGACGTCTACGCGGCGCTGGCCGCGCTGCTGGCGTACCGCAACCACCTGTTCCGCGTGGCCGTGCCGCCCGCGCAGCGCCCGCCTGGCTGGAGCGACGCGGCCGCCGTGCTGCTGGGGCTCGCCGCGCTGGCCATGCGCCAGACCAACGTGTTCTGGGCCGTCGTCTACCTCGGCGGGCTCGAGGCCGTGCACGCCGCCAAGGCCGTACGCCTGCAGCCGGCGGTGCGGCGGCGCCTCCTCTCAGCCCGCGACGCCCCGTTCACCTCCGTCGCCGGCATGGCGCGCCACTACCTCAGGCGCTGGGCGCTGGGCGACGTGCACGACCCGCCGCTGGCGGCCGCGTGGCCCGACGACGCCGCCGTGGCGCTGCTGAGCGTGGCCGTGGCCGTCGCCAGCAACCCCGGCGCCGTGCTGCGCCGCGTCTGGCCCTACGCCGCCGTGCTCGCCGCCTTTGCGCAGTTTGTCGTCTGGAACGGCGGCGTCGTGCTCGGCGACAAGGCCAACCACGTCGCCACGCTGCACGCCGCCCAGCTGCTGTACCTGTGGCCGCTGCTGGCCTTTTTCTCCGCGCCGCTCATGGCCGCCCACGGCCTGCGCCTGGCCGGCTGGCTCTGCTGCCGCGTCCGGGGCCCTGCGGCTGTCGACGGCGCCGCCGCCGCCACGCCCCTTGCTCGTCGCCCCCCTCTCACGCAGGCCGCCTTTGCCGGCGACGGCGCCGCCGGCGGCCGCAAGCTGCTCCGCGCGCTGCACGCCGTGGCCGTCGACAAGGCCTACTACCCCGTCTACCTCGTCGCCGTCCTCGGCGCCATGCTGGCCGTCGTCCACGCCAACACGCTGGTCCACCCGTTTACGCTCGCCGACAACCGCCACTACATGTTTTACGTCTTCCGCTACACCATCCGCCGCGGCGCCCTCGTCCGCTACGCGCTGGTGCCCGTCTACGCCCTGACGGCCTGGGCCTGCTGGCACGTCCTGGGCGGTGTTTGTGGCGGGGAGGCCGAGGCCAGCGCGTGCGTGAGCTCGCCTTTTGCAGCGGGCCCGACGGTGCTTCCCGCGGCCGACGGGACTGCAGCAGACGAGGCCCCCGCCGGCACGCCGGCGCCGTTTCTCGGCCTCCTCGACGAGGACGCCGCCGGCGCCGCCACGGCGGCCCGCACCGGCCCCACGACCACCACGGCCCTGCTCTGGCTGCTGGCCACGGCGCTGTCGCTGGTCTCGGCGCCGCTGGTCGAGCCGCGCTACTTTGTGCTGCCGTGGGTCTTTTGGCGGCTGCTGGTGCCGGCCGTCGCGGCGCAGGACATGGGCATGACGCCGACGCCGACGCCGACGCGCCGCGCCGCCGCGCTGCTGGCCAAGGTCGACGCGCGCCTCGCCCTCGAGACGGCCTGGTTCGCGGCCGTCAACGCCGCCACCATGTACGTCTTTCTCTTCCGGCCGTTTGTGTGGCGGGCGCCCGACGGCGGCCCGCTCGACGGCGGCCGTCTGCAGCGGTTCATGTGGTGAGGCGCAGGTGCAAGCAGACACGTCGTGTAAAGCCAACCATAATTATGTACATGCAGAATGCAGCCATACGCCGTAACCATCCCGTATTCGTGCTTATGTCAGCCAGGCCCGTCCAGGGCTGTAAACGCCAGTGCCGAGAAAACCAAGGAACAACGCCAGAAACGAAACCAAACCCGTCTATCTTTTTGTCCCTTTTCGCCCGTCCGTCCTCCGTCTGTCAGTTGTCCTCCACCCGTCCCCCCTACAAGCTCAGCCGGTCCAGGCTCAGCCGGTCGCCGCTGCGTATCCGCCGCACCACGCCGAGCTTGAAGAACCGCTCCTCGCCGGCCGCCGTCCGCCCGCCAATGTACAACTTGTCGGCGCCCAGCACCTCGCGGAAGCCCTCGCTGCTGCTGTCGCTGCCCCGCCGCCGGCTGCTCCCGGCCATGGCGCTGCCCAGCGGGCCCGCGGGCGTGCCCGCCGCGCCCGCGCCCGTCCCCGCGTAGTAGCCGCCGCCGCCAAAGTACGGCTCGTCGGTGAAGCTGCCGTGGCTGGAGCCGGGCTGCGGCGGCGGCGTGCCGCTGCTGCTGCTGTGGTTGTTGCTGCTGGTACCGGTATTGGGGACAGGGACGGCCGCGCTGTGCTGGGGATGGTGGTGGTGGTGGTGGTGATGGTGATGGTGGTGGTGCGGCGACCGAGACGAGTGCAGCCGCTGCGACGCCGTGAGCGCGGCGGCGGCCACCGCCGCCGCCGACGACGCAATCGACCGGCCGGCGGCCGTGCTGCCGGCAGCCGTGGCCGGAGAGGTCGACGTGGACGCCGTGCCCGCGCCGGAGACGGCCACGGAAGGGGTCGCTGCGCTGCTGCCGCCGCCGGCTGCCGAGGCCGAGGATGAGGCCGGGGCCGCGGCCGCGGACGCAGACGACGCCGCCACGGCAGCAAGAATGTCCGACGTGTTGTTGCCGCCGCCGGCCGCCGGCCCGGCCGCCGTGTGCTTGTTGGCCTGCTGCGCGCCGACCGCGGACGACGACGCCAGCGGCGATGTCGCCGGCTGCTGGCGGAAGGCCGCGAAGAAGGAGGAGAGGAAGAAGGGGCGCTGCGAGGAAGGCATGGCGGGGGGGTGGCCGTCGGGCATCAGGCTGTCGTGGGCGCGGCGGGAGATGGAAGAAGAGAGGCCGCTCTTTTTTGCAAAATCGCGCTCAGTGCGATAAGGCGAGACAATGCAGGCCGACAACCAAACGACAGAAAGAGGCAACGAGGCAGAGGCGTATCGGCGACAGAAGGATACGCTCGCCCATGTGTGTGGACGGTGCTCGTATGGGATATGTATGGTCGACGTCGAGGGCTGTCCCGGTCTTCTTTTTTTTTTTGGTTCTTTCTTTTATCGCTCCTTCCTCGACGTCAACGGATCGACGATGAAGAAGGAGCGAGGCAGGCCGGCCAGTTAAACGCACGCTTTTGTCGGCCAATCTCGGAACTGGAGCCACACCTCTTGCTCGGGCAGGATTACAGCGGCGTACAGTGCTTTGTAGGCCTGAAGGGCGCGGGGCAGCGACACCGCAACGGGCTCCACCTCCACATTTTCCACTAATGGCCGTCACGTTAGTGGCTGGATGGCCTTAGTCAGCATCGAGGCTGCAGCGAGGAACCGGCGACGCTGGGGAAACTACACGCACTCCGCATATGCTGTCAGGCAGTTTAAAGCAGTTTGAAGCGGGCAGCCGGATCATACGATGTCCCCATCGACACGGACAAGCCCTTGGCCCGCAGCGTTGCAGTCGAGCTTCCGCCTTGCCTGTCGAGATGCGCGTAGGGGACAACGGATGGAATGTCTACATACACGTACGACGTACAGACTGGGCAGCCAGAATGGCAGAGGCTGCAAAGGATGGCGAAGCTTCTCAGACGCCCCGTCCTGGCCTGATAAGCAGCCTTGCGGTTTGAGTTCTTGTACTCATGTACAGAGTAGCCAAGAAACATTTCAACATCTGGGGATACTTTGTTCTCAAACGTCCATGCGGTTACATTATCACATCATTGCATAAGCAGAAATGTCTAGAATTGCCGTTCCATGACAATCACAAACTACCATCCGTCATCATGTCATGCAATTCTGCTGTTATGCTTGAGGCTGACTACGTACAGTAACCGTATACAGCCCCACTTTTGCACCCCGCGTCGTTTGACAGCACCTTCCACGCCGCGCCTTCCCCATTCGCCCGTCTGCATCTGCCCACGCAACATCGTGGCTTCAAGCATGAGCCTCAGACCCTGCGCACAGCCCACCGCCCGCCTCGCAGCCTCGTTTTCCCGCTCCGCCCGCGCACGTTTCGCCCACCAACCCGCCCGCCCCGCCACCATGACCAAGGTGCAGGAACCCGTCATCACCCGCATCACCGACCTGTCAACGGCCGAGTCGCGCTGGGTGGCGCTCAAGCGCATCGAGTACGTCGACGAGACGGGCAAGGCGCGCACGTGGGAGGTGGCCACGCGCAAGACGCGCGGCGCGGCCGGCGTCGACGCCGTGGCCATGGGCAACGTGCTGCGGCACCCGGCGCGGCCGCCGGCCACGCTCATTGTCATCCAGTACCGGCCGCCCATGGACGCGTACACGGTCGAGTGGCCGGCGGGCCTGATCGACGCCGACGAGACGGCCGAGCAGGCGGCCGTGCGCGAGTTCAAGGAGGAGACGGGCTACGACTGCACGGTGACGAGCGTGAGCCCGCCGCAGGCCGCCGACCCGGGCATGACCAACGCCAACCTGCAGCTGGTCATGGTCGACGTCGACCTGGGCGCGCTGCCCGACGACGCGGCGCCAGCGCAGCGCCTCGAGGACGGCGAGCACATTGAGCGCGTCATCGTGCCGCTGGCCGAGTTCTACGACCGCCTGGTCGAGTACGGCAAGCGGGACCGCTACATTGTGGCCTCCAAGCTGTTCCACTTTGCCGCAGGCATGCAGTTTGCGCAGACGACGAAGCTGGCCTGACGTGGCCTGGGACGACAAGAGACAGAAGAGAAGAACAATTAATAGAGACAGAAGAGAAGAAGAATAATAGACAAGCCTGAGCAGCCGAACGCCGAGAATGATTGCAGGTGGTGAACAAAGCAGCAGCAGCAGCAGCAGCAGCAACAACAAAAACAACGACAACAGCAGCAGCAGCAGTAACAACAACACAACACAACACAACACTACAGCTGCCACACGGTCCGCTTCTTCTCCATCCGCCCCTTCCACTCAAACGCCTGGCCCGACATGCGCTGCAGGCCCTTGTCGACGCGCCGCAGCTTGAGCGTCATGCGCGGCCCAATCTCCTGCAGCGCCACGCGCACGTCCTCGACGCCGGCCATGGCCTTGCCGTCCTTTTCCGTCACGCTGCGCTCCGTCGCGCGCTTCTCGCGCATCGCGTAGCGGTGCCGCCGCACAAACACATAGTCGCGCTGGTTGTGCAGCGTCAGCACCGTGCGGCCCACCAGCTCCGGGTCCTTGGGGAACAGCCGCCCCAGCACGCCGCCCACCAGCCGGCCCAGCGGCGTGTCAAAGTTGTTGAGGATCGTCTCGGGCACGTGGCCCGTCGACCGCGCGTGGTTCGGCAGCCGCTTGGCGTCCACCCACGTCTGGATCGAAAAGTGCAGCATCGGGCCCTGCGGCAGCAGCGCCACGTCCAGCCCGGCCGGCCGCTTCTGGTCCTCGTTGAGGATCAGCAGCGCCGTGTAGCCGCGGTTGTGCGCGTAGCCCGCAATCTCGCGCACGCTGTACTCGTGGCTGACGTAGCGGTGGCCCGACCGCGGAATGTACGTGCTGTTGGGGAACACGTCGGCCAGCGTCTGCGCGTGGCGGTGGATCGTCGCGTGCCGCGACGTCGTGATCAGGATCTTGGGCGGCGCCGCCACGTCCGCGCCCGCCTCCGCCGCCGCCGGCAGAAGCGCCGCGTACTTGGCCGCCATGGCGTCCTCGTGCGCCGCGCGCTGCGCCGCCTCGTCCGCGGCTGCCTGCGCGTCCTGCTCCTTGCGCCGCGCCTCGGCCGCCGCGGCCGCCTCGGCGCGCTGCGTCTTTTTGTCGGCCTTGCTGTCGTGCTCCTTGTCGTCGTCGTCGTCGTCGCTCGCAAAAAGACTAGCAATGTCGCTGTCGACCTCGTCGGCCGGGCCGTCCGCCGCGACGTCCATGTTGTCGTGCTTCTCCTTGACCGGCTCCGCGTCTTCCGTCGCCTCCTCGGACGCCTCCGCCTCCTCCACCTCCGCTACCCGCCTCCGCTTCCGCCGCGCATAGTAGTCTTCAGACGTCGGGTACTCGCGCTTGTCCTCGAGCGTCTGGGGCTTGTTCTTGGCCAGCCGCTCCGCCTTGAGGTGCGGGTGCTTCTCTTCCTCGCGCCGCCGCTCGTGCCGGTCGGCAATCTGCTGCTTGCCCCTGGCCGCCTTGCTCTGCAGCCACGACTGCTGCCGCACAATCTTGTTTCGCGACCCCATTGTGTGCTGTCGGGTGTTGTGTTGGAGGTACGAGAGAGACGGCAGTATGAAACTTTTTCGTATCCACTAAGATTTCAGGCGCGATAGGCTGGCTCACCGCCAGATGACTAATCTATTACTCATCAACGCTAATGCTGGTTCTGGTACGCCGCCGCCCAGATGCGCTGCCACGCCTCCTTGTCGACGGCAAACGCGCGCACAAAGTCGTTTTCCAGCTCGTGCGTGCGGCGGCCTAGCAGCACCAGGCTGTGCAGCGGCGGCCCCAGCGCGGCGTCGGCGTCGCACAGCTGGCGCAGCGTGCCGGCCACAAACACCTGGTCGCGGCCGCCGACGCGCGCGGCGCCAATGGCCAGGCTGTCCTCGCCGTAGACGCCCTCGCGGCGCTCGTCCTCGATCTCGAGCATCTGGCGCGCGCAGGTGCCGACGGTCATGTAGCGCGGCGGCTCGTAGACGATGCGGCCGCGCGCGAGGCTGGCCAGGTTGGGCTCCTTGACCTTGATGTCGAGCAGCACGAGCGTGTGCAGGCCGACGGCGCGGTTCTCCTTGATGCGGTCGTAGAAGCTGGCGGGGCGCCAGTCGTCGGTGAAGAAGACCATGGACACGGTCTGGCCAAAGTTGTAGAGCTGCAGGCCGCAGGCGCCGATGCCGGACAGGATGGAGGCGTTGGGGACGGAGGCGACGGCGATGCCGAGCTCGCGGGCGCGCAGGACGAGGTCGGTGTGTGTAGTGGCACTGGGGGTCAGGACGAGAAAGAGAAGAGAAAGAAAAAAAAAGAAGAGAAAGAAAAAGATAAAAAAAAAAAAGAAGAAGAAGAGAGAGGGAGAGAGAGACACACACCCAAACGGATCGCCTACAACGCAAAACGCCACGTCCTCGGTCTGCGCGTTTGCCAGAATGTCGTCGCTGCGCATCTCGACCATCTCGCGGTCCGCCACAATGATGGACCGGCCATAGTATTCTTCCTGTGAAGAGTCAGCGCAGTTCTGCACGGGGAGCCTCGCAGACGATTTTGAGACGGACAAGAACCGCCTGGTTGACGAGGAGGATGCTGGTGTAGGCCTCGAGGTAGACGCGCGCAGCCTTTTTAACAATCTCGAGGCCCTTGACGGTAATGTCCGTCTCGTCCGAGAGACCGAGGCCCACGAGGTACAGCATCGTTGCGGTGTGGATGCGACTGGATGGAAGCTCGTCGTCCTCGCAAAAGCCCCTCGGATTATCGATAAGAAAAGTCTGGCGGCGTTAGGTGGTGTCGGGCGGTGTTGGTCCCTGCGAAAAACACAGACAACCAAAAGTCGTTAATATTAATGCCAAATCGTCGTTATCAAGTGGTGATAAATCATCGTTCGATTCGTGGTAACTATGGTAATGTTATAGTTGTCCTTCTGGGCTTCTTTCTCCTTCTTTCCTTGCCCAAGAAATATACTCTATCTTGTCACGTGACTATTCCTCCCATCCCTCACGGGACACTTTAAGCCTTCAAAGGATAGGGGAGGGGGTTATAACTGCGACCCGGCAGTCCCGTTAAACAACTTTTAAAAGACGAATAAAAATATATAAAAATATCGGTAAAGGGAATAAATGTCACGGCGTTGCCGTGAGCCTGCCTGAAGCCTGCCTGAAGCCTGCCTGAAGCCTGCCTGAACCTGGAGTGTTTAGTATATGTATGTGAGAGCAGCATAAAGCCGGAGGCTTTATTAGTCTTTTGCCATTTGGTGCAGCGGTGTCACAGACCAGCCCGGCAAGTATCCTGCCGCTGCACACCGCCTGGCGGCGACCCTTCTGCCGCCGTACACCGCCTGGCCCCTGAACCCTGTATTTAGCCTGACATCCGCCTGCATCCTGTATTGTAGCTCCTTGAGCTACGTCTTCGTCTTCACCCTGTCCCCTACTTGTGCCTATTTAGTCGGAATATTACCACTGCCTGCCTGGCTCGTCCCCGCCTACCAGTCACCAGCCTGCCCGCCGTGACAAGCGGTAAGACTGATGAATGCTCCCATCAATCCCTGCCGTGACAATAAATAAAGAAAAAAAATAAAAAAAAATATATATATATACTTTTTTTAACTCGACTGTCACGGCGGGCAGGCCGGAGGCTGGTAGGCGGGGACGAGGCAGGCAGGCAGTAGTATTATTATCGTGTAATAGGCGCAGGTAGGGGTGGGTAGGAGGCAGGTTGAAGACGAAGACGTAGCTCAAGGAGCTACAATACAGGATGCAGGCAGTCGTCAGACTAAATACAGCTTCAGGGGCTAGGCGGTGTACAGCGGCAGAATGCTTGCCAGGCTGGTCTGTGACATCGACTTTCGGTTATACCGGTGTCACGGCGGGCAGGTAGGAGGTCAGGTAGGCGGGGACGAGTCGGCAAGTAACAGTATATTGTCTATGGCTAGTCTCTCAGGAAGTGCAGGTAGGGGTCAGGTTAAAGACGATAACGTAGCTCGAAGAGCTACAATACAGGATGCAGGCAGAAGTCAGATTAAATACAGATGCAGGATTCAAGGGCTGAGCGGTGTGCGGTGGCAGAATGCTTGCTAGTCTCCAGCAAGCCAGATAACAGAGGCCAGGCGGTATACGACGGCAGAATGCTTGCTGGCCACAACCCAGCAGGCCGGACGGCAGGTCCGTAACAGATTAATAAAAAGTCCGTTTCTCGGTAACGAAATACGTTATTTTCGCGCCGCCGTTAAGTAGCATCAACCGCATATTTGGCGCTAGCGTCGCGATTCCATTGCACGAAGTACCCCGCACCACCTGGTGGAACAAACTGCTGAGGGCCAATCCCTCGTAGCCGCCCCCACTACCTGCTGCCTGGAATTTCGCACCATCCAATGACCGCCTAGGCGCCCCATAACAAGGACCGATGAAGGCGCTACATCAGCCGGCCCAATTTCTCGACCGCGCCTCGAGATAGAAACCAACACCATCTTCCCTCACACCGCAACTTTCGTCGCCATGGACGGACCGCACACTCACGCAAAGGAGAAGCAAGCTCCTCAGAATACACAGACACGAAAACGACAGCTAGACAGCGACGACGACGCCGAACCACGGGCAAAGCGAGCGCGGACGACGCGACCGACCTCGGAGCCAGCACGACTGACACGACAGAACCTCGCACGCTTCAACAAGATGGGCAGGAAGAAGAACTCAGACCCCACAGGTGACTCGAAGTCAACCAAAACCACGTCAACGACGACGTCTGGCTTTGCTGACAAAGCTTACAAGAATCATATCCTCCCTCCGCGTGAATCTAAACGACCTATAAATACGGACGATATCCGTCGACGACATGCCGCACCTCGCGATACCGCCTCGCCCCCGGAATCGGTGTACGACGGTTACGCCGATAGGATCGGGATGGCCGGCACTGAGGCGACCATGGTCTTTGAGGTCGGCGCACATATGCTGAAGACACACGACGATAAGGGGTATCGCCGAGAGTTCAACCGACTATTCACAAACGCCCCGCAGGACGCAGGGTACAACGACGGCCTATCCGCTCCGCAGCCCGACTTCGTCGAAGGGCTCAAGAAAGGGGAGTTCCGCCCACTTCCAGTCGCCGAACACGTCTCTGGAGCCGTCCTCTACAAAGATGATCCCTACTCCGTAACGCTACCGCACATAGCCGGAGAATGGAAGGCACGAGGAAAGAATATGGAAGAAGCAGAGCTTCAGAGCGCCTACGACGGAGCAGCCTTGGTCCACGCACGAAACCAAGCTCTCGCCTACATGGGGAAATCGGATCCCCCGGGACATGCAGCAATCACGACGTTCATTACAGACGGCACCAATCTTAATATGTACCCTCATTACGCAACCCCATCGGAAGAAGACAAAAACACTATCGAGTACCACCAGTTCCAGTACGCATCGACGAATGTAAAGGACTCCTACCAAGGACACAAGGAGGGCCGAAGAGGGCTCAGAAATCAACAAGACCACGCAAAGAGACAGTCCTATGAGTTGAGAGACGAGTTGAAGGAGTATTACAAGAAGCAACGCGGCAGGCCTCCAGCCTGTCCCCGAAACTAGCTACGAGCAAGCTTACCAGCCCACGCCCGCGGCATCTTTTCAACATCACAACAAGGCACACTCCACGACTTCGTCGAAGTCACTTCCGCCTACAATTGACTACCCGTCCAGCCATGACAGCCAGAAACTAAAGGCACCGAGTTCACAGTCGTCCCACGGATCCTCGGCCCCTGTCAGCAAACACAGGAGCTACTGGAAGAAGGATCGCGAGACTGGGCAGTACTACCATAAACATTCGGATGGTACCGTCTCTTGGCTTGACGACGAGGAAGACGAGCGTGACTATTACGGTCGCTGGGACATCGACCATAAAGGAGGGGAAACATGTTACAGCCCGCCAAGCCTTGGTAATGTTATAAGCACGTGGCCACGGTGGTCACGTAAGCACGGTAAACCACGAGGACAAGAGTGACCACATGTCACGGCGGGCAGGCTGGAGGCTGGTAGGCGGGGACGAGGCAGGCAGGCAGTAGTATTATTATCGTATAATAGGCACAGGTAGGGGGTGGATAGGAGACAGGACGTGGCTCGGAGAGCCACAACACGAGATGTGACAGGCGCGAGGTATAAGGATTTCCCAGGCGGGCGGTGTACAGCGGCAGAATACTAGCGGGGCAGGGGGTCTGTGACACAAAGGTCGTTAATACGAATGTTAAATCGTCGTCATCAAGTGGTGATAAATCATCGTTCGATTCGTGGTAAAACTATCGTAATGTTATGGTTGTCCTTCTGGGCTTCTTTCTCCTTTCCTTGCCCAAGAAATATGCTACATCTTGTCACGTGACTACTCCTCTCATCCATCACGTGACACTCCAAGCCTCCAGTGTCAGGCGGCGTTCAGGCGTGGATTTAGCGCATCGAGCGCTGTCTTCTTCGCCAGCTTCTTCGCCAGCTTCTTCGCCAGCTTCTTCGCCACGCTTCTTCGCTTCTTCTCCGCCACGCTGCCTCCCGACCGTATCGCATCCCACCGCACCCGACACCCCCAACCCTCCACAATCATGTCGAAACAGCGCTCAGCCTACGGCACGCCCGCGGACGACACGGCGTTCCGGCGGACGCGCGACGTCGGCGAGTATGCGGCCAAGGCCAAGGAGCGCGAGGCCAAGGAGCGCGAGGAGGCCAAGGCGCGGTACGAGGCGCGGCTGGCGGGCAAAAAGTACTACAAGCCGCTCGAGGGCACGGAGACGCTGACGGCGGCGCGCACGACCATGGCGGACCTGCACGCGCTCGTCGGCACGACGCAGATGGTGGCGCCCGGCCGCCGCACGGGCCCGCTGTACTGCGCGGCCTGCGACTGGACGGCCAAGGACAGCGTGTCGCTGACGGAGCACGAAAACTCCATGCACCACCTGCGCAACGTGGGCCAGACGGGCCAGGTGCAGCGCGCCACGGCGGCCGACGTGCTGGCGCGCATCGAGGCGGCGTGGGCGCGCCGCGAGGCCGAGCGCGCCGAGCGCACCGTCAGCCTGGCCGAGCGGCTGGCGCAGCGGCAGCAGGAGGACGAGGCCGAGCGCGAGAGGCGCCGGGCCAAGAAGCGCGACCTCGCCGACAAGAAGCGCGCGGCGCGCGAGGCGGCGGCGGCGGCGGCGGCGGCCAGCCGCGCGGACTACGGCGCCGACGTGCGCGTCGAGGGCGAGCACGACGAGGACGACATGCGCAAGCTGATGGGCATCACGGGGTTTACGTCGACCAAGAAGGGGTGAGGCGTGGATGTACGAGTATATCCTCGTATGTATATGGCGTTTCGGAGTTTTGGCATTTTCGGTAGTTTTATATGTGTAATCGCACGATACCCGCTTGTTCCACCAACCGGCCCACGCAGGGCGAGTACTTTTGTGGCTGTGCGTTTAGCAGTACGGTCGGGCGATAGCCGCCAGGATAGGCAAGGCGCCTACGACTTGTACATAAATACTCCGCCAAACGGCTGCGGGGTGTTCTCCTCGTGACAACCCAACACCACGACTCACCGTTCTGTCCTCTGCCTCAGCCAACAACCACACAACCACACAACCACAGCCACACGACCCAGCGACGCCGCCGTCCACCATGGCTGCGCCGGGCTCCGCGTCGCGCGCCGCCACGGCCGGCCTGCTGGCCCGCCAGCTCAAGGAAATGGCCAAGGGCGGCATCGACGGCGTGTCGTGCGGCCTCGTGCGCGACGGCAACATCTTTGAGTGGGAGGTCATGCTCATGATCAACGACGACGTCAAGTACTACGGCGGCGGCAACTTCCGCGCCATCCTGACCTTCCCGCCCGACTACCCGCTGATGCCGCCGCGCCTCGTCTTCCAGCACCCCGTGCCCTTCCACCCCAACATCTACGACAGCGGCGAGCTCTGCATCTCCATCCTGCACCCGCCCGAGGAGGACAAGTACGGCTACGAGTCGGCCAACGAGCGCTGGTCGCCCGTGCAGACGCCCGAGACCATCCTGCTGAGCACCGTCAGCCTGCTGTCCAGCCCCAACGACGAGAGCCCGGCCAACCTCGACGCCGCGCGTCTGTGGCGCGAGGAGGTGGCCGGCACCAGCAAGGAGTTCCGCCGGCGTGTGCGCCAGTGTGTGCGCGAGAGCCTGGGCGAGGACTAGGGGGTCCGGCGAGCCGCAGGTTCAGGGCGGCGTGGCGCATCGGAGCTTATGGCGTGTATTCGCATACGGTTTTTTTTTTCTTTTTTTTTTTCTTTTCTTTCTTGTTGTTATCCTCTTTCTCTCAGCCAGCATATCTCA
Organism: Sporothrix cf. nigrograna; assembly: GCA_019925305.1. Lineage (NCBI taxonomy): Eukaryota > Fungi > Ascomycota > Sordariomycetes > Ophiostomatales > Ophiostomataceae > Sporothrix > Sporothrix cf. nigrograna. Next base: position 55,504 of record JADHKR010000008.1, on the reverse strand, counting down.
GCTTGTTTCGGTTTTGCCGTGTTCGTTCCTGAATACACCCTTGACCTAACTCGCCTTGTCCTTGGCCGGCCCCAGGCCCAGCATCGGCGCCACCACGCGCTCCCATTCCGCGGCCCACCGCAGCGCGCTCTCTTGCCGCGCGCCCTGGCGCAGCCGCCCGAGCTCGCCGCCCGAGCGCGTGTCCAGCAGCCGCGCGAGCAGCGCCGCCAGCTCGTCTGCCGTGGCGAACCCGCGCCCGTTCTCGCCGTCGCGCACCAGCTCGCCAAAGCTCTCGTAGGCGGCGTACGCGGCCACTGGCAGCCCGGCGCCAAACATGTCGACCACCTTCATGGGCAGGTCGACGCCGGAGCTCGACCGGTGCAGGCACACGCCGAGATCGGCCAGCGCCAGCAGCCGCGCGTAGTCGCGCATCGGCAGAAACGCCGTGCGCACGGCCACCTCGGCGGGCGGCAGCTGCCCGTCCGCGGCCAGCTGCGCCAGCCTGCGCTCGTACGCGGCCCGCTGCGGCCCCTTGCCCGTGATCACGGCCAGCACCGGCGGCCGGCGGCCGGCGGGCACACGGCCGACGTACTGCACCAGCGCGTCCAGAAGCAGCTCAAAGTCCTCGTCGGGCGTCCACGACGTGCTGCTGACGAGCACCTTGGTGTCTGTGTCGGCCAGCAGGCGGCCCACGACGTCGTCGCCGTCGTCGTCGTCCTCGCGCGCGTCGGCGAGGATCCGGGCCACGGCGGCGCCGCGGCCGGCCGGCGGGAACGAGGGCAGCGGCTGGAACAGGTCGGCCGGGCGGTCGTGCAGCACGGCGAGCGGCGCCGCGGGCGGCAGGCTGTAGGGCGCCGCCCGCAGCTGCCGGGCCATGGCGGCCGTCACGGCCAGGTGCGCGTCGCCGAGGCGGCCGCACGCTGCCTCGTACGCCTTGGCCACGCCCACAAACGGGTGCCGCGGGCCGCGCGTGCCCGCCAGGATGCTCCAGCCGTAGTTGTGCCAGTCGACCAGCAGCCGCGTGCCGCGCAGCGCCGCTGCCAGCGCCGCCACGGCCAGCGTCGGGATCGACGGCGGGTTCTGCACAAGCAGCCACCGCGCCGGCCGCGTGCGGTACGCCAGCGCCAGAAACACGTCCGCCACCTGCCACACCACCTTGAGCGGGCCCCCGACAACAAACGGCAGCCGGCGGACGAGGCCCGGCGCCGGCGCGAGCGGCACCTTTGTCAGCCGCGGGTGCCGGTCCAGCTCCTCGAGGAGGTCCGACTCTGGACGGTCAGCGAGAACAGAGGCTCCTAGGAAGAGAGAGACACCCACCGTAGTAGCCGATCAGCTGCACGTGGCCCCGCTGCGCGATGCTCAGCGCGTGGTACTGCATCCGCGGGCTGCGGCCGACGTCGCCGAGGACCAGCACCTGCACGGCGGCCGCGCGGCCCCGGTACCGGCGCGGCCAGGCGAGCACCATCACGACCGTGGCCGCCAGCAGCGCCGCCCCGATGAGAGAGAAGCCCAGAGGCATGCTGGGCCGACCGGGGGCGTTGGGCCTGCGAGCAGCGCGTAGCGTTGCCGAGATCGAAAAGCACTCGTAGTTTAGGTCTGTAGGTCGCCGGATGTTGCAGCTGTCGTGCGCTGTCGATGTTGCAGCTCAGAAACTACACAGCCCGCTGCTAGCGGTAGTGCACCCGCCGGACCAATCACCGCGGCAGACGTACGTCACTGGCCTGGACGGATTGAGAAAAAGATACGCCGCCAACCAAACGGCGGCAAAATCACCAAAACAGGAAAGGCCGGGTCCACTCGCACAGGGGCACAGCAAGAGCGGTGCGCGACGAGAAGGACCGACCGTCTCCAGTACAATTGTGTGCGTATGCACTTGGCAGGAGGCTCCTTGGTTTTGTCTTCCGTGCCTTCCTCTCCGTGTCCTCTGCTCCTTCCCTTCTTGCTGGCAGGACATTGCAACCTGCGCATCCCTCGTTTTGGCCGTTTTGTGCTCTTTTTGGGCGTCACGCTCCGCCAGCCAGACCTGATCGACGACTCCTCTCCACCGCGTCGTCATTCCAGTCTCCGGCTGTCGACACCGTCCGGCGCACCGGCCGACAGATCACAGCTCCTCGGCTTCCTCGTCTGCCCCGAATTGACCCAAGACCGTTCAACCGACGTTCTTGAGGATTGCCGTGTCCCCCCCCCATGGCATCCTACGTCCTGCCAGGGGCGTCCGCTTCTCCACCCAAGAGCCACCTGCCAGGCCACATGCATGCGCACGCGCATGCGCGCGGCCCCTCGCACTCGTCGCACACACGCGCGCCGTCGCCGCTGGCGCTCGGACGGTCGCCGCCGGCTGCGTCCCTGAGCCATCTCGGCGGCAGCTACGCTCGCTCGCACCGCAGGACCAGCAACAGCTCCGGCGTGTCTCTGCGCGGCGGCAGCAGCCTCAGCCTCGACCAAGTGCCGATGGCGCCAACACAGCCGCACGACGGCCCTGGCCACGGTCACGAGGACGACCACGGCCTCGATCACGACCACGACCATGACCACGATCACGACCACAGCCACGACCACAGCCACAGCCACAGCCACGACGGCCGTACACACTCCACCTCCGTGTCCCTGCCCAACGCCGGCGGCTCGTTCCCGACGTCCCGGGCGGCAGCGGACAGGTCGTCCTACGCGGCGCCCGAGGCGTCGTCGGTCGTGTTCGACAAGGCCGAGGCGCCGGGGTCGCTCTCGCGCTTCACCGAGCTCGCCCTGCAGTACACGGCAAAGTACCCTCTGTTGCACGCCGTGATGAAGGAGCGCGACTCGCGGCGCATCTTTTACTTTATGACGTGAGTGGGCACCGCGAGACAAGAGACGCCAGCGCTAACCCGGCAGGCTCAATTTTGTGTTTATGACCGTGCAGGCCTTTTACGGCTACGTGACCGACTCCCTCGGCCTGCTGAGCGACAGCATCCACATGTTTTTCGACTGCGTGGCGCTGGCCGTGGGCCTGTTTGCCGCGGTGGCCGCCAAGTGGCCGCCCAACGAGCGCTTTCCGTACGGCTTTGGCAAGATTGAGACGCTGAGCGGATTCGCCAACGGCATCTTTCTCATGTGAGTCGGGCGGTCTGTTGTGTTCGATTGTGTTTTGTCAGGGGAACCACTGACACTGTCCAGTCTGATCAGCTTCGAGATCATGATCGAGGCCGTCGAGCGGCTGATGGGCGGCCGGGAGACGCAGCGGCTGTGGGAGCTGTTTGTCGTGAGCACCTTGGGGCTGCTGGTGAATCTCGTGGGCATGTCCTCGTTTGGGCACCACCACCACGGCCACGGCCACGGCCACGGCCATGCCGAGCACGCGCACGACTTTTCGGGGCTCACAAACGACTGCCACGACCACGGCCACGTCCACGACCACCACGGCCACGACCACGACCACCACGACCACCACGACCACCACGACCACCACGACCACACCCACACCCACACCCACGACAACGAAAACATGTACGGCATCTATCTCCACGTCCTGGCCGACACGCTCGGCAGCGCGGCCGTCATCGTGTCGACGGTGCTCACGCACTTTTGGTCGTGGTCGGGCTGGGACCCGCTGGCGTCGTTTCTGATTGCCGTCCTCATCCTCGGCTCGGCCGTGCCCCTCGTCACGTCGTCGGCGCGCCGCCTGCTGCTCACCATCCCCGACACCATCGAGTACACGCTCCGCGAGACGCTGGCCGGCGTGCCCGGCCTGCGCGGCGTCGCCGGCTACGCGGCGCCCCGCTTCTGGATCGACGACCGCGCCGGCACCGAGGACAAGCTGCTGGGCGTCATGCACGTCGTGGCCGCGCGCGGCGCCGACGCCGAGGACGTGCGCGACCGCGTGCGCGAGTACCTGCTCGGCAAGGGCATCGACGTCGTCGTGCAGGTGGAGCGCGACGGCGACGGCAGCTGCTGGTGCGGCGCCGGCCGCGCGGCGCCGGCCGGCGGCCACACGCCCAAGCCCAGCATCGCCTTTTGAGTGTTTGGGAGCAGACACTGCAGCCTGGTGTTTCGGGGGCGTCGATGTTTATGCGTCGATTTTTATGGGCGGCGTTTCGTCACGGCGTTTCGTCACGGCGTCACGGGTTTGATTTCAGGGCGCGTCTGGAGGGCTTTGGTATCTGTCCGGACCTGTTCTTGGCTATATATTGCGCATATACACAAACGGCGTATTCTTTCTCTTGTCCATGGCCTTGCATTGGCGTGCATGCCAAACAAAGTGTTTTAGAACAGCGGGAGTGTATGCAGGGACTCATGTACTCGCATGTCCTGCCAGACCTTGCATTTTATGTAATCCAAGGCGGATCCAGCTCTCTGCGGACGAGGCTGGACGGGCATGATTCTTTTTCTTTTCTTTTTCTTCCTTCCTTTATTTTTAATTTTTTAATTTTTAATTTTTTTTTCTTCTTGTATTCTTCTTCTTCCATTTTCTTTAACCTCTTTCATATACGACACACGCTTTTAATTCCCGGCCTTCACATCGTTTCTCAGTAACCCGGATCCGCTCTGCCGAGGCACGGCTATCCGCGTTTTTTTAACTCTTTTTTTTTCTTTTTTTCTTCTTTTTTAACGCATTTAAGCCGCTGCAATAACGCCCCACATGGACCCCAAATGTGCGTGGGGTTTGGGGAAGCCCCCAAAAGCCACCGCCGCAGCAGAGGGGCATTATTTCTGGGGACAAAGTAAGCCGAACGACCGAGGCACAAGGGCAGCTGTGCTTTGCCACGGCGAGACAGGACAACTTGGAGCAACGGAGCTTGTAAAGAACCGCAGGCCAACATACAAATACAGACGGCAGCCCGGGCCGCGCGATCGCAGGGCACATTCTTATTTTTTGTTTCTTTTTTTTATTTTCGGTTTTATTTTCGGCCCACAATTGACGGCCGCACCTGCCTCGTCCCGAGCTTCAAACGCCCCGACGCCGTGCCTTTTCTTTGCAACCCCACGCCACGCGCAAACGGCAACGGACAAGCGGAGCGAAGAGGGCTCGCCTGACAGAAGACCAGAGGCAAGACTCGATTGGACGAGAAACGGGCGCCTGTCAAGAGGGAAAAAGTGTGTTTGCGCGAAAATTGGATAGAATTTCTCTGTTCTGTCGTCGATTGCTCCTTCCCTTCTGTTCCCCAGAAAACCCCAAAACCCGAGTGTGGGCAAGAGCGACCCTGACGTCTTTGTGTGCGTCGTTGCCGCTTTTTTGCTTGCCCTGGCGCGCCCGGCACCATCCAAGCGCGCAGGCTCGCCGCGGGCGCTACAAAAAGGCCCCTCGCGCTCTTGCATTTTCGACACGTGAAAGTGCCAGTCGCAGTCGCACCTGCCTCGCGAAGCCACATTTCGCTTTCTTTTTCTCTTTTTTTTTTCCTTCTTTTTTTCCCTCTTCTCTAACCGGCAACCGCGACAGGCATTCTTGCGCTCCTTCCTCTTCCAATTGACGCGAAAGGACGTCTTCCGGTGCTTCTCCGTCTTCTCGTCTCCCGTCTTCTCGTCTTCTCGGCACCTCCGCACAACCGCCAGCATGGCCACGTCCGACGCACCAGCAGCGCCGGCCGCGCCGGCCGCCCCCGCGGCGGCCTCGACGGCCAGCAAGATCGCCGCGGCAGCCAAGGCCGAGATCCGGGAGCTCAAGGCCGACGCGCTCGAGCTGGCGACGCAGGCGGACGCGGCGGTGAGCGCGCCGGCGGCGGCGGCGCCAGCGGGCCTGGCGGCGCAGGCGCGCTCGTTTGCGGCGGGCGGCTTCGGCGGCATCTGTGCTGTCGTGGTGGGCCACCCGTTCGACCTGGTCAAGGTGCGGCTGCAGACGGCCGAAAAGGGCGTGTACTCGTCGGCCGTCGACGTGGTGCGCAAGTCGGTGGCGCGGGACGGGTTGGGCCGCGGGCTGTACGCCGGCGTGACGGCGCCGCTGGTGGGCGTGACGCCCATGTTTGCCGTGTCGTTCTGGGGCTACGACCTGGGCAAGACGCTGGTGCGCGCCGTGTCGGCGCCGAACCCCGACGGCACGCTGTCCATTGCCCAGATCTCGGCCGCCGGCTTCTTCTCGGCCATCCCGATGACGGCCATCACGGCGCCGTTTGAGCGCGTCAAGGTCATTCTGCAGGTGCAGGGCGAGAAGGCGCTGGCGCCCGGCGAGAAGCCGCAGTACAGCGGCGCCGTCGACGTCATGCGCCAGCTCTACAAGGAGGGCGGCCTGCGCTCCGTCTTCCGCGGCAGCGTGGCCACGCTGGCGCGCGACGGCCCCGGCTCCGCCGCCTACTTTGCCGCCTACGAGTACATCAAGCAGGCGCTGACGCCCAAGGACCCCGCCACCGGCAAGCCCGGCCAGCTCAGCCTGACCGCCATCACCGTCGCCGGCGCCGGCGCCGGCATCGCCATGTGGATCCCCGTCTTCCCCGTCGACACCGTCAAGAGCCGCCTGCAGACCAGCACCACGCCCGGCCTGACCCTCGGCGCCGTCGTGCGCGACCTGTACGGCCGCGGCGGCTTCAAGGCTTTCTTCCCCGGTCTCGGGCCGGCCCTGGCCCGCGCCGTCCCGGCCAACGCGGCCACCTTTCTCGGCGTCGAGCTGGCGCACCAGGCCATGAACAAGGTCTTTGGCTAGGCGGAGCGGATGCTGTTGTCTCACGTTTCCGGGTTTATGGAGGATTTATAGGTGTATTGCCATGTATTCTTTCCGTTTTGTCCGGTTCGTCTCGACTGTTGGTCTTTTCTTCTTTGAACGCCACAGGCGGACCCCTGTATCTAGTGCACAAAGCCCCTGTATATAGTGCACAAAGACACCATACGCCATACCACGGTGGCACAACCACACCGCAGCTTCACTCGTAAAACTTGCCGCCGCAGAACCCGCACGTCGGCTCGGGCAGCCGGCCGCGCTCGGCCGCGCCCAGCGTGTCCAGCAGCGCGAGCATGTGCTTGGGCAGCAGCGTCAGGCGGCCGCACACGCCGCAGCCCTGCGCGATGCCGGCGCTCTTGATGGCCAGCCCCGTCGCCGTGCACCGGTCAAAGCAGTGGCCGCGGCGGCAGACCATGTGCCGGGACTGCGGCGCCAGCGGGGCGGCGTCCGGACAAAAGGGGCACGCGTCGCGGACCGCCCGGCCGAGGCGCCCGCGGCCGTCCCGCGCGGCCAGCAGCGGCCCGTCCGCGTACATGTAGGCCCACATCCTGGCCTCGGTCGACGCCGCGGCGCGGTCGACATGCGGGTTGCCGCGCCCGCGCACGGCGCTGGGTCCTGCCGCCGCCCCGGCGCGCCGCGGCGGCTCCGCAAACGCGCCCTGCGATCCAAAGTGCACGTAGCCGCGCTCGCGCGTCCGGCCGGAGCGCACGCCGTGGACCCGGTTCGCCGTCATGAGCACGGCGCTCGAACCGCCTTCGCCCGGCACGCCTCCGGGCGCGAGGCCGAGGCCCCAGATGCGCACGCGGTAGTCCTTGGGCCCGCCGGAGGAGGCGCTGCCGCCGGGCGCGGCCCCGTCGGAATAGACGCTCTCGTGTCGCCGGTCGTCGGCGCTGGACCGGTCCACAAAGTGCTGGATCGTCTCGACCCACGCCGGCGGCCGTGCGCCCGCCGCGTTTGTGCCGTACCACTGCGTGTGTGGCCCCGCAGCGAGGCGCACGAAGCTGTACCGCGGCTCGTCGCCCGGCCGTGCAGGGTCCGGCAGATGCACAGCCAGGCCGGTGATGGGGTTTGTGATGCTGGCGCAGCCGAGCGCGCCGTCCAGAACCGCGCGGCAGGCCTCGTCGGGTGCGTGCCGGGCCAGCGGACGACGGCCAGACGGCTCGGGTCTGCTGCCCACCGTGACGTCAAACGCCCGGACCGTCATGGGCGTCGCAACAACGCAGCGGAACAGCTTAGCGTCAGGCCGCCCATCGGGCGCGTTCCACACGGCGTCCTCAAACTCGATCATGGCGTCCGGCCCCAGAAAGACGCAGTGGCCGGCTTCGTCGGTGTCGTCGAGGTTAACGGCGACGCCGCGCTCCGGGTCGCACGAGGCGCGCAGCGTGCGGAAGCCGACATAGTGGTGTGCAAAGTAGCCGACCACGCACGTCAGCGTCCTCGTCGTCGCGGGGCCGGCCGCGGCCGTCACCGTCCACGGACTGCATCGCAGGCCAAACGGATGCGTCGTCTCCAGGTCGACGGCGGACACGCCCATGGGCGCCTGGCAGGCCCCCTCGGGCGGCGGCAGGTGTCTGCTGCACAGGCGCTTCCGCTCCTGCTGCACGACGTGCCAGCGCTTCCGGCCCCCGCGCGGGTCGTCGCACGCCGCATGGCCGACGGTCACCGTCACCATCTCGCCGTCGTCGGTGCAGTAGACGAGCACCGCCTGCACGGTCGGCGTCGCGGCGGCAGCGCGCTCGTCGTTGTCGTCGTCGTGGTCGGCGATGCCGCCCGCCGTCCAGGCAAACGACGTGACAAACTCGCCCGGCTCGTTGCGGCCCGGCAGCGACACGCGCTCGCCGACGGCCCACAGCACCTCCCACCGCGACGGGTCGTACCGCCGGCGGGCATACGGGCTCCGGCTCCGGCCCCCCTCCGCCGGCCCGTCGTCGTCGTCGAGCGGCTCGCCGTACATGGCCAGCAGGCCCGACGCAGTCAGCACGCCGAGAATCGACCGCGCGTTGCGGCCGACGCCGCCCGGCGACCACGCGATGCTGACCACCGCGTTCATCGAGCTGCCGCTGCCGCCAATGGCGCCCGACCCGGCATTGACGACCGGCGGCTCCTGCTGCCACGCCCCGTTGCCCTCGCGCGCGTCCACGGCGTCGTACAGGTGGCGGTTAATCCCGTAGTGCAGCCGCGGATAGGCCACGGGGATGCGCCGCTGCGCCGTGCTGAACTGGCTGCGCGTCTCGGTCGAGCGCGCCGACGCGCCCCCCCTTTCCGGGCTCCGCTCCTCGCCCTCGTCTTCGTCCTCGTCGTCCTCCTGCTCCTGCCCCTGCATGGGCATCGGCTTGCCGTCAGCGCCCGTGAACTGCGGCACGTACACGTAAACCGAGTCGCCCGCGGCCACGGCGAGCTCCGCGTCCGGCGACCAAGCCACCGCGCGGCCGGCGGTCGGGACCCCGTCCTGCACAAGCGTCTCGAGTGCCATGGGCTTGGCCCGTCGAGGTGCGGGCCGTGGCTGAGGATGTCAGTCAACACGACAAGCAGGCGAGGGACAAGGGAATGATGGCAGGGGAGGCACGAACGCGTGCGGGGGCCGCCGGCGCGCCTCCCGGTGCAGGGCTGCTCATTGCGGCCGCCTCGGGCGCTGGGGTCGCAGGCGTGACGTCGTCAGGCCGCATCTTGTGGTGCGCGCTGGTGAGAGGTCGCTGCAAGGCGCTTTGTCGTTTTGACGTTGCCATCACCAATTAAAGTGGGGCATTGGCGAGGCTGCCAGTCGCGGCTGCCAAAACACGCGGCTGCCAAAACAAGAAAGCGTGGGACGTCACGGAAGGCGCAAACGGCGAACAGCATACGTCAAGGGGACGGCTGTTTACATAATCATTAAACCGCTGAAAACAACGCTGAGAAAAGATATACAAAAAGAGAGGCAGCACACATCACGCTTCCAACAACGAGCTCAGCCCCCAGAGCAGAGCACAGCCGCCCAGCGCCGTCGCGCCGACAACCTTCTTGGCCCACCAGTTGTCGTCGGTCAGCGGCTTGGCCGCCTGGACCGTGCGGGGTGTGCCCGGCGCCGGGGCGGGCGACTGCTTCGAGGACGCGCGGCCCGGGGCGGCTGGCGCTGCTGCCGCTGCCACCTCCGGCTCCTTCTCCAGCTCCCGCTCCTGCTCCTTCTCCTGCTCCTTCTCCTGCTCCTTGGCGCGTTTCTGCAGCTCGGCAATGGTCTTGCTGAGGGCCAGGAGGTCCTCCTCGAGCGTGGCGTTGCTGGCGTCCACCTCGACGTTCTGGACGTTGCCGAAAAAGTCGGTGACCAGGCGGCTGCGGGCCTCGGGCGCGCCGCCGCGGAACAGGTCGTAGCGCACGCCGGCGTGCGAGTGGATCTTTTCGTAGTCGTACGAGTCAAACAGGTCGCCGACCGTCTTCTTGCTGCCGAGGTCGCGCACCTGCGTCTCGAGGAACTCGAGGTTGTAGTAGGTGTAGCGGTCGATGACGGCGACGCCGACGTCGTTGTCGGCGTGGTGCGAGTACGACGACTGGTCCAGCTCGGACGAGCCCGTGGCGATAATGTTGGGCGAGTAGAGGCGGCTGTACATGGTGTTGGCCTGGCACGTGTCGATCATGAACAGCAGCTCGTGGTAGCGCTTCTTCTCCCACATCTGCTCAAAGGCGTCGGCCAGGTCCAGCGCGCCCAGCTCCTCGGCGTCCTGGAACTTGAGAAACTCGTTGCCGCCGTGGCCCGTCATGTACACGAGCACGTTGCTGCGGTCGTCGGTCAGCAGCCGCTTGCTGCGCGGCATCTCGTCGCCCACGCGGTCCGTCAGCAGCCGGATAAAGTTCTGCACCGTCACCTCGTAGCCGCGGTAGTCCACCTCAATGTTGTCGCCGTACAGGTCCACCGCGCGGTCCGCGTTGGAGTACACCGTGCCCGGGAACGCATTGCGCGGGTTGCACGCCATGTCGTCGGGCAGCATCAGGATGATCTGCGAGTCGGGGATGCCCAGCCGCTTGACCGTGCGGTACACCGACAGCGCGTTGGCCAGGTGCCGGTAGTTGAACCAGAACCGCGACGTGCACACCAGCACCGCCCAGTTGCTTGTGTGCTCGCCGGCGGCCGGAGCCGCAAAGGCGGCAAGCAGTGCCGGCACGGCCGACAGCCAGGGGAGCTTCATGATGCGGGCAATTCGGTTTTGGGGGGGAGGGGGAGGGGGCCGTCGTCAGGGAAAGCAGTTGTCGCGTCGTCGTGGCCGTACTGTCGGGTCGGCGTGCCGCTTTGCAGGCGTGTTGTGTTGATTTCAAAGCGAGACGGGATCACGTCCAGGGGAAGAGATTACATAACCAGGCCAGGCTGTCGCGACCACCACAGCTCGTACGAAGCAACTAGCGGCGGACTAAACTAGTGGGTTTTGTCACGGGCTTTCACTCGCTTTTTCAAGGAAGGAGCAAACGAAGGAAAGCGGCTGCGGGGTTTGCTCGCACGGCTGCTCCTGCCGCTGCTGCAGCGCGCGCCTTCCTCAGCCTATTATGATCACATGTGACAGAGAGAGAAATTGCTCAGAACCGTCATCGCCGCCTCGCACCGCGCTGTTTCATCACTGTATTTCTGTGCACTCGTAGAGCCTCGCCCCGGCCCCTCTCCTGCTCGTCGAGCCCTGCACGCTGCAAACACGACGCCCGGAGAACGGCGCCTCATACCGCCGTTCTGTCGCGATCGCTCCTTCTGTGAACCCGCGCTGCAGACGAGGCAGGAGCGGCCCTCGACGATTGCCTCCTTCCTCCGCTTGTCGCTTCTGCTTTGTCTCCACAACGTCCAACGTCAGCATCCAACATCTTGACTTTTCTCTTCTGCACCGCTTCTCGTCGACACCGCCCACCGCCCCCAGCAACAGGCAGCCTGTCCCGTCCGCAACACCTCTCTGTCCTGTGCGACAGTGGCGCCGCGCCCATGTCTCTCTGAGTAAGACCGTTCCGGGATGCGCTGAAGCTGCTTATCCTCTTCGTCTCCTTTTCTCCTCGTCCTCTCCTCGTCCTTTCTCTCCTCGTCCGTCAGCACGCGTCCCAACACTCGGCAGCCGACGACGCTGGCCTGCTGCTGCTTGCCTGCCTGCTTGCCTGCCTGCTCACCTCTCGGCCGATTGCCACGCCACTTTCACGGCTGTCATTCCATCGACTGGCCCGAGCTCTCCTCCTCTCCTCCTCTCCTATCTTGTGATTGCTGCTCTTTTTTTTTCTTTTTCTTTTCTCTTTTTTTCTTTTTTCTTTTCTCTTCTGCCTCTGTCCGCTTGCTTCGCTTTGCGGCTGCTTCGTCCCTCGGCCTCCGTCTAACGAGCTCCTGCAGTCTGCAAGACAGGTGCTACCGACCTGCGTCTCCCGAAGCCGCCTCCACGCCTCCCCTCCTCTCCGTCGTCTGCAAGGCCGCCGGCCCGACGGGCCTCCTTCCGCGGCCTTCGCCATGGCGCGCCCCCCGGCGTACATTTTTGTCGTCCGGTTTGTGCCCCTGCCCCTTTTCTTGCCGGGCCGCTCTCACTAACACCCCCCGAGACACGGAAACCGCCTCGACGCCGCGGACAAGCTGTGGCATTTGTCGTCGCCCACGCCGTACGACCCCCCCTTGACGTACGGCGGCTGGTCACAGTGCCGCGCCCTCGGGCAGCGCATTGCCGACATCCTGCGCGAGGGCCCGCCTGCCGCGTCCCCCGACGAGCCTGCGTCCAAGCGGCGCAAATACAAGGTCGTCATCCACAGCTCGCCGTTTCTGCGCTGCATACAGACGTCCATTGCCATCAGCTCCGGCATTGCCTCGGACGCGCTCCCCCTCGAGTCCCCCCGGGCGTTCGCGCCGCTGCCGTTGCCGCGCGTGCGGGCGCCGGCCATCCTGCCCGGCTCTCCGAAACTGCACAAGTCCGTCATGCGCATCGATGCGTTCCTTGGCGAATGGCTGTCGCCCGGCTACTTTGAGCTGATCACGCCGCCGCCCGGCTCGGTCATGATGGTGGCCAGTGCCAAGGCGCAGCTGCTGAGCCGCGAAGACTACTCGAGCTTCACACACTCGACAGCCCAGCAGGCGGCCCACACCCACTCCAACTCGACCAGCCAGCTCTGGGCCGGGCCGCGCTCCAATGCCTGGTCGGCGCGCCTGGCGGACGAGGCGGGCGCAGCGTCTGGCGCGCAGCCCCTGTCGCCGCCCGTGGGCCTGTTCAACAGCAGCGCCGACGGCCGCCCGACGAGCAGCAGCGGCGGCCTCCAGAGCCCGCGCTGGGGCGCCGCAAACGGCGCCGGCATGCACCCTCCCGGTCTCGTGGGCTACGTGGCGCCTGTGCCGCACTTGGGCCTGTCGTCCCGCGCCCCCACGCCGGCCGCGTACGTGGCGCACGCGCGCGATGCCTGCGTCGACCTCGACTACCAGTGGGACTCGATGCGCGCGCCCTACGACTGGGGCGACGGCGGCGAGTTTGGCGAGGAGTGGACGGCCATGCACCGCCGTTTCCGCAAGGGCCTGCAGAAGCTTGTCGACTGGTACTCGACCACCGACGCGCCGGCGGAAATGGTCACAAAGACGGTGCAGTTCAGCAAGCCGGGCCACGCCAAGGCCAACTCGCACGGCAGCATCGTCAACGACGCCGAGTGCGCCATCGACGACGACGACGACGACGACGGAAGCGACGCGGCAGACAGCGACTGCATCGAGGAGACCGTGGTCGTCCTGGTGTCTCACGGCGCGGGGTGCAACGCCCTGATCGGCGCCATCACCCAGCAGCCCGTCCTCGTGGATGTCGGCCTGGCCTCGCTGTCCATGGCGGTGCGGCGTCCGGGAAAGGAGTCGCTCCGCAGCCTGTCGGACGACGACGCCCATGCCTCCAAGTGGACGGGGGCCGTTCACAGCGGCCACCCCGGCGGCATTGTTCCGCTCAGCCAGTTTTATGAGATGAAGCTGCTCGCCAGCTCCGACCACCTGCGGTCTGTCCCGACGACACCGACAACACCGCGCGGCGGCAGCATGGCCAGCGTCATGGGCGGCACGCGCGTGCGCCATTCCAACTCCGTGTCTGGCACGCCCGGCCACTTTAGCCTCCTCGAGACGGGCACTGTGGGCCAGCGAAGCCCGTCTGCCGGCTTTTCCGCGCGGCTGCCGTCAGGCGCGCCGCCGCGGCCCGTCATCACAAAAACGGTCGACAGCCGCACGGCCAGCCCGTCCGGCACCGCCGCCCGCGCGTCCAGCGGCGTGACTGTCGGCAGCGGCGTGCTGTCCTTTTCGCCTCCGACCCTGTCCACGGGCCGTGCGGCGGCGCACTCGCGCTCCCCGTCCATCGGCCTGTGGTCGCCCGTCAGCTCCAGCTCCAAGGAACTCGACGAAGACAGCTTTGCGCTGGCGCTGGGCGACGACAACGACGACGGGAACGACAGCGACATGGAGATTCTCCTCAGCTTTGGCCCCGAAAGCCCCAAACCGCCGCCGCCGCCGCCGCCGCCGACACAGCCGCCGGTAAAGAAAAAGGCGCCGTCGATCCGCGAAAAGGGCAACTTTTCCCCCTCCTCGCTGTCGATTGCGCATTCGGTGGACGGCGACCACGACGACGAGAAGAACGGCCACAAGGACGGCGCCACGGCCAGCGACGCGCCCAGCAGCGATGCCACGGCCACGGCCACGGCCACGCGGCCAGCACTTTTGCGTCTGGACACAAAAACGGCCAGCAACGGAACGTTGTCCGTCGCGGCGGCGGCACCGGCCCGGGCGAAAACGCCGACGACGACGCCGCCCAGGGCCGCGAGCCCGTCCAGTCCCAGCCTGTGGGTGCATCCCCGGCTCTTTTCGCTCAGCAGCGACGAGCCCACGCACGAAAGGGCGAGCTCGAAGCGGCGGTGGACCGTCACCGAACCGCCAGCGCAGTGACTGCTGTTTTTTCTGCTGTCGTTGTATTTGTCTCTTTTTGTCATATGAAAGCGGGTATTGGGAAACAGAAGTTTGAACAGAAAAAGTCTGAAACGATCGTGTTCGGGTATACAGGCGTCTCTCCCCTTTTTCGTATTTTTTTTGTATTTTTGTCTGTGTGCTTTCTTTCTCTCTGGCATTTTATACACTACACTTTTGTAATGGGAAAACAAACTATTGGGACGGCGACCACCTCATGTCATTGTACAGATGTTGAAGCTTTAATAGAGATTTGAATCTGAAATTGAAACTGCAAATTCAACAATAAAACTATCCTGTGGGAGTGCGTGAGAAAACCACAAAGAGATTCAGACACTATTGCTAATTAAATAGAAACGTTAGGGAAATCGTATTAATTACAAAAATAATTGATTACAAAATAATGCTGGTATAAGGAAAATGGATTTGAAAAACATATAAATTCAACGTTGAAAGTCATTTAATAAAACAGCAGAAAACTTGGACAAAGTCAGTCATTCCGGTATAATACAGAGCAGATTGCATTACAATAAATCACGACCGAGCACAAAAGTATCTCTTTTCAGAATACTCTGCTGACACAACAAGGGCATCGACCAAACGTGCATAATGAAAGTAGCAGTTCTTGCCAGGAAAACTATGCTAAGGAGGGACTTTAAGAAAAGAAAAAAAAAGAGGTATGAGAAGACGTAAAAGATACAAAAATCGTAAAAGCCCCAAAAGAAGACGGAAAAGAAGCTCAACATGTCTCTGCCCTCATCCGATTCAAAGACACATCTCCCGCATAACATCTCCCGCATAAAGATCCCAAACCTCGACCAAGAAAAGGTTGAAAAGAGAAGAAAAAGAAAAAAAAAGATACAAAGAAAAAAGAGATGCGCCACTAGAAAAACACCCCTGCACAGCTTTGCGCAGACTGGGGTTTTTCTAACCTGCTGGCCACATATGCTGTGGAGAACGCCAGCACAGACGAGCTGCCCGAGCCCGGCGGAAGAGAAAGACTGAAAAAGAAGAGACTGAAAAAAAAAGCCAAACTAGTACGCCTGGCCGGGAACGGGTTTGCGGCCAATGGAGTTGGCTGGCCGCATCTGCCGGTTCATGGGGCTCGGCCCTGGCGGCGCATAGCGAGGTGCGCTCGTGGCGCCTGGGCTCTGTGGACGGCTGCCGCTGGCAGGGCTGCTCGTGGAAGGGCTGCCGGCAGGCAGCTCAGCAGGCGACTGCGGACGGCCGATGCTGGCAGGCGCAGGGCTCATGGAGCGAGGCATGCCGCCCAGAGGACCCTGAGGACCCTGAGGACCCTGAGGACCCTGAGGACCCTGAGGACCCTGAGGGCCCTGAGGAGGCCGGCCATACGGCGACTGCGGGCGCGCCTGGCCATTGTTCATGGTCGGCCGTGGCGGGCCGCCCTGGGGCGTCATGGGGCGGGCGCCGCTGGGCGGCGGGCGGGGCTTGACGGGCCGCGTGGACAGGCAGGTGCGGGGGACGACGCCCTGCTTGGAGCGGTCGAGACGGATGCACAGGGCCCAGCCGTCGTCGTACTCGTGCAGCAGGCGCACGAGCTGGCCGGCGCGCAGCTCGAGCTCGTCCTCGAGCGTGGGCTTAAAGTCGAGCTGCACGCGGTGGACGGTGGAGACGGCAGGCCCGCCGGCCGCGGCAATGGCAGCGCCGGTAGCCGAGGCCGCATCCACGGGCGCGCCGGAGGCGATGGAGTGCATGCTGTACTCGGTGCCGGCCGGGCTGGGGGGGACGGGGCCGAGGTTGCTGCTGTTGTTGTTGTTCGGCGCACGCAGTGTCAGGTCCAGGGCATTGGGCCCGTCCTTGCGCGTCGAGGCCTTGCGCGTCAGCATGCCGGCAGCGGCGCCCGCGGCGCCCGCGGCAAAGGCACCGCCGGGGGACACGGGCGAGACGCCGTTGGAGTCCAGGTGCTGGGGGTTCGTGCTGGGGAAGCCGTTGTTGTTGAGACGCTGGGCACCGTCGCCAAAGGGGTTGTTGCTGTCGTTGCCGGTCGTGGGACGCTCCCACATGCTGCCGCTGCCGCCGCTGCCGGCTTGCGCCGGGCGCGCGCTCGCCGGCGACTGGTTCTGCATGGCAATGTTGGAGCCGCGGCTCTGGCGGCGGTTGGGAAAGGCCGGGTCGTAGCTGGAGCCCGCAGCCGCGCCAGCCGCGCGGGCGCCGGCAGCGCCGCCGGCTGCAGCAGCAACAGCGCCGCCGCTGAAGATCTGGGTCACGGGCCGCAGGCTGAGCCGCGAGAGCTTGGGGGCGCCGCCGATGGCGGCGCTGTCGGCAAAGGGGCCGTTCTTCTCGTCGTCGGCGCGGCGCGCCTCGGCCTGCTTGCGGTGCCTGCGGAACAAGAAGAAGACCAGGGCAAACACAAAGAAGACGCCGGCCAGGACGCCGATGGCGATGCCGGCCTTGGCGGCGGCGCTGGTGGAGCCCGCTGCGGAGCTGGACGAGGCGGTGGCGGTGGCGGATGCGGCCGCAGACGTGACGGATGCGCTGGTGGACGTGGTGCGCGTCGTGTCCACGGCCAGGGCGGTGTCTGTGCTGGCGGCGGCCGTGGCGGCAATGGACGTGGGCAGGCCGGTGGACGTGTCGGCGGTCTTGGTGGCGGTCTTGCCGCTCTTGGCCGTCGCCGTCGACGTGGTCTTGTCTGCTGTTGCTGTCGTCGTGGGCGTCGTCTTGGCGGTGGGCTTGGTGGACGCCGTCTTTGTGGTCAGCGGGCCGGTGTATGTGCTGGGCGCGTCGGTGGTGAGCACGGTCTTGACGACGGTCTTGTCCTTGCTGGTGGTTGTCTTTGTGGATGTGGTGGCGTCCTTGTCGCCGTCAAAGGCGTTGCCGACGGCGCTGGTGAAGGAGTCCCACAGGTCTCTGCGGCCGGGGCCGTGCGGGTGCGCCGCGCGGGGCGGATGCTGTGCCATTGCGGTGCCAAAGACGACTGTTGCTTCGACGTGGACAGTTGTCAACAGGATGCTATCGGGAGAGATGCTGGAGAGGTATCCCGTGTCAAAGGCAGAACCGCTGATGACAGGGAATCCTGGCTGGCGCGTGTATTAAGAACAAAGAGACGTTGAAACGCTGCGGCGTCTGGAATGCAACAGACAGCTGAGGCTGGGATGTCGCCGCGTCTGAGGCGGGCCGGCGCTGGCAGTCGACTGGAATGTGGCAATGCAAGACAGTCCCGTGGCTGGCGGTGGTCTGCAGACTCAGACGGACTGGCAGAGGAATGCTGCGCGTGAGTGAAGGAGTGACGGTGAAGGCGCTGTGTTTTGGTGATCCTGAAAGAGTGTCGGTGGAAAGAGTGTCGGTGGAAAGAGTGTCGAAAGGAAAGTGTCGGTGAACAGAAAAGAGCGGCAGCGTCTCGCGCGCAGCAAGAACGCAAAAAAAGATGCAGAGCGACGTGCAGAAGCAGAAAGGAACGTGGTGAGCGGAAGAGTTTGAAAACGGCAGAGGGAGGCGGATGCAGTGGACCAGAGCGACTCGTGGGCCAAGACAGGCGGCCACCAGAGCAGGGGTCGTCGCCTGCGCGTCTCCCGCTGGCGAATACGAGTCTCTGCACGCCGTCTTGACAAAAAAGCGCACCTTCCCTGCAGGGCGAGGCTTGGCGACGGTAGACGGGAGAGTCGCAAGCGTTCTGTTTCCACGGCTGACAGGCCTGACGAAAAGGGCTCGCAAACGTTGTTGACAGACCTGACGAAACAGCTCGTCGTCCAGCCGTCAACAGTGCCCGTCCAGCCATCCAGCCGTCAGTGCGGCCGTCACCGTCCAGCCGTCAAGTCTCAACCGTCCAGATGCCCACCAGCCGTCCACCGTCAGCCGTTGCTGGCCTCCCCTCCTTTGCGTCGCAATGTGGCCCGTCTCTCCTCTTGAGCAACACGACAGAATGATGCTCAGTGGAGGGATCGACACACGCCAGCAGGCACCGTCCAACGCCATTGGATGTACCCCTGACCCGAGCCGTCATCGAATGGGCGCCAGGCACCACAGCCCCATTCAACGAAATGAAACGCGACAGGGGTGCGCCTTTCCACAAGCTGCAAGGCGCCGTTTATCGTCCAAAGCGGTGCGTCCAAAAGCGCCGTTTGTTGTCGAGAGGAAGCTGGTGGGACTCTGTCTGAACCTCACGAGGAGGCATCTCCTTCCGTTCTTGACGCCGTTCGAAACGTGTTGTTTGTGACGTCTTTTTTCTGGCCGTTCGTGCTGTCGAGCCTGCGTGCAGGCGCGTCGTTGCCGTCGGCATGCTGATCGTCGTGTTGCGGGATAAAAAGATGCAGACGGCAAATGGAAAAGGGGCAGACGCAGTCGAAATGGGCAGTGATCTGCTCGAGCGGGCCTCGATCTGCTGGTCGCTCTTTCCGTTGTCACCGCCCACTACGAGGTACGTAAGATACTACATGCTGGGGAAGGCGCGACGCAATCGCATCGACACAAGAGCCGCGTCGCTCCTGCCGTTTCCTGACAGATGCGCGATGGCATTTTGAGGCATTCTCGAGATGCATGTCTTCAGTCCGCCGATCGACATCGTCCAGTCTGCCAACGGAAACCTCTGAATGACCTTTCATGTGACGCCGTGAGGCAAAAACCGGTTTCCGTTTGAAACACTGGCTCGTGGAACGGCTTAGGGCACAAAGTATCGCGTTGGTGTGAATGGAATGCTCTGTACTTTTACTCGGAAAACACGGCGGAGATGAACGGACCGGAGGGCTGCAGCGCGTCCGGCAACGGCAACGCGACGGGCGGCAAGGCGGCCTTGCACGTGGCCTGCAAGTCTGCCTTGTCTTTGCTGGGATCATGAAACACACCTGGAGAGAACAGGCTTGGCGCGTACTTTCGGAGTACTTTGCGGGAAGAAGCTTAAATTGCAGTAACAACACAGACGCCAGTCTATTGCCCCTGTATATGTACCAGAAACGCATGGTATTATTCTAAAAGTCACTTTTCACTCCCGTGCTCCTTGCCTCACGATGACGGATGCTGCCGGCCCCAGCCCGGCGGCGCCGGTGGCTGCCCCTGGCCGCCCCCGAAAATGAACTGGAACGAAGACGGGTCAAACGCCGGGGTGGCCGGCGCGGGTGCCTGCTGGTGTTGCTGGTGTTGCTGATGCTGGGGTTGTTGTTGCTGCAGCTGCTGATACTGGTATGGATATGGCGCCGGCTGCGGCGGCGCAGCGGGCATGCTCGGCCAGGATGGCACCGGCGCCGGAGCTTGTTGCCGTAGCTGCTGCTGCTGCTGCTGCTGCTGCTGCTGGTGTTGCTGCAGCAGCTGCTGGATCTGTGCATTGCCCAGCAGAGCGGCCGCGGCAGCCAGGTTCGCTGCCGGGTTCGGCGCTGCACCGCCGCCTGGCTGGGCCGCTGGTGGGGGCGGAGGCGGAGGCGGGAACGGCATGCCGGCAAACGGCCACGGAGCGGCGGGCGCTGCCTGGCTCTGCTGCGGCTGGTAGGACGACGGCGGCGGCGCCGCCGGCGGAGGGGTGTAGCTGAACGGGCTCTGCTGTCCGCCGCTTTCGTAACTGCTGCTGCTGTGGCTGGGCCCCTGCTGGTGGTTGCGGCCGCTGTTCCAGCCGCCGCCCCGGCTGCGGTTGTTGTCCTGGCCGCCAGGGCCGCCAGGGCCGCCACGACCGCCACGGCTGCCGCCGCCACGGAAGCCACCGCCACGGAACCCGCCGCCGCGGTTGCCGCCCCGGCCGCTACCACCACCACCACCGCCGCCGCCGCCTCTGAAGCGCGCCGGGCCGCCGCGGAAGCTGTTGCTGCCCGCCGGGTGGTTTGCGTTGACGGAAGGCGGCGGAACAGGCGGCAGGCCGGCCTTGCCAAAGTTGGCCGGCCGCGTCAGGGGCTTGTAGGGCCCGTCGTCGTCGTCGTCGTTGTCGTTGTTGTTGTTGTTGTCGTCGTCATACTGGAGACCGCCGCTGCCGCTGCCGCACGCGACCTCGTTCCGCAGCGGGTGCGCGCCGCGGTTTTTGGGCTGTCCCCGCTTGCCGCCTGCGCCGCCCGCGCCACCCGCGCCGCCCTGTGCACCGCCGGCCGCAGCCGCCCCGCCGCGCCGCCGCGCCTTGAGCTCCCGCTTGTAGGCGGCCTCCTTCTCGTCGTCCGAGAACTCGGCCTCGTCGGCGCCGACCTCCTCGTCGTGCAGGTTGCTCGCGTCCGAGCCCTTGACCTTGCGCAGCTCTTCGGTAAAGACAAAGCGCGCGTGCGCGGGCGGGTAGAAGAGGTCGTGGCCCGGCGCGAGGCCGTGCCGGGCCGCGTCCGCGGCCTGCGCAAACCGCAGCACGTACATGGGGCTGCGCACGTTACCAATGACGTCGGCCACGACGCCCACGACGCCGCGGTCCGCCTTGCACAGCACCGAGCCCGCGTCCAGCACGCGGTACGCGCCGTCCGTGTTGCCCCGGATCACGGCCGCGTTCTCCACAATGTGCAGGATCGGCCCCAGCACCACAATCTCGTCGGCCGCGCCCAGCACAACCGCCGGCGTGGGCGGCGCCGTCTCCACCTCTTCGTTTTTGCTGCGGATGTTGCCGCCGCCCCGCCCGCCGCCGCCGCCCTCCTCGTCGTCGTCGTCCGACTCGGCCATGGCAGACTCCATGAGCATGCGCACCGTGTCCTGCACACCCAGCATCTCGGCGTCGTCGTCGTCGTCGTCGTCCGAGTCGTCCGAGTCGTCGGAGCTGTCCGAGTCGGACGACGACGACGACTCGTACGGCGAAGAGTCCACCTCCCAGTCCACACCCTCGCCGTCTGCCGTGTCCTCGGCCGGGCCGCCGTCGGCGGGCTCGATGACGGCGCCCGCCAGCGGGTCCTCCTCCTCGGTGGCGCGCGGGGCCGCCGCAGCAGCATCGGGCGCTGCGCTGTCGACCTCCATGGCCTGGCTCAGCAGCGCGTCGAGGGCGTCCGTGACGTGGGGCTGGGCGGGTGCTGGTCCTGTGCCGGCATTGGTGTCCATGGCGTCCTCTGGCTGCCCGGCGACGGCTGTGCTGTCAGCCTCGGCCTCGGCGTCGCCGGCGTCTGCGGACAGGCCTGGCGGCTCAGCGGACGCGGACGCGTCTTCCGCCGCCACGGCTGCCTCTGCGACGCACACCGCGTCGGCTGTCGAGGCTGCCGTCGCGACCGCCTCTGCGCTCGGGGCGTCCGGGACGGCTGTGTCGGCGTCTGGCTTTGCGTCTTCCATTTTGGCCGCTGTCGAGAAGCCGAGAAGTGAAGTGCGGGAAGAAAGGTTCTTTCTCCTGTTGCGGCAGGAGCGACTCAAAAAAGCTGCGACCGCCCGCGATAAGAATTTTCTGCCGCCAAAATTGCTTATCGCGTTGGCGCGAAACGTGACTTGGATCTATGCTGTATTTGGACTAGCGCTTGAAGCTCGGAGCTTCATGAATCGCATGCTAAAGCTGTTGGCCTGTTGGCGACAACACCACTCCAAACGACACGCGCGTTTGAGCACGGCAATGGCAGAATGGCGCCGCCACCACCACCCCCCGCAAAGCGCGAGTTTGTGCATCCGTCGGCGAGCCACGCAAAGAAGAAGTGAGCTGGCCCCCGTCCTGGAGCATGCTTGCTCTCCCCTTTCCCCCCTCCCCCCCTCCTCGAGAACGCCCGCTGACCTCCCCTCCCCCCAGGCCCGCCAGCAACGGCGTCGAGCCCATCACGGCCTTTTACCTCTTCGTCTCGGCCGGCCTCTTCTCGGCCCTGTTTGCACCCATCCAGGACTGCGACGAGACGTTCAACTACTGGGAGCCGGCGCACTACCTGACGCACGGCTACGGCCGGCAGACGTGGGAGTACGCGCCCGAGTATGCCATCCGCAGCTGGCTGTACGTCGGGCTGCACGCGGCGGCGGCCGGCGTGCGGCGCGTGCTGCCGCAGGCGTCCAAGGCGGGCGAGTTTTACTTTGTGCGCTACGTGCTGGCGGTGGCGTGCGCGCTGTGCCAGACGCTGCTGTTCCAGGTCGTCAGCGGCACGGTGCACCCGCGCATCGGCTTCTTTTTTATTCTGGCGCTGTGCACGAGCCCCGGCAACTTCCACGCCAGCACGGCCTTTCTGCCGTCGAGCTTTGCCATGTGCGCCGCCATGCTGGGCGCGGCCGCCTTCATGAACTGGCGCGGCGGCCTGCGCACGCCGCAGGGCCTCTTTTGGTTCGCCGTCGCCGGCGTGCTGGGCTGGCCCTTTGCCGCCGCGCTGTGCGCGCCCTTTGTCGCCGAGGAGGCCGTGCTGGCGCTGCGCGGCGGCGCCGCCGGCCTCGCCGCGGCCGCTGGGCGCTTTGCGCGCGGCGCCGGCGCCGCGCTGCTGCTCGTCGCGCTCGACGCGGCCGTCAACACCTTTTTTTACCGGCGCGTCGAGCTGGTCGCCTGGAACATTGTGCGCTACAATGTGTTTCCGCCGCCGGGCCGTGGCGGGCCCAGCCTGTACGGCACCGAGCCGTGGCCGTTCTACTTCAAGAACCTGGCGCTCAACTTTAACATTTGGTTCGTGCTGGCCCTGGCGGCGCTGCCGCTGTTTCTGCTGCAGAAGCTGGCCGGCACGTCCCGACGACGCTCGGGCCTCGTGTCGGGCATGCGCGCCGTCGTCTTTTTGACGCCCTTTTACCTGTGGCTGGCCATCTTTTCGCTGCAGCCGCACAAGGAGGAGCGCTTCATGTACCCTGCGTACCCCTTCCTCGCGCTCAACGCCGCCTTTGCCCTGCACATGCTGCTCGAGGCCGTCGGCCACGCCACGCCCGGCACCTGGGCCGGCCGCGTCCCGGCCAAGCTCAAGCTGGGCGCCGTGCTGGCCGTGTTTGCCGGCTGCCTGGCCGTCAGCGCGCTGCGCATCTACGGCGTCATTGCCGCCTACGGCGCCCCGCTGGCCGTGTACCGGCCCCTGGGCGCCGGCGTGGCGCGCCACGACGTCGCGGCCGGCCTCGCCGACGGCAGCATTGTCGGCGGCCCTGGCGACTTTGTGTGCCTGGGCAAGGACTGGTACCGCTTCCCCAGCTCCTTTTTCCTGCCGCGCGACATGCGCGTCAAGTTTGTGCGCTCCGAGTTCCGCGGCCTGCTGCCGGGCGAGTTCGCCGAGGCCCGCACCGGCTTCGGCCTCTGGAGCGGCACCTGGCTGCCGCCCGCCGGCATGAACGACCGCAACGAGGAGGACATGGGCAAGTACGTCGACATCAGCACGTGCGCCTTTCTCGTCGACACGCAGTACCCCGAGAACGCCCGCCGCGGCCGCCCGCTGCCGCCCCACGAGCCCGACTACATCGCCGACACCGACACCTGGGAGGTCGTGACCTGCCAGCCCTTTCTCGACGCAGCCAACACCGGCTTCCTGGCGCGCGCGCTGTGGGTGCCCGGCCTGCGCTTCCTGCCGGACAAGTACCAGCGGAAATGGGCCCGCCACTGCCTGCTGAAGCGGCGGGCCAAATAGGCGCCGCGCTGGCGTACGCGGTCTATCACCGAGCGTACGAGTATGCACAACGGGCGCCAACGGCCATGCTGGATCGGACGTTGGAGCCCCCTGCAGGGACAGTGGAAGGGGCAAGTCTCCGTACATACGGTAGCGGTGAGAAATGTATCACTAAATCAGTGTCATTAAACGCAGTGGCCACAGAAACAGAATGCGAGATTCATAGCCGTGTATCTTACGAGTAATCTTACATTGACTGGCGGCAAGGGCAGATGGAATACCGAGTGCGGGCCAGGGTGTACCCTTCTGGGCACATAGGGCAGTGGAAGTAGCTGTATTTTATATCTTTTAGTGCCTATTGTTAACAGGGATTTCTATTGGTGCGTCGTTATTTTGAATACCCCTTTTTCAGTTGAAAAGCGGGCTCTGGCAGCCTTACGATAGAAAATAAAGGGGCACCATAGACTAAGAGTGAGATGAAAAGCCCACCCTACCTCGTACACTGCCCAAATTCATCGACAACTTCTGGACAGCCGATGAAAACGATTAATTCATCTGTGATGTCTTGAAGACACTCCGAACATACATGGCCACGTGATATAGTATGTCCTAGGCCCGCAGGACATGCAAACACGCCTCGTCTCGGTGTTTCGGCCTCCATGGCCTTGCGCTCTTCAAACACACTTCTAACCATATGATGCACTCTCTGTTACCTCTACATATACAGGTTTCTTTCCTGCTTTTTCTGCTTCTACGAGTATTCATATACTCGTATACGAGTAATGAGCCTTTCGACCTCCTTCGAATCAACGTTCTCCGCTTTTCCTTGATGGCTCTGTACTACATTTTTTTCTTTTTTCTCCTGCTTCGCGAACGACGTATACATACGAATACATATACCTCCATACCTTCGTATGTACTCGTAGAGCTCGCCTCACGTAGTCTAATCTTGGCCACGTTCTCCGCTTTTCTCGCCGTTCATCAAAACTTATCGTTGTCGATTTTGGGTGCGTATCCTCAGCAACTGCCGTACCGTTGGACGCCTGTTTGATTGCACTTTTCCTTTCGTAAATAGGCGCGGGGCCCGGCTGCTTCCTTTGGAAACTCTGGGACACGACACGCCGACAGCCATCATGAAAAAACACCCAGCGGCCGCAGCATAGGAGAGAGTGCCCGGCCGGGGACACGACGCCGTCCTCACCATGGCACCGCTCGCAACCGTGTATAAGCGAGTACGGACATTACGGATACGAGGACGTCTCCAACCCCCTTGACCTCTTTCAACTGCGCAGGGTCCATCCGCGCCACTACTGCGGACGCTGCATCGACTGCTCGTACATCGACCGCCTGCCCCGACGCGCACAAGGTCCTCGTCTTTGTCGACGGGGCGTGCCCGGGAAACGGCAAGGGAAGGGCGGCACGCGCGGCGGCGTCGGCGTGGTGTACCGCCAGCTGCACGACTCGGAGCAGCGCATCGGCAACTACGGCGGCCTCTGCTTTGCGCTGGAAGAGATCGGCCCGGCGGGCACCCGGTACCCGGCCACGAGCAACCGCGCCGAGCTGAGCGCGGCGCTGGCCGCGCTCCAGGTGCGCCGGTGGGAGGAGGAGAGCGTGGACACCCGCGTCGTCGCGGCAGACTCGACGTACGTTGTCGACGGCTGCACTTGGTGGCTGCCCGGCTGGATCCGCAACGGCTGGCGGAAGAGCAACGGCGAGTGAGTCAAGAACATTGACCTGTGGAAGGCGCTCGTGGAGGAGCTCGAGGACCTCGCCCAGCGCGGTGTGTACGTCCAGTTCTGGAAGATCCCGCGCGAATTCAACGAGGCCGCGCCCTCGCCAAGGAGGGCGCGCTGGCCCCCCGCTTCATACGGCGCCCCGAACGTTGACGGCATCCGAGGCACCGGCGGCGTGCTGTGTGGCGGCCCGTTATGGAAGGCAGGCGGGCGCGAAGCGAGACCGGGGAGGAAGGACGGAAGGACAGGGCAACATGTAATTACGAGTAGGCGCGTTTGTGGCCCTTTGTGGATGACGTCATCCGCACCTGCACCACGACAACAAAGCGCGGGCACTGCAGGCACTGCCTTTTTCCATTCTCTGCACCGCTTTGAAAAAAAAAGACCCTTTCCACCCAGCTCCGCCATGGAGAATCCAGGTTTGTTGTGCCATGCCGCCGGTCCGTCGGCTGCGCTGACCGTGCAGCCCAGGACATCCGCCAGGTCATCACGACGCTGTGCACGCGCCCCCGGGCCGAGCAGCAGGCCGCCGTGCGCCGGTACTACCTCCCCGACGCCGCGTTTGTGCATCCGCTGTGCCGCGTGCCGCGGTTCGGCGGCGGCGGCGGCGGCGGCGACAGCCCTGCGCGTGCCCACTCCCGCCAGCTCATTGCGGCCATCTTCCGCTGGTACAAGATCCTGAGCCCCGACATCACGCTGGGCATCGAGGCGGTCGCCTGGGACGCCGCGCACCGCACGCTGTTTGTGGCCATGCACCAGCGGTTCGCGCTGTGGTTCGTGCCGCTGTATGCCGCCCACGTGCGCCTGGTCGTGGAGCTGCAGCTGGAGGCGGCTGGCGACGGCGACGGCGGCGGCGGCGACAGCACGCGGTACTACATTGCGCGGCAGGAAGACCACTACCAGATCAACGAGTGCGCCAAGTTCCTCCTGCTGGGCCTGGGCGCGTGGCTCTGGGCGCTGGCGCAGCTGTTTGCCACGGCCGTCTGCGCGGCCGGCGTGCTGGTCGTGGACACGGCCCTGGGGTTGGTGGGGGCGGACAAGCAGTAAAGGGGGAAGAAGTACAAAGGCTGTGTGGTTCAGAATGGACAGTGGAAGCCGCAAAGTCAATACGTAAATATATTTAAAAGGATACAACTGCAAGCATAGGGACCGACACCAGATCGCCGCTCTGCTGCTCACCCTCACCGCAGCTACCTCACCGCAGCTACCTCACTGACAGCTCCCCGACCACCGACCACCGACCACCGACTAGAAACTGCGCCCCATATCGCGCCCGTTCTCCTTGTCGGCGGCCAGGCCGGCACGGCCGCGCAGCTCGTCCTCGACGTCGACGGCGGCGCGCGGCAGGCCGATGCCGATGCCGAAAAAGACAAAGACGGCCCACTTCCAGCGGAAGGGGTTGACGGCGACGCAAAAGACAAACCACCAGACGAGCTCGAGGTAGGTGAAAAAGTCAAAGGCCTTGGTGGGCGACCAGTGCTTGAGCAGGCGCGTCATGTCGATCCAGCGCCGCATCCAAAAGGGCGAGGGCCGCGCCAGCGGGTCGACGAGGAACATGAGCAGGATGCGCGTGTAGATGCCAATGTGCCAGTTGCCGACGGTGCCGATGGCGGCCAGGTACGTGCAGTTGATGGCCGACACGGACGGGTGCGCCGGCGGAAACGTCTGCAGGTACCAGTTGGGCGGCTCGTACGGCTCGGCGAAGCAGTCGGCCGGCAGAAACGAGAGCGGCGGCCTCTTAAAGCCGGTGGCGAGCACGACCATGTCGACGTCGACCGTCTCGCGGTGCCCGGGGCCGCCCTTGGGCACGCCCTGGCCGCGGCGGTTGACGACGACGCCGCCGTCGACGAAGCGCTCAATGTCGCAGCGCACCCAGGCGGCGCGGCCGCGGCGCAGCTTGCCGAGCACGTCCGAGTTGACCATGGGCGTATCCATGTAGAGGCCCTGGCGCGCGGGCGGCGCCAGGTGCGCCAGGTCGTCGCCGTAGAAAAAGGTGCGCAGCAGCCGCTCGGGGATGCGCGACAGCGGCGTCTCTCGGCCCCAGACGTTGAACGCCAGCAGCACGTCGACCACCAGGTTGCGCGGGATGATCCACTTCTCGCCGCGCGCGAGCACCGTCGTCTTTTGCGCGCCCGTCTTGTCGGCAAACTCGAGCGCCTCGACGGCGCTGGCCCCGCCGCCGATGATGGCCACGCGCTTGCCCTGGGCCGTTTTCCTGACATTGTTAGCGGCGGACAAGAGAGACGCGGAAAGAGGACGACGCACCCCGACAGCTCGCTCGAGTGGTAGATGGCGCCGCGGAACCGGTCCATGCCCTCAATGTGCGGCCGCTTCGGCTCGCCGCACGTGCCGACCGCCGCGATGACGCCCTCGAAGCGGCCGTGGCCCGCGTCGTTGACCACCCACCGCCCGCGCTCGTCCTGGTACACGCGCTCGACGCGCACGCCGAACCGCGTCTTGGCCTGCAGACCGTACCGCTCCCACAGCCCGCGCACCTGCGCCAGAATCTCCGCCCGGTCCGGGTAGCCGCGCGACCACCGCACCGACGGGTGGAAGCGGTACATGGCCGAGTGGATCTGCAGCCCCGACGTGTCGTTGACCCGGCTCCAGATGCCGCCCAGCTGCGCCACGTCGCCGGCCTCGAACAGCACCACGTCGAAGCCGTGGCCCACGCAGTGCGCCGCCGCCGTGACGCCCGTGATGCCGGCGCCGATGATGGCCACCCGCGGCCGGTGCAGCTTCTTGTTGGGGTCCGGCGCGCTGGGCGACAGCAGCCGGTCGAGCGCCACCTGCCACAGCTGGAAGCCGAGCGTGACGGGGTTGTAGGAGAAGCGCTCGGCGAACATGACGGCGGACGGTCTGTCGATGCGATGCTATGTTGGGTTGAAGATGAGGTCTGTGTGTACGATTGGTGCTGATAGTAGAAGGCTGGCCGGTTGTTCCTGCCGTCAGAAATGGAGCTAATACGAGAAGGCGTTGTTGCCGTGTCAGAGTTCGCTGGCCGGTTGTTCCTGCCGTGCCAGAGATGGATGACGTCACCGCCGCCAGCCAACAAAGCATGTGATTCCAACGCACTGAAACGTTCCTACCCTGCAGCGGTTCCTGGATTTCTGCCGCTGATCATGTTTATCTTGTTTGTTACGACAGTAGTGACGGTTGTCCGTTTGACGTGGACGTGGCAGCCAAAGGAAGCTTTTGCGATGCAGAGCGGCTGTGGTTTAAGTCACAAGCCTGCGAGATCACGTGACTAGCGAGACTCGGACGGATCCTTACATTCACCGTCTAGTCGTCTCTTCCTGTTTTCATGTCCTTTCTGCCTTTTAGTCGCAGCGAGGATGTGGGGGGTGTCGACAGGGCGGCCGTAGGATATATATACGTTCGTCAACTCCTTGTAGCCGGTCGAGTCTCTGGGGTTGCAACGAAGGCGAAACTAGGGTAGATGTGGTACGGCTTGCCATCAAGTCTGTTTATATTTTTACCAATTCTGTGCCAATACACTTTTTGGGGTACATCATAAGAAAGTCATACCAGGGCCATCAGTCCTTGTGAAGCTGGCAGCGTTTCCGAGGGTGTGAAGGACACCACGAGGCGACCACCGCAGCACGACGGGAACGAAGTGATCTTGCCGCCGGCCTTGGGACCTTATAGTATCCCCGTAGTTGGTGTCGGCCTGGATGAGAAACCGTGCATCTCCAGGACATGTGTACCGCGGGTTTGGCTGGCCTCTGGGTCTGGCACATTCGGGGCCTTTGCCGGCAAACGTGGAACATGCCCTAGTGGCATCAGGAAATGAGGTTGGTCATGAAGAAGCGTGAAGAACAATACATTTCGAAACAGAGACAATCTAACGGGCAATAAAACAGGAAAAGGGTTCAAGTAAAAAAAGGCAGATAGCCAATCGGCGACAGCAAATAACATATAGGAGGAGGAGGACAAAAAAGAACAAAAAAGAACAAAACCGGGATCCTAGATAAAAGAAAATGGAAGAAAATAAAAAAAAGACCCTGCTGTGTCCTGAGTTCAAAAATTTGGAAGCAGAAAGAGGGAAAAAAAAACCTCCTCCTCACTCCCAAGTAGTGACGTAAGAAATAACGCCTTAAACAAAAAGGATGGCATTCCATGCCACCGGGCGGTAGACAGTATACCCGATGCTGTTTAGGCCTGCCGCCGACGCTTCTCACCTGCGCGAGCACGCTCCGGCGTGCGACTGGCCTGGCGTTGACGAGCAATGGTGTTTGAAGCGTTGGCCAGCCCTCTGCCTCTTTTGCGCAGCGTCTGTTTTCGGTCATCTTTTCTCGCCACCTCATCCGTCTCGGCCTCGCCTTTCTTGTCCTCGCCCGTCTCACCGATCTCGTCACTGTCTTGGTTGCCTCTGCAGTCCCCTTTCTCTCCTACCTGCCCCCTCTCTTCCCCGATTCGGTCAACCGCAACCAAAAATATATGGTAAAAACCATACATCTCGGCCAGCACGTTTTGTTCTTTGAGATTGAGCTTTCCGTCCCAGGAGCGGCATAGCTCTACCATTTCGGCCACGTCTTTAGGCGGCACGCGGCTCTGCGCCTGGGGCGGGGCCAGCGTCAGTGGGAAGAGCTCTTCGCGTATATAGTCAGGGCGCTTGCGGGTAAGCGTGTATTTCTTGAAGTCATGGAGGTAGAAGTTGTCGATCAGGTGGTTGGCCTCATCGCGTGTGATGCCCTGCACCGCCCAGCGGTCGTGCATGTCGTCCCATATATCGTTCCGCCCGAGCCTCGTCATCGGAAACTCGTTGGGCATGGCGCGCAGGATGGCTGTGTTCCGATCGTGCCGCTCTTTCAGCTTGGACGCGTGAAGGACACGGGGATCTTCCGGGAGGGTATAGCCCCCAGACGGGACGGAGACGACCTGTTGACTCAACACAGCGTCGTACCAGGCTTCCGTGTTGCGGGCCTGGGCCACGGCTTCTTCGCGGATCGAACGTTTGTGGTAAGAGGCCCTCTTGAGCATTTCCACGCTGTTATTATAAGCGAATTCCAGATGAAAAATGTCCTCGTTGTTGATGTTTTGCATCGTCCGCACCTCGAGGGCGTAAGGATAGCTGTGTTGCGGACCAGCAATGGCCATGCGACGCAGATCGCTGGGCGGAGAGGCTGCAGCGGTAGACTGAAAGCTGTCGTTCTTGTCGTTCTTGTCGTTCTTGCCGTCGTCGTCACTGACGCAAGCATCACCGGCCTTTGGCCCGATACTGGCAAAATCCACAGGTTTTTTGCTGCGGCCAAGCAAGCGGAAGGGTGAGCGCGGCCACGCCATGATCTCGTCCCACGTGTAGCCAGCCGCCAAAACGTCCTCATGGCGGTCCCATGTGGCTTCGAGAACCCGACGTGCCCGTGTCTTTGCATTTTGCACCACGCGCTTGTGAGGCGACTTCATGTCCTCGGCAATGGAGGCGAGCTGATCGAGGTACTCTTCGCCGTAGAACCACCGTGCCCACTTGAGTAGTTCGTACCAGTTTTTGCTGCCGGTATACCCCGTATAGCCCTCGTCAAAGCTCTCCATCTTGCGTAGGCGCATCTGGCGTATGAGGAACAATTCGTCGCCCTGCACGTTGTCGCGGAAGGCGTACATGTCGCGGTTGTTGATCATCTCCTCACGATCCTCGTCCCAGCCTTCGCGGTAGTGCTTGCGGCCCCAAGCACGGTATGTGTCTTCTTCGTACGGCTCTGGCGGGGGAGTCCATGGCCGCTTGTCATAGGAAAGATCGAAATCACGACTATAGGGGTTACGGAACACGGCCGGGAACTTCCATGCATTGCGATACATCCTTTTGGTTTTGCTTTGCGGCAGGTTTCGGCAGTCGGTGATGTGAAATAAAAGATGAGTGCTGAATTCAGATTTTCCTTCAAAAAAAGATGTAGATGATGAGTGAAGAGTGATGGAGGATATCGATGCCAGGGCGGAATGACGGAGAAGACGTTTTATTTTGCTCCCTCTCTCCATCTCATCCCTTGTCCCCTCCCTCCGTTTATTTTTCCTGATAAAAAAAAAACGCAAACGGCCAGTTCTGTACAAAGGCACTCGTGGTTGGCGAAGCGTCTCCCTTTCCAATCCGAAAGCGTCAACCAACATTGACCTGTCTGATTCTTTGTCACCTTAAGGGCATTAATATCGCGTATACCGGGTTAGTTTTATATAAAGGCACTCGTGGTTGGCGAAGCGCCTCCCTTTCCAATCCGAAAGCGTCAACCAACATTGACCTGTCTGATTCTTTGTAACCCTGGGGGCACCAGCATCGCGTATACCGAACCCCTTGTTTCGCAATGAAATTCGCTCCTCCATCACGTCCTCCTGGTACTCACCTTTCCTACACAATTTTCCACCTCGCCGTTCCAATTTCCGCCATAAGTCTACACACGCATTCCTCTCGCTCCATCGTTGTATGTCACAATGCTCTATTTTTGTCCTCTGCTTGTTATACCATGTTTCTTCACATCCGCGGTCTGGTGTGCGCCCTCTTTTGCCATTTCTTTTAGTCTTGTTCGTTTTTCTTTAAAACAGTCTTGCTTTCTTTTTTGAGAGATGGGTTCTCTTTCATATTCTTTTCTCTCGCTGCAAGCGTTAAAATTACAAATAGAAACATTTTCCAGCCAGCCAAACTTTCAACCGACCAACATCCAACCGACCAACCAACTGCGGCACTCCCTGGCCACCAATGGGCGATTCAAGCACATCAGATGTCCTCTTTTGGCTCATACCCGGCAACGATGCGGCTGCCCAGATTGTCATGCACCCTGACAACAGCGGCCGACGTCGAGAAGAGCCTCTCCTTCAGCCCATTCATGCGTTGTCCATACGCCCCCACGCAGCCAAAATTGACTCTCGCCTTGTTACGCTTGGTGGCGCAGCGGACACATGCGACATATTTCTCGCAGGTGGCGACACAATTTCCGGTAATATAGGACCCAATGCAAAACATACTGAAATTTACGATTCTCAGTAAGAACGCTAATAGACTGTGCAAAACATAGAAAGCCCGCAGTGTTACTTTGATTTTCACCCCCAAACCCCCGAGATTCTGTTCCACAATGTTTCGCCAGACGGAGGCGTGAGCCTTTATGTCATCGACTGGTCTGGGAAGACTGCTCTACCACGGCCAACGAAGTGCGTTGTGGAGCCTGATAAGCCGATGCTTCTTGTCACTGGAAAGGCCTATTTTATCCTCCTGAGCCCAAGCGCATTGTCCAAAAACTACTCCCCGACTTTCCTCCGCCACGTACAGGTGGAGATAGACTACAGAAATGGTATGCGTGGCATCTGGGACGACACTTTATCCTCTGGCCTTTGTGGCCAAGTCCAGGATCAACAAAGGCTTAGCACAGTGGCCAGCTTAAGAAACGGTGCAGAGCGCCGAAGGCTGGAGTGGGCATATCGCGGAAAACTTGGCCAGGGTGGACAAGGCAATGTGGTACGTCGCCATATTCAGGTTTTTTTTTTTTTTTTTTCAAACATGTTTCATTAACAAGCATATCAGTTACGCGTCGTTGACCTTCAAGACGGCGACTACTACGCCCTCAAAATCATCACGAAGGAGTCGGTGCGCTCTACAGGACACGACCCCAACAGCTTCATCAAGCACATCGAAGATGAGATAAAACTTGTCAACGACGTTGCGCATGTATGCACTCACCCTCGCACCCTCACCTACCAGTCCTGTCCATGCGGAACCCGGAAGTCGCTAACCACACTCTAGCCGAACATTGTGCAGTACCTTCACCACCAGGACGGGAAAGATGGCGCCGTCGAAATTTTCATGCCCGTGTACCAGGGGAGCCTTTATGATCGGATCCAACAAGTCCGGCAACTGCAGAAAAGGGGTCACGAGGTGCGCATGGAGTGGGCTCGGGAGATGCTCACCCAAATCCTGGCTGCTCTGAGCCACATTCACAGCCATGGTAAAATCCACCGCGACGTCAAACCAGGCAACATCCTATTTCATGGCGACAAGTGGATATTGGCAGACTTTGGCATCGCCAAGACACTCGATCCTTCTGCTTCCAAATTTACCAGAGTTTCGACTGAAAAGTATAGGCCTCCCGAGTTTTATATCAATAACGGACAAACGACAAAGTACGACATTTACGGGCTTGGCTTGTGCTTTCTTGAGTGCTTCGTGGAGCTCAACGACGAGACGATGAAATACGAATCCGGCTCTGACCGACACGGAAGATACATAGAACTCATGCTTCATTATGCACCCAGCCTTGCAGATATGCTGCTGGGTGACTTTTGGCTTCGTTTGTCGGCGGACGAGGTCCTACACAACCTTTCTTCTTCGTCAACACTTGTCCCCGTTGTCAGTCACTGGCCTGGCTCGGATGAAACCAAAAACGGGCCCCTGATTTCTCACGATATGGAAGGAGGCGACCTGGACAGGGGCGCAATAATGGCGGCAGACAACCAGCCATACCCTGCAGACATGAGCTGGGAGCCGACCGTGGTTGAGAGTTTGCATCCACAGCTTAATAAACAGCACACCGGATTTGGCAGCATGCAGGAGCAAACGCTTATTATGGACCCAACCGAAAACGAACCGTGGAGTCCAGGGGCGTTTTTTGCGTCCTTACCCACGGTACGTCCATCACAGGCAGTGCTGCAACCAGGGCCACAGCCGGAAGAGCCATGTGGATGGGAGCCAGAACAACAGCAGGGTGCCACAAACACGCGTGCATCACTCAAGCTGAGCGGCGTTGTATCCGAGACCGGCAGGAAAGCGGACACCAAGCGGCCAATATCTCCAACCGGTCGCGAAACACCACGGCGCAGCAAACGCATAAAAACTATCCAAGGCGGCAAGCTGAGGTTGAGAATGCAATAAAAGTGAGAAAGGACGGACAGAAGGAGCAGAGGGACACAGCGGTGAAAGACGCAAAGAGCGGCGTGTGGACCGCGGGGTCCTAAGCTACCGCACTTGTCATATAGAAGAACGAAAAACATTTTTTTTATTCGAAGGAGCTCCGGTCAGTTTTTTTTTTTGCCAGCAGTTTGAATAAGTTTGTGTTGAAAAATAAAATTGAACACAAAGCTACCGAACAGAAAAAGATGACAAAAAAAAAGACAGCTGCATATGACAGAATTCTGTTGGGAAAACAAACCCAAAACATCTACAAGGGCCGGTAACCACCGATAATGGCGAGTGTGCCATACGCCTGCCCTGGTCCCTTTTTCTTGAGAAAAGGCGGAAGATGGATAAAGGACAATGTTTGATAGGCCCTGGAGGAGGCCCATAACAGAAAATATTGCCACTAGTATATGCGATCATATTAAAGTCGCGTATTTTATTGACAGTTTCTCCGAAGAAATTTGTTCACAGCTTGTAGTGTCCATCACATATAACACGTTATTTCTGGGACAAATACCAGCTGCTCACGGAAACTGTTGCGGCGTCTTCAATACAGGGAAAGAAACCAAACCACCGCACACCTTCCATTCCTAGCAAGGAGTCTGAGACCAGACAAGGCAGTTACTGCTGACCTCGAATTCAGAATCATAGCACTTTTTTGTTTCGTTCACCTTACCAACATTCAAGCAAGTTGACCAACTCCTGCTACAACACGACGACGACGGCAACAACAACAACAACAACGGCACACATACGACGACACCTGCCAAACAAAAGAGCTCCAATGGCCCAGCCACAGACTGGGTTCTCAGAAGGCGGCACGGATGGCAGGAGCACTCGGATGAGTACGAGCCGGCGAACGTGCCGCTGGTTTGTGGCGGTGGGCGAGAAGCCGTTTCTCGGCCTGCTCGAATGGGTTGCTGCCGAGCCCACGCTTGCCCAACTGCAAACCGTTGAGGAGCGCATGATCAGCCATCAGGGCGGCGGCACGACGAGCTGGCGCGAGGAGGAGGCACACACACTGCCCACGCATTTGATCACCAACGAGAATGATGGCTGGGTGGTTATCTACAAGTGCCCGGCATCCCAGCAGCAGCAGCCAATCAACCTGTGCGAGATGATGCGGACAATGGCCAAGCCGTCGGCTGACGGGCGGCGGACCCTGGCACGCACCGTGGCGACACAGGTCCGGTCGTTGCACGTCCACTTCAACATCCAGCACCCAGCGCTGCGG
The DNA here is from genome assembly GCA_019925305.1 of Sporothrix cf. nigrograna. Classification (NCBI taxonomy): domain Eukaryota; kingdom Fungi; phylum Ascomycota; class Sordariomycetes; order Ophiostomatales; family Ophiostomataceae; genus Sporothrix; species Sporothrix cf. nigrograna. Next base: position 19,802 of record JADHKR010000008.1, on the reverse strand, counting down.
ACGGAGAGCTTTGTGTTTATGACGACGAGCGCACCTCGTGGAGGCACGGCTTCGCCCGACACCACCAAGCCGTATATTCTCGACTGGGGCAGCTATGCTGCGACGACCTCATCCGCGTCTCCTCCAGCCACGCTCACTGTCGACAGCATGTTCGAGCACCCTATGTATAGCGCGCTCCCTGCCAGCGAGCGCGCGGCCGCGCCGCCGTGGTTCAACCAGGCGTGGGCCATGTTGATGATCCTATCTGAAATTGCAGACTGGCGGCCCATCACCGGCGGTCCATTCCGCGACGAGGCCGAGCTGCGCGAGGCCATGGAGCAGCGCGTGCGCTTGGTGACCAACGCCTCTTGGAAGAACGGCACGACGTCTGCGATTATGCGCTTTGGCTTTCAGGCCCTCGAGAAACCGCTCAAGGTGTTGCAAGGAGCCAGCCACTGGGAAATCAAGTACTTTTACGACCATATCTGTGATATGCTCGCGCCCGTGGCCACCTGATCAGCGTGGGGGTATGCAGAGCAAGAGTCGTGGATCTTGGTTAGCCTATGTAGAATGTTTGCTTTTTTTTTTTTTTTCGTATTTCGTATTCTGTTTTCTGTTTGCGTGTGTTGGACAAAGTAGAGCTGGTTCGAGAAGACGGTGTGATCCTCTGTCCGGTCGCCCGTGCCGCCGGACAAGTCCATTAGCCACGATAGGTCGAGCGTGAACGGGTTGTTTAATTCCAAAATCGTGGTCAGCACCCAACAAGGACGGTGTGGCGGCTTCGGCCTACTCGTCTGTCCACTTTTCCTTACCGCCGACATGACACTCAAGCAACAGCTCGTCATACGCTGTGGCCGCACCGCGAGCTACCGTCGACGGGTTGCAGGCCACGGAGTTTTTACGAGGCAGTTAGCTCCATCGGTGCGTAAATATAAAGGTTCAAGTAGCCAGGCGGTGTTGCTGCCCTTATCTCCCATTTCAGTATCGGGATGACGTCTTTACTGTTATTGGCGATTGAGTGTCAGTAGGCTTCCGTGACGCCCACCTGAGGACGCAAGAGCGATAGCAGATGGCCTTGAAGTGTCAAATGAGCTCGTGCCTTGGTTTCTTACACTGCTTGCTCTGCCTGGCTGTGATGTGCCGGGTCGTACATCTGGCTGCTGCAAAACTCAATGCCACCATCCGCACAGTATTGCAAATATGAGAGCGCTGACATCTGCGCCATTGTCCCTTGTGGTACGCCTCGGTTTTCTATCAGATAGTTGGGTGGTTGGTGAGGAGCGTAGGGGTATGTGGGAGAAGTGGGAGAAACGGGTGCAAAAGGTGCCATATTCGTAGGGCAACTCCCGTGCAGGCCGCACGCACGCGACCAGGGAAGGGCCCGCCATGGCCAAGGGTCTTTATGAGATTCGACTTCTGTGCGCCTTGTTAAGTAAATAAATAAAATAGTCGAGCTATAAGGTTTAATTTAACGTTTTTAAAATCGTATGACTCTTTTTTATTTACACGTTTGCTTTTCACACCGGGCAAGCCAAATATACCGGGGATATATTATTCGTTCCTTATAAGTAATAGATGTTACGATAGTGTAGCTTACAATAGATATAACTTGAATGGATTAGTGTAAAACTCCAGTTTAACGAGGTGGGATTCTTACTACACTTTAATAGGCTTGTCCTCGTAATGTACTATACACGATAAGCTGAAAAGTCGCCAAGTTGTTATTTTATATCATGTTCCGGGCCCACAGTTTTCCACATCCATCCCGAGGTCAATTTAAGAGACAAGCGTGGCTTTGAGAGCTTCGTGTGGACCGGCCCAGGCGTGATGACGGCGCGAATACCGCGGCGGAGTGTATGTCGTGTCAGCCAAGCTCCTTTCGGCAGCGCGGCAAGGCCTAGCATATGGATGTCTGGCGTGGTTCATGTTTAAGAACATTTATATGGCTATGTTGCACCATCCTAGAGCTCTGCCTGGGGACCAAACGTATAGTTCTCGGGGGTGAGATAGGGCCTCGGCCGTGTGGCCGTTGACAAGCCGAGTTTCTTTTTTCAGCGGACCCTTGATGGACTTGGCCATGAACTCGGCGAAATGTTTCCGAGTTTTCAAATGATAGGGAGCGGCTTCGGGGTGTGTGGTGTTGGACCTTGAATGTCCATTCCAACCAGCACCGAGCGGCTGGAAACGCACACTCGTAATAGGTACGGAGGGCAGACTGGAAGAATGAGAGTTGAGAGAATAAAGAAATGGAGAGTCATGGCGGGACCTGAACCGGGGCTATATGGGTGGGCTATGGGTGGGCTCTCAGATGGGGTGGATGGGTGGCCATCAAGTCCTCGGGAGGAGCGGGCCCATGCCGGGTCGTCGGCCGGGTCGTCGGCCGGGCGCTGTCTGGCCGGACGGTGGCCGCGCCGGCAGCGGGGCGCGTTCGGGCGACGGATTGCGGCTGCCCAGGGCGCTGGAGATGCCGGCCAGGAGCTTGGACGCGCAGCCGCTGCTGCTGCCCGTCTTGCCGGGTGCGGCCACGTGCGCCATGTCGCGGCCGTGCCGCAGCGGCCCTCGGGGGGTGGCCGGCCCAATGACGGTGTCGTCGAGCAGCTGCTGCCAGCGCGCGAGGAAGCGGCCGCCTTCCTCCTGTTCCTCCTCCTCCTCCTCCCCCTCCTCCTGGGGCGCATTGACCGTGTCCAGCAGGGCCTGGTTCTGCTCGGCCGCCCGCTCGTCGAGCGCGCGCAGGTAGACGACGTGCTCGTCGAGGCAGGCCCGCACTTCTGCCTGGACGGGGGGGGGGGGCGAGGCCGGCAAACAGGGCGCAGAGGTCTGCGTCCATGGCGCCGGCACCGCCGGCCAGCCGTGCGTCACTGCCGCCACTGGCCGCCGCCGCCGCCTCCGCGTCCGCCTGCGCGTGCTCGGCCGGCGCCCGGAACAGCTGGACGGTCTCGACGGACGCGAGCACGGCCACGACGAGGGACACGTGGTGGCCGTTGCTGTCGCCGCCGCAAGCCTGCGCGCTCTTCCGCAGCGCGGCCTCGTGGTACGGCCGCGGCCGCGCCAGGTGCTCGCGCAGGGCGGCCAGCTGCGCCCTCTTCAGCGGCCAGGCGGCGGCGCGGTCGCGCTCGACGCGGTCGGCGGCCCGCCTGAACGACGCGGCGTCGTGCGCCAGCACCAGCGACACGATACGCTGCAGCAGGCTCATGCCGTCGTCGGCCGCCGCCGCGCGCACCGCCGCCGAGTGGCCCTCGACGCTGTCCGCCGCGTGCGCCGCGGCGTCGTCGTCGGCGCCGGCGCAGCCGCCGGGCAGTCCTCGCGGCGGTGCCCGCCCAGGACGCCGCGGCCCAGCGCGCCCTGGTCATAGCTCTCGGACAGCTCCGCCTCGGCCAGCTGCGCCACGATGCCCTGCACGCGCTCGTGCCAGAACGCCGCCGGCAGCGTCAGCACCGTCTTGTTGAGGAGAATGTGCAGCACGGGCGCGCTCGACTGCGCCGCGTAGGTGACGATGGCCGCCGGGTCGTGGAAGGCGCGCATCTCCCGGTACACCTCGTGGTGCGTGAGAATTCAAACAGCGCGTGCCGCTGCGGCGCGCTCAGCGGCCGCGGCGGCGGTCCGCCGGCGGCGGTGTCTGCGGTCGCCATACTGGTGGGTCTTGTCATAAAGCGCAAGCGACCGGCCTGCAGGGGTCGTCCGCAAGGCGGCCAGCGGCAACGTTGAGACTGAACATCGGCTGCTGTTTCTGGCAGATTCGCTGCTGTGGCGGTGATACTCTGGCCTGACGTCACAGCGGCGTAGCGCACTGTACTGGCGCGGGAGGACCACTAAACGCCGTAGTGCATACTCGTACTCTGAGCTCACGCTCACCGCCTTGTAACAGGCGGCAGAAAAATGACAGCTGGGACGCCGCGTCCGTCGCGCCTGCCGTTTCCGTCCCACTACGACACGGCAGCCGCGACCGGCGCAAACGACGCAAACAACGACGCAAACAACGTGACGGCATCGAGACATCACAGAAACATCAAGACACATCACAGCCTCGTCGTTCTCGTCGCTGTTCCTCGAAGCGCTGCTCTCGACGTCTCCAGCCACGAGGGCTACACAACGTCTCGACACTGCGGCCGGCACACCCCATACACAAACGCACACGGCTGCTCATCCAGAGTCCTCGACAACGACGCAGCCTCCGTGCCTCTGCGCGCAGCTATCTTTTTGGCGCCAGCGGCTCTGCCAGGCGGCTCTCGCTCTCGCATGCCGACCATGGGCCGGCGCGGCGCGAGACACGTCGGCGGCGGCGGCAGAGGCTTCCGGCCGGGGGTGCACAGCATCGGAGGCGGCGGCCCCGGTCACGGCAACAGCCACGGCTACGGCAACGGCCATGGCCACACCCACAGCCACGGCCACAGCCACAGTCCGGCACCGGCGCCGCCCGAGGTGGTGACAGAGGCGCAGCACGAGCCGGTGCGCGGCCCGCCGCCGGGCTACATCTGCGTGGCCGGGCAGTACACGCTGGAGCAGCAGGTGCGGCAGATGCAGCGCGAGACGGGCTGCGACCCGGCGCGCGAGGACAGCTACCGGCTGCAGGGCGTGCAGCTGATTGACAATGTGCGCGAGGCGCTGCAGCTGCCGGTGCGGACGTTTGCGACGGCGTGCACGTACTACCACAAGTTCCGGCTGCACTTTCGCGACGCCGAGTACAACTTCCAGGACGCGGCGCTGTCGGCGCTGTTTGTGGCCTGCAAGGTCGAGGACACGATCAAAAAGGCCAAGGACGTGCTGTGCGCGGCCTACAACCTCAAGAACCCGGACAAGCCGACGACGTCGGACGACAAGGTGAGTCTGTGTGTGTGTGTCGGTGTGTGTCTGTGTCTGCCTCTTTTTTATTCCTTTTTGTTATTTTCTTTTTTTATTTCTTTATTTTTTTTATTTTTTTTTCATCCTTTTCTTCTTCCGCCCACTAACCCCCAGATCTTTGACCGCCCCTCCACCATCATCGTCGGCCTGGACCGGCTGATCCTGCAGACGGTGGGCTTTGACTTTCGCGTGCGCCACCCCCATAAGCTGCTCGTCAAGCTCGTGCGCCAGCTCATCCCCGCCGACGACGCGCGTGCGTTCCTGGCCGTGGCCTACCCCATGTCCATTGACATGTACAAGACGTTTGCGCCCATCAAGCAGACGTCGTTTACCATGGCGCTGGCCCTGGTCGAGCTGGCCGCGCGCGTGCTCGACGACCGCCACCTGGACCGCGTGCGCAGCCTCACGGCGGCAGCTGGGGATGGCAGCAGCAGCGCCTACCACGCCAGCCGCGGCTGCGTGGTCGAGACGCTGCTGGACCTGCTCGACCTCTACACGCAGTTCACAAAGGCCACCAAGGTCGGCGCGCGCTTCGACCAGAACCGGTTCATCGACATTAAGATCAAGATCAACCAGGAGGTCGACGACGACCCGCGCCTCGGCCGCTTCGACCGCTGGTGCGACCGGTGCGCGGCCGAGGACGACGACGCGCGCGGCGGGTCGGCCCTGCACGCCACGCCGGGCTCCGTGCCGTCGCCGGCGGCCACGGCCACGTCCAACGCCGCGGCGCCAACTGCCGGACAACTGCCCGGCAGCAGCGCAGCCAGCATGACCGCCGGACAGGCCCGGCCCAGCCAGAAGCGGCTCGAGGGCACGATGCGCTTCGTCTTTGCCGCGGACAACGTGCGCCAGGAGCAGGCCGTGGTGGCCGAGTACTTTCGGGAGGACTACGACGAGGAGCGCGTCACGGTGGACGAGCCGCTCCCCGAGCCTGCCCGGGCGGGCGGCGGCCCGCCGTACAGCCGCGGCCACGGACCCCCGCGGCGCGACCGCATCAGCACCCACCACCCGGGGAACCACGGCGGGAACGGCGACGCGTCCGGCTGGGGGTCGTATCGCAGCAGAAACAACGACCGCCACAAGAACCGGAAAGCAGGCAGCTACTACTAGCGGTGAGGGAGAGAAGACACGCAAATCCACGCCCCTGCGGCACGACGCATCGTGTTTGTCTGCACCTGTGCCGTTAGCCATGACAAGACGGCCTTTTTCAACATGGACCACACCGTCTCCACCGGCCTATATCGATTCGCAGGATTTACATGTCACGGTATATGTACAGGTACATGTACATGCTCAACGGTCACGGTACATGCTCAACGGGTTGCCGTCTTGTCGTCGAGGAGGGGGCGTGTGCCATTGTCTGGCCAAAAGTACGGCCGTCTCGACGCTCTAGAGTGTCCCCAGCCTCTGGACGTCTTGCCGACAGACGGCAGCACGAGCCTGTGCGGTGGTACGACCACGGACAGACGCGCCATGGACCCAATGTCCGCAAAGGGCGTCAAGACGCGCCACGGCAGGGCAGACTCCGTCTCGCAGGGGCGCTGCCTTGATTTGCGCATGCGTCTCGGTGTCCGCGACGCCCAGGGGATGGAGATGGCTGGGATGGGCTGGGATGCTGGGATGAGGGCTGGGCGTGGACGCCGTGGTTGCAGCCGCATGATCGCCCTTTCTGACCAGCGGGAGCGTCAAGACGAAGCCGGAGGCCAGCGTCCCGTCATGTCTTCGTCTCGTCTTTCTACCGTTGTGTCCGTTGTGTCCGTTGCGTCCTTCCGTGACAGCCTGTCCTGACTAAATCACAATGCCAGAATATAATGCCAGAACAATGTGCCAAACGATGTGTCAACGTTGTTTGCCCAGGAACGCGTCGTGAGACGTCCGCGGAGATGAATGTTTGCTGCTCCGCGCGGCCGCGTGCCTTGTTTTGTCCTGCTCGGCGTGCTAGCTGTGGAAGACGAGGTTGTGCTGCGCGTGCCGCCGTACTTTGTTTTTCCATTTCCTGCGCGCCGCCGTGCTGCTCTCCCTCGCACCATTCGATTTTCCACTTTTTTTCCTTTCGCTTTCTCTCTTATACGTCGTGCTCGTACAGATATAGAGCTCCCGCCAAGCCCTGCCGCTGTGGAAACCGGTTTTGCGGAGAAGAAGCGCGAGGGGCGTGCGGCTGCGTCGACCCAAACGGCCGTCCTTTTTATAAACGCGCAGCCGCGGGCAGGCGCTGGGAGGGGGCGTGCACTCGGCGCGCAGCCGGCTAGCAGGCCAGGCTAGACAAAAGAAGAAAGCGGCTGTCTGCGCTCGGGGATTTTATGATCAGCGCCGGCCGTCGTCGTCCGCCCTCTATACATATACTCGTACAACCACGGAAATAGACTCGGGCACATGCTTTTCTCCTGCTCGTACGGACGTCTGCCGCTAGCCTCGCCGCAGATCCTGTTTGGATCGACGCCAGGCGCCCAGGGCCTAGACCGGCGAGGACGTCGCACGTCGTACGACGCTCTTGGTGCGTGTCGGCGAGACAGCCGCCGTCGTCAAAAACCGTCTTTCCCGTTTAGGAAAGCGAGTGCGAGCGCTGGGCGGAGCTGTTGCCGTTGCCGCAGCACGGGCTCGGACACGGCGGCGCAGCAAAGGACGCGGCCGTCGTGACGCCGAGACGTGACGCCGGGACACGGCCTGCCGTCAGCCACCGTCCAGCCGGCCGGCGACGCGCCGCGGACGCGCGGGCGGAAGAGCCGACCGGCATGTAAGTGGGTGGGGCGGTGTCTTTAGTGGCTCGCGGCGGGACGGCCTGCACAATGCGGTTATCAGACTATATGCACCGTGTGATGCAATCGTCCTCGCATACGACTCGTAATGCCGGGACCACGCCGTCCGCCGGCGTCGTGTCGCCGCCCGGACTGCTACGGCACGGCCGCCGTGTAGCGGCAGTCTGCCGGGCTTGACTGCCAGACATGCACGGTCCGACGCCGACGTGCACGACCAGACGCCGGGCGGGCCGCCGGTCGGACGGCCCGACAGCGATGCGTCCGATACGGCGATACGGCGATACGGCGTCGTTGCAGCTGCGTTTGTCTACGAGCAGTTCAGCGCAAGTCGCGGGCTGTCTGTTCCGCTGTCTGTCGCGTCGTCGTTTTCTCGTTTCTCGAGTCTCCTTCTCACTGCCCGCTTTCTCTCTCCACTGCGGCTGCTCCGTCTCCAAAGCCGCGGCAAAGCCCAACCGCTAAGCCGCCGCGCCCCTCTTCTCTCGCCGCGGTCTTTGTCTTTAGCCAGAGCTGTCTTCACGACCACACCCACAACCGCATCCCTCGCACACTCGCACGCCACCATGTCGGACGTCAAGGTCGCTCTCGTCACGGCGTCGTCGGCCGGCCTCGGCGCCGCCATTGTGCGCGCCCTGGCGCCGCACTTCCGCGTCGTCGTCAACTACCACACGCGGCGCGAAAAGGCCGACGAACTGCTCCGCGAGGCCGAGGCCATTGCGCCGCTGTACCCTGTCGACGGTGGTGCCGGCACCCCCCGCTTCGTCGCGCTGCAGGCCGACGTCGGCGACCGGGCGTCGGTCGAGCGGCTGGTGGCCGAGGCGGCGGCGCGCATGGGCCGGCTGGACGTGGTGGTCAGCAACGCCGGGTGGACGCGGCTGACCGAGTTCATGGACCTGGACCAGCAGCTGGTCGAGGACGACTGGGACCGCTGCTACGCCGTCAACGTCAAGGCGCACCTGTGGCTGCTGGCGGCGGCGCGGCCGTTCCTCGAGCGGCACCCGGACCGCAACCCCGACGGCGGCAGCTTTGTGACCGTGGCCAGCCTGGCCGGCGTGCGCCCCAGCGGCAGCAGCGTGGCCTACGCCGTCAGCAAGGCCGCCGCCATCCACCTGACAAAGTGCCTGGCCGTCGTCTGCGGCGCCAGCGGCATCCGCTGCAACGCCGTCAGCCCGGGGCTGCTGCTGACTGAGTGGGGCCGCCGCTTCCCGCCCGAGGCCATTGCCAAGACGGCCAGCGGCACCGCGCTGCAGCGCCTCGCCGAGGTCGACGACGTCGCCGAGCAGGTCAAGACGCTGGCGCTCAGCCGGTCGACCACGGGGCAGAACATTGTTTTGGACTGCGGTGTGGCGATTTAGGGTTGTCACGTGGATCAAAAAAACAATGTCAATACTGTATTTTCCTGTCCGTATCCGTTCCGTCGTGCCGCGTGATTGTCCAGAAGCCCATTAAAGCAACAATAATATAGAAGAACATGAGAGAAGGGGGGAAAAAAGAGAGAAGAAAGAGAAGAAAGAGACAATACAACAAAGAGAAAAAAAAAGAATAAAAAACCTCACATCCACTCCATCACCGCGTCGTCGCCCAGCTCCCACCCCAGCGGCACCGTCTCGTGCATGCCCATGCCCGGCTGCGCGCCGCTGCTGAGCGACGGTGCCGCCAGCGCCGCGCTGGGGCCCGCCATGCCGGCCGCCGTCGTCGCGGTGGCGTGGTGGTACGGCGGGGGCACCGGCGGGTACGCCGACGCCGGCGCCGGCGCGTGCAGCGCGCCGTAGCCGTGCGGCTGGGACGGGCTGTGCCGCTGTGGGTGAGCGTGGGATGTGTGGGACTGTGCGTGAGATGCGTGAGATGCGTGGGACTGCGCCTGTGCGTGGGACTGGCGCGGCGGGCTGGCGCCGTGGACGACGGTGCGCGGCGTGGCCACGGCCGTGGGCCGCGGCATAAAGGCCGACGACACGACCGACGTCGACGACGGCGTTGCGGCCGACGACAGCGGCGAGCCGGACGCGCCCGCGGCCCCGGCCCCGGCCCCAACCCCGGCCGTCCGCGGCTGCTGTGCCGGGTGCGCTGACGGGTGCGCCGCCGGCGGCTGCAGCGACGGCCCGGCCTTGCCGTGCAGGCGGTAGATGGGCGCCGACGACGCCGACGACGTCGACGACGCTGCGCTCGTCACTGGCGGAATTGCGCTGCTGGTGGTGGCGGTGGTGGTGGCGGCGGTACCCGCGGCGCTCGTCGTGTAGGCGCTGTCGGGCGTGGCATAATCCTGCGAGGCCGATGCCGATGCCGAGGTCGATGTTGACGCCGACGCTGACGCCTGTGTCGTCGGGCCGGCCTCGTGCAGCGGCTGCTCGCCCAGGTAGGCCAGGTAGACGGCCAGGAACTGCGCCCTGGTGTGCACGCTGCGCGACGGCGCCAGCAGGTGCTTGACCGCCTCGGCCAGCTCGTCGGCGGCGCCGCTGCCGTCGCCGCCCCCGTCCACCACCACGAGCCGGCCGCCGCGCTGCGCGTGCTGCTGCAGCAGGAACGCGGCGCGCTGGCACTGCGCGCCGGCGGCCGCGTCGACCACGCCCGGGTCGTGCTCGGCCACGGCGTCGCGCAGCGCGCGCACCGCGACGGCGGCGGCGTCGACGTGCGCCCGGCCGAGCGCGGCGCTCGGCAGCGCCGCCAGCAGGCGCACCAGCGGGTGGCCCTGGCCCAGCATCATGCGCGCCGTCGAGTGCACCTGGCTGCACAGCGTCGCCGCCACCTGGCGCAGGTCGGCCGCCGCCGCCCCCCGGCCCGCGGCCGCCGGCTCCGCGGCAAAGGCCGCGCTCGTGCTCAGCAGCTGCAGCAGCAGCGCCGGGTCTTCGTCCTTGACGTGCTGCTGCAGCGCCTCCAGCTGGAAGCGCACCTGCCGGAACCCGTCGTCGGCCATTCCGCCGGCCAGCAGCCGCCGCGCGCTGTGCATCTCGCGGCCCCATGCCGCCACCCGGCCGGCTGCGTCGGGGCCGCCGCTGGCCTTGGCCGACACGTACGTGTACGCCGCCGTTCCCGGCCGCCGGTGCGGCACCCACAGGCCCTGCTGCAGCGCGCCCAGCACGTACTCGCGCGTGGTGCGCGCCAGGTCCTCTTCGCGCACGGCCGTGCTGTTGCTGTTGTTGTTGCTGCTGTTGTCGTAGCCGCTGTACACCGGGAAGCCGCTGCTGCTGCCTATGGAATACGCCGGGAACGCGCCGCCCGCGCCGCCCGCGTCGGCCATCGATGCGGGCATCGACGCCAGGCTGCCCATGCTCATGGGGTTGTGCAGGCTCGCGATGCTGCCCATGCTGGGCACGCTGGGCACGCTGTGCAGGCTGTGCACGCTCGGCCGCCGGTCCTCGTAGCCGCCCGGCGCCGACGCCAGCGGCAGGTACGGCATGGCCGCGCCGCCGAGCAGCGGCGCCATGGTCGTGGGCGTGAACGACGCCGCCGGCATGCTCGCCGCCGGCATGCCGGCCAGGCTGGTCATGCCCGCAAAGGCCGCGGCCGTGGTCGTTGCCATGGACATGGGCGCGTGCGACGGCACCATGGGCACCGGCATGCTCGTTGTCGGCGGCATGCCGACCAGGCCGTGGCCGTAGGCGCTGGGCGAGTACGGGCTGTGGTGGTGTTGGCTGTGGTGGCTGTGGTGGCTGTGGTGGTGGTGGTGCCCGTGAAAGTGGTCGTTGCTCAGGTGGACGGGCGGCGACGGCGACGGCGGCGGCGTCGGCGACGGCGTCCGGCAGGTGATGCCGGCGGCCTCCATGTGCCCCGGCAGGTAGTCGCCCAGCAGCTCGTCGCCGCTGTTCTGCGACTCCTTGAGCAGCGTCGGGTCGCGCTTGAGGTACTGCTCGATGCGCACGTTGTCGACGTCGCGGCCGCGGATGGTAAACTTGGACTTCTTTCCCAGCGCCGCGCGCGCCTTTTGCATGCGCAGGATCGTGGCCACGTCGGCGGCCTTGAGGTTCTTGTCAATGGCCCACTTGCTGATGCGCGTCTTGTACATGCGCTGGCTCGCGTAGAAGCCGTAGTCGTTCTTCATCACCTCCTGCACCTGCCGCAGGTGCAGGCCCTGGTCGCGGTACAGCTCCGTGATGCGCTCGCGGTGCCGCTCCCAGTCGTTGACGCCGGCCCACGTCCGCGGCTGCGCCGGGTTGCCCGGGTGCGCGTGTGCGTGCCGCAGCGGGCCGTCGTCGCCATTGCTGTCCGGCGAGAGGCGGCCCGAGGACATGGTGGGTGTCGTGGGAGCGTAGCGGTGTCTGCGGGGGGTTCTGCGGGAGGGTTCTGCGGGAGGCAGTTGAAGACAGGCCGGCGTGGTGGCTATGCCGATGGAGGTCTTGTGAGGTCGGTGGTCGGTGCTGAGGTGCCGGGTCGTGCTGCAGATGGCCGTCTCTGGCTCGCGGCCGATGGTCGGTGGTTGGCGGACGCGGCAGAACGGGCCGTGGGACGGAGGACAGAGAGACGCAGCAGAGACAGGCGGTGCAAGGCCGCATTGGCAGGCCGCACGGTGTCGAGGTCGAGAGGCTGTCACGGAGGTGGGTGAGGACGAGGAGGAGAGACGGAGACGGAAAACGGAGACGAGACGGACGAGAGACGGATGACAGACGGACGACAGACAACAGACGCAGACGGACGACGGTGGTGTGGACAAGTCGACAAATGGAGAACGTAAAAATGGGGGACGGCCAGAACAAGATATAACCAAGGGGATGTGGACAGGCCCTGATATAGATGCTGAAGCATGCAGCAGGGGGGTGTAAAGACGGCGAGCGCTGTGGACGCCGGGGGGTGGCACTTGGACGAGGCGGGGAGGCTTGACTGTGCAGTTAGCGTCAGCCTTGGACCTCTGCAGGTCGGAAGCTCGGTGGACGAGGAGGAAAGGAAATCAAAGGAAAGAAAGAAAATCAACGGAAAGAAAGGAAATCAAAGGAAAGAAAAGAAATCAGAGAAAGCAAAAGAAAGGAAATCAAAAGGAGGAAAGAAAAGGAAAAGAAAAGGAGGAAAAAAACTAGACACACAGGCTTGGTGTCGTGGGTCTGGTCTTGTCCGTCGCACAGATGAGACGAGATGATCGACGCAGGGTGCGGCACTCGAGGTGAAGACGAGGTGAAGACGAGAAAGGAGAGAGGATAAATAAAGCAGCAGATGAGGCAGCAACGACGAAACGGCGATGATTCATCCGACGCGCAGTGGCAATGTGCTGACAAGGCCGTGACGGTCGACGGGCGTTGGCTGCCGATGGAGGACGGGCGATGAGACGATGCCGATGCAGTACTGGCAACGCTGGTGATGCAGATGATGAGACGATGCAGACGATGCAGACATGCGGACGATGCTGCCAAGAGACAGTTTTGTTTTCTGGACGGATCAAAAGGGGATCCCCGTTGGCGATGCAGGCAGGCACGAGTGCAGGCAGGAGCGATGGGCCATGCCGGTGCAGGAAGGAACGACCAGCCAACAACAACACCGCAAGACAACACAACGAGCACGAAGCTTGACTACGAAAAACTGCGCATTCGCTGCTGCCACGGCGTGCTGCAAGCTCCATTGCACGATTCGCAATAGAGCAGGTCGGATCGAGCTGCATAATAATACGAGTGAGTACGAGTACTCGTCGTCGAGTACAGGGTATCGGTACCGACTAGTCCGTACTACGCTAGCTTCGATCCCGGTGGGGCCTCTATTTTTTCGCGCGAAATACATATACGTACTCGTACTTGGAAATCCATCGTCGTACTCGTAGTGTTGACCAGGGGCGTGCGAAAGCGGCGGCTGCCCGGCCGGAGTGCGGCCTGCTGCGTCTCCAACGCGACCCAGCAGCCAACGACGCTGACGCCGAGCGGGATGCTACACCAGCGTTGTATGCCGCTCCGCTGGTCGCCGGCTGCTTCTTCTGTCCGATTCGCGCGTCTGCGCCTATAAGACGGGCTCCAGAACAGCGGGCCGGGCAGGCCTGGTGCAACGCAAAGGAAGGACATGGGCAGTGATGGGCAAGCACGAGCTTGGCGTCGTGGCGGACGGCAAAGATGAATAAGCAAGCGTGGCAAACGTTACTGAGAACTATGTGCGCATACTGGATCACGGTGTCGTCTGGGCAAGCCGGCCGCGTGGAGATGCAGAGTCCATGTCCCGGGCCCGCGCTGTTCCGTTCTCCTAGTCATCGGCGCTGTTGGTCGTCGTTGAGTGGTTGGTCGTCCGTCAAGACGACGATGCGGCCAAACGGCTCTCGTCCGCGCAGTGGGGAGTGGCCTTTTGTTGCCAGGGGCCGCAGTCTTTTTGTCTGGCCTTGCTGCGGTGCGTTCCTGGGCGACGGGCCAATGCAACACTTCCCCAGTCCTTTTTATGCTCCGTTCAGCCCTCTCTTGCCGTTGCATTGTCGCTGCCGTTGGCTTATATGTCCGCAAAGTACGCCGGCACGATGCCACAAAGTACATTCATATATATACCCGTCCGCGTTGCGGCAACGTTTGAAAACGCATGCCTACATGTATGCTCGACGTCACGACGTGGACAGCTCAATGTCTCTTTTCTCTGCTCGTTGTGCCATCACGGCCTCCGTCGTCGCCGAGGAAGAGGGACCAGGGCATGTCGTAACCACCCCTGCAGCAGCGTCTCTGGGGGAAGGCGATGCCCCGAAAAAGTAAGACATGGCTGTGTCTCCTTCTCTCTTCCTTCTTTTCCCTTTCTGCCGACATCCGCGGCCACCGACATCCGGCTGACCGCATTGCTGTACGCGTTGCATGCATGCATACTACGCTGGGTGTCTCATCTGGTGTCTGGCCGAGAGTGGCTGACCCGACCGCCCAACCGAGGCTCGCAAGCTCCTACTCAAAGCTTCGCTTTCGTCACTGGCTCCCTTTCTTTGTGCTTGTCGCCACTCCCCCACGCCGAACACAGCAGAGAGGGGCGGACCAAGCCTGACCCTCAGCTGGCATGGCCAGCCAGGGCCACAGAACAGAAATATGCAGGAATCTGGCATGCGGCGTCCGGTGGAGCTGGCCGGAGTTGGGCAAAAGAAGAAGAAACAAAAGGACGGCGAAAAGAAGAATGAAAGAAATCGGTGTACCGAGTTTCTCGTACAAAGTAGATACATCAGATAATGCGCGGGCCAATCGCATCTTATGACAGCTCGCCGCAAAGGGAAACAGACTGCGCTGCACCCGTGCACGACAAGGGGGAAATGACAGGGCTCTCGTACCTTCTCTCGCCGCGCCCCGCCAATCGTCCGTCGGCGCTTTGCCCTGCTCTGGCCGTTGCGACGGGATCAGCGTTTTCCGGCGGTCAACCCAATGCCGTGCGTGCAGACCGGCGGGTTCTCCGGAGCTGTCGGTGCGTTGATGCACCTGCAAGCATTGTCATACAGTTGTGTGCACCCTGGCAAGCCGGGGTGGTGGGCTGCCGTTGTTTCTGAGGCCCAGGCGCGTCTTTTTTTTTTTTTTTTTTTCCTTTTTAACCAGTTGCCGGCCTTGTTCCGCCTGGCTGGAATCCGATGTCCGATTCAGCTGCCCCATCCGACTGCAACAGCCCCCAACTCGGACCGAGAGGGGCCTGTCCTTTCTTATTTCGTTTCCTCCTGTTGGTTTCGTCTTTGGACCAACCAGGCTTTCGGGACCAGCTAATTCCAGATACGGAGGACTCGACGCACGGCCACGATCGTGGAGCAACAGTCTCTGTCTTTGTACATTGCACGGTGGACAATGCTCGGCTGTCGACAATCGAGACATTACGCCACGTCGCCGTCACTCTGCATGCGCCGCACAACGACGCGGAATCCTGCAAGATGGCATGGGCCCCACGAGCCACGCCGCGCGAGGGCCACGCCGAAAGCCAGGGCGCTGCTGCTGGAGAGTGGTCCCTTCAGCTCGACAAGGTTGTGGTCTGTTGCGGTGCAGGGATCTGTGCTAGAGGCGATCTACGTGTGCATATATGCAATACAGCGAGTGTAATAAATATCGGAAAGAAAAGAAAAGAAAAGAAAAGAAAAGAAAAGAAAAGAAAAGAAAAGAAAAGAAAACAGAAAACAAGAACAACACAGAAAAAAGAAAACAAAGAGAAAACACAACCAAAAAAGAGAACAGAAACAGAAACAAAAGATTAGACTCGTAAAAGCGAAACAAAAGAGTTCTGACATGGAGACAGGGAGAGAAAAGACCAAGGGACAGTATGAGACAGACCGCGGAGTCGATAAGCGCCCGAGATGCAGAGACAGACGATGAAAGGCAATACACCCAGGTGGAGGCAGCCAAGCGTCCATTTTTGCAGATGCGACTCAAAAGAAAAAGGAAAGAAAAAAGAAAAAGAAAAGAAAAAAAGAAAGCAAAAAAAGAAGAAAGGCAAACCATTGATTGGTCAGAAAGCGAAGCGCTGACGACACGACCAAGCAGAGGCAGAGGTAGCAGAGGGAGGTAGCAGGGTACTACGAGCACTTTGAACAACAGCTGTGCGGAACCGCGAGACCCTGTTCGTCCTCCTGCGGGCACGAGTCACAGAGTGCTCGTACGAGTATTTGTACGAGTACTCGTACACTCGAATACTGCGAGGCCTGGGCAAGCAGCGGTGGAGAGAAGAGTGGCTGCTAAACTAGGCCTCCCGCTTCCTTGATTTGCAAGGGAGATGAAGACGCGAGATAATACTCTGCGCGGGCGTGTTGTGGTCAGGGTCTGCCATCCACACTTCCGCGCTTCCACGCTCAATGGCACGCCGGACACTGGGCCTGGACGGGTACGCCGTGCGCCGATGCTAGCGTGGAGGGGTTGGTTGATAAATAAGAATCGAAAAGAAGAATTGAATAAAAATATAAAAAATGAAAATTATAAAAAAATAATGAAAAATGAAAAAAAAAAAAAATTGAAAAAGAAAATATAGAAAAAGAACATGAAAAAAATGAAACAAATATTAATCTTCTCTTCTTCCCTCCGAACCAATCGAGTGGCAGGATTCGCCCGGCGCAGCGTCCGTGCCATCGGTCAGATCTCAGCTTTCCCCAACTCGCCTAGCCAGGACACGTGTTGCAGCGTGCGATCGATGCCGGGACGCGATACGAGATGCGCCGCGATGTCGTCAAGTCGAAAAAAGAAAGGCGGACGACGAGGGAAACGCACAGAATCTCCACGACGGGACGCCAAGCTGGGCAAAACAGGGAAGATTGCAGCGTATACGCGGTGTCTTTGTCTGTCTCTGTGTATACGTACATATATGTATGTGCTTTGTCTTTGTCTGGCCCAAAACAGAAAAGACAGTCGAGAGGAGACTGTCGAAAGGAGGCAGCCGACCCTAAGAGACGACGCAGGAGACTCTGAAACGCTACCGAGTGGGCTTGTTGCTGCTCGCAAACGGGCGCGGCGCCAAAAACGACGCCGGCACATGAAAAATGCGTGCATTGCGGATCGTGGGCGGCGGGCTAGTCGATCAGAGAAGACGGCGAGCGGAGATGGCCATCGCCAGGGCGGGAACGATGGAGACGGTGGGCGAGACGGTGGACAAAGTCGTTTCTTTCTTTTTTTTTCTCTTCCCCCTTTTTTCCCTTTTTTCTTTTTTTTCTTTTCTTTTCTTCTTTTCTTTTTTTTCTTCTTTTCTTTTCTTCTTTTCTTCTTTCTTCTTTTCTTCTTTTCTTCTTTTCTTCTTTTCTTCTTTTCTTCTTTTTCAATCATGTCATTCATCCCGTTTCCGTTTCGTTTCTTTTCATCCCGACTTTCCGCTCCCCGCATGAAATAACGACATCGGTGTCCTCGTAGTTTTCCCGCTGCTTCTGCTCTCCGTTTCCTTCCGCCCCGTAATAAGTGGCTGCTCATAGCGGACCCTCTTGGCGTCGGGGAACCCGAGAATGGGGCACCCTAGCCACGGACCTTGTAAGGCAGTGGTTTGTCTTTTCTGGTCCGCGCGCCTGGGTCGTTACGTCGTCCCGACGTCACCGCCATTCAGAGCAGGCGCAAGCGAGAAGACGCAGGTGAATCCTGCCGTTGCCGGCAGATGCAGCCGCCTGCTGGAGGCGGTGACAGGGACGCGTTCCGGAGGCTGAACGGCCGGACGAATCACACGCAGCCGGGGACGGACATTGGGCGCTGGAGGACGGCGAAACTGTGGGTCCAAAGCCAGAATCAAAACCGCGCTGCGATTTGCTGCAAAGAACACGCCCCTATAAACTGACAAGACGAGGCATCACCGCCAAAACCGGTTTGCAGACAGACGCTTGCTGGTTCTGGCAGCTGTTGAGTTGTCTTACTGTCAAACAAAAGACCGTGGAACGACCCGGCAAAACGTTGTGCTGTCTGTACTCGTACTAGACAAAATACCCTTGATCTTAGGCCTCGGTACTTTGCAGCAGCAGGTTCAGAGGCCGCGGGCTCGCTGATCGGCGCTCGTTTGTGGGGGAGCTGGTCCGTGAACGGCTAGGAGCATGAAATAAGAAATCTAGGAAATCAACAGGACGAAGCCACGGTCTAGACCTTGCAAAACAAGGAAGCAGCAGTGTGCAGCGCCGGTTCTTTGTCTGCGTGCACCTCGCCGCGGAGAACCCACGACGTACTTTGGATACCCAGCAGCTTGCTCGAGCGTAGCATGTAACGTGGCTGCTCGGGCTTTTTTCCGTTTTGGTATCCAAACGGGTTGCGTGCCACAAAAGGCCCTACTCGCAGGGCTGTCTTCGTTTTCTATATCGGGCATCGAGCCAACCGGTGCTGCGCCGCGAGCAACAGCCGGACGGAATCGTACAAGGCTAATACGGAATAAATTAAAGGTTTAAAATCAAATTAGATTATAAAATAAACCAGGCACGACAACCAGACAAAACAAGGAAGCGGAACCAATAGACCCGCGCGGCTAGCAAGAGCCTTGTCTAGACCTGACGACTATACGTGTAGAGAACAAGCAGACAGAAACGCCGAGGCAGCCATCTGAACCTCCAGATCAGTAAACAAGCAGCATCACGCTTCCATCATCGCCATCGCTGTCACATGGACGGCACAAGCACGGCACCACGGCCGTCTCAACGCAATGCAAGGCGATGATTAAGACCCCCTCCCAGAGCATGCACTGCTGCACCCTCGGCGTCTAGACGCATCTCCACAGCCTTTTGTAAGCTCACATCACGAGCATCAGAGAGGCATGGACGCGCACGCCCTTTCATGCCAAGGCAACGGGCGTGTCTTAGCATTGCGTCGTCCTCGCATACAAGGCAGGCGATCTTGCTGTCGCGCCCTCCCCAGCCCCCGTCTGAGCCTCCTTAATTTCTGTATGGTACTTTTGGAATGTCCTGGCCTCACATGTCTTGGAGCAAGGGGCAGCCAAGAGATGGAGAAGAGAGAGAGAGAAGACATGGGAGAGCAGAGAAAAGAGAGAAGAGAAGAGAAAATAAAAGAAAGAAGAGAAAAGTAAAGTAAAGAACGAAATGCAAGCTGCGCCGTGACAAGCCGCTCATAACAACACACACAATATGGCATCCTCTAAGCATGTATATCTCTCCGGCCCATCTTGACGACAACCTTTTGTGACAGACAGCTTCGTGACAGACAGCGGGTTGGCAACATCTCGTCTTCAGCGAGCTTGGACCCCCCAATGGTTGCTGCGCAAAAGCCAATGCAGAGGACTTGAGACGCATGAGGCCGCCCAGAAACTCTGCACGGCCGCGGGCCTGCCAAGCTGAGATCTGTCCGGTCCTTGCAGAGCGTCTCGATCCTTCTGCGGCGATCGTACAACGCATCTGTCCAGGCACCGTGTCCTCCACACCTTTTGCGTGCATATATATGTACATGTACTGCCCGTAAACATACCAGGGGGTGTGCATTGCCATGTCCGTCGGCTTTGGCCGTTTGGCCGTTGCGTCGTTTGGACGTTGTGACGGGAAACGGAAACCGAGGCAGGCTGCCGTCCACGGCGTGCGCCTGTCGAGGTCGACGACGTAGACGAGGCTCCTCGCGCAGCTCTGCCTGTGACTATAGCGGCCCGAATAAAAAGGCAGACTACAAACGACAAACGCGGCAGCCATTCCCAAACGTCCGGCAGCGGCAACTTGGCGAGGCCAGGACAGAGACGCGCAGCAGCCCCTCCCCGGGAAAATAATAATAAATTTTTTTTTAAAAAAAAACTCCCCGACAGGCGTCTAGACCGCATTGCCAGACAATACACGCTTCTAGTGCAAGGCCGTGCCCGGTTTTGCCATTGTGTGCCTCGCGCAAAAAACAAGCAAGCAATCTCGCCAAGCTCCGGAATGAAAAAGAAAAAACGGAAAAAAGGGAAAAA
>JADHKR010000079.1:0-88063 GCA_019925305.1 Sporothrix cf. nigrograna | reverse complement strand
GCAGGGGCGCCAGAAGCCGGTGTATTGCGACGGGGTGTATGTGGCTCCACGAAGTGGGTGGTGGGATCATGGGGGCATCATCAAAAAAAAAAAAAAAAAAAATTAATTTAAAAAAAAAAAAAAAAAAAAAAAAAAAAAAAAAAAAAAAAAAAAAACCGTTTCTCTCCCAAGATGAATGGAAGATGGCTCAAATAGGACATGCCGTACGGCACGCATGTCATACACAACACCACCGAGAACCGCTCCCCTGTCTTCTGTGGTGTCGTTTGCATCGAATATATCGAGATCACCTGACATTGCACGTGGATCCAAAGTGGGCCTTACCCCGGCTTTTGCTGCAGCGCACGCCGACAAACGGAGCTGCCCCTCTGAAGCATGGCAAAACCCCGCCAAAACTGCCAAAATGCCGCCTGTCCGGCGAAAAGTCTGCGGTCGCAGCGCTGTGCCGACAAGGAAGGCGCGTGAGTCACGCTGAATGGCCAATCGCTCTTTCCGCGAAGCTCTAGAAAATTTGGCCGCAGCGGTTTTCGGAAAGTCGAGATTGCTCTTTCCGTTTTGAACTGGCGTTCCTTCCTCTTCTCCTGTCCCTTCTCCAGCCCCTTTTCTTCCTCTCCTCTCTCTCCTCTCTCTCCTCTCTCCTCTCCTCTCTCTTCTCCTCTCTTCTCCTCACCCCCCCCCCCCCTTCTTTCACGCCCGACACCATGGCGGCTCCGATCGACCCGACCATCGATCTCCATTGGGACGAGTTCCGCGGAGGTGAGCGCGCTCCTCTGCCACGCAATGCACGGCCCTGCTGACGCTCCTGCAGCCATCCACGACATCTTTGCCGCCAATGCGCGGCGCTTCCCCGACCGCGAGTGCGTCGTGGAGACGCGGAGCTCGCAGAGCAAGGAGCGGTCGTTTACGTACCGGCAGATCAACGAGGCGGCCAACCGGCTGGCGCACCACCTGCTGGCGCACGGATGCGCGGTGGGCGACGTGGCCATGATCTACGCGTACCGCGGCGTGGACCTGGTGGTGGCGTACATGGGCGCGCTCAAGGCGGGCGCGACGGTCAGCGTCATCGACCCGCAGTACCCGGCGGAGCGCCAAAAGGTGCTGCTGGACATTGCGCGGCCGCGCTTCCTGGTGTGCATCGACAAGGCCAACCGCGAGTCGGGCCCGCTGTCGGCGGCGGTGCAGGCGTTTGTGGCGACGCTGGACCTCAAGGCGCTGGTGCCGGCGCTGCAGCTGTGCGACGACGGCACGCTGCGCGGCGGCGCCGCGGCCGACGGCGGCGACGGCGGCGCGGACGTGCTGGACCCCGCGACGCACAGCAGCGCGGACCCCGTGGGCGTCGACGTCGGCCCGGAGGCGGCGCCGACGCTGTCGTACACGAGCGGCTCCGAGGGCCGGCCCAAGGGCGTGCTCGGCCGGCACTTTTCGCTGACGCACTACTTCCCCTGGATGGCGCAGCGCTTCGGGCTCTCGGAGCAGGACCGCTTCACGATGCTGTCGGGCATCGCGCACGACCCGATCCAGCGCGACATCTTCACGCCGCTGTTCCTGGGCGCCAAGATCGTGGTGCCGCCGGCCGAGGTGATTGCGTACGAAGTGCTGGCCGAGTGGATGAAGGAGAGCCGCGTGACGGTCACGCACCTGACGCCGGCCATGGGCCAGATCCTGGTGGGCGGCGCGACGGCGCACATCGCGGCGCTGCGCAACGCCTTTTTCGTGGGCGACCTGCTGACGAAAAAGGACACGACCAAGCTGCGCAACCTGGCGCCCGACGCCACGGTCATCAACCTGTACGGCTCGACCGAGAGCCAGCGCGCCGTGTCGTACCTGGCCATCCCCAGCAAGAACAGCGACCCGCTGGCGCTGGACCGCCTGCCCGACATCATCCCCGTGGGCCAGGGCATGCAGAACGTGCAGCTTCTGGTGGTGGACCGCGAGAACCCGCGGCGGCTGTGCGGCGTGGGCGAGCAGGGCGAGCTCTTTCTGCGCGCGGGCGGGCTGGCGCGCGGCTACCTGGGCGACGACGAGACGACGCGCGCGCTCAACCGCAGCAAGTTTGTGGCCAACTGGTTTGTCGAGCGGCCGGAGCCGCGCGACCGGCTGTACAAGACGGGCGACCTGGGCCGCATCCGGCCCGACGGCAGCGTCGAGTGCACGGGCCGCATCGACTCGCAGGTCAAGATCCGCGGCTTCCGCATCGAGCTCGGCGAGATCGACGCGCACCTGTCGCAGCACCCGTACCTGCGCGAGAACGTCACGCTCGTGCGCCGGGACAAGAACGAGGAGCACACGCTGGTGACGTACTTTGTGCCCGAGACCAAGCGCTGGTTCGACCACGTCGAGGAGCAGGCCGCGCGCGAGGGCCGCGCCGCGCGCGCCACGCTCGACGTCGCGCAGTCGCCCGACGAGTCCATTGGCCAGATGCTGCTGCGCTTCCGCTCGCTGTCCGAGGACTGCAAAAAGTACCTGGCCGCCCGGCTGCCGTCGTACGCCGTGCCGAGCCTGTTTATTCCGCTAGCGCGGATGCCTTTGAGTGGGTTTTCTTTCTGTGTGTGTCTCTCTCTGTCTCCGCTAACAACCAGACCCCAACGGAAAAATCGACAAGGCGGCGCTGCCGTTCCCCGACGAGACCGACCTGGCGTTCCTGGCCAAGCGCCGCGCGTCGTCGGTGGCCGTGGCGCTCAGCGACACGCAGAAGCGGCTGGCGGCCATCTGGGCGTCGGTCATCCCCAACTGCTTTGCGCGCACGCTGCGGCCCGAGAGCAACTTTTTCGACGAGGGCGGCCACTCGATCCTGGCGCAGCAAATGTACTTTAAGCTCACCAAGGAGTGGAAGAACATTGACGTGCCGCTGCGCGCCATCTTCCAGCACCAGACGCTCGAGGCCCTGGCCGCCGAGATCGACCGCGCCCAGGATCCCATCGGCCTGCGCCTGGACGCCGTGCCGCTCGAGAGCGACGCCAAGGTGCAGGACGAGGCCTACGCCGTCGACGCGCGCGAGCTGGCCGGCCAGCTGGCGGCCACGATCCCGGCCGCGCCCGCGACGTGGGACGCGGGCGCGGGCGCGCCCACGGTGCTGCTCACCGGCGCCACCGGCTTCCTGGGCGCGTACCTGGTGCACGAGCTGCTCGAGGGCCCCGTGCGGGCCAACGTGGTGGCGCTGGTGCGCGCCAAGACGCAGGCCGAGGGCGACGCGCGGCTCGCGGCGGTGCTGCAGGCGTACGGGCTGTGGAAGCCGGCGTGGGTGGCGGGCGCGCCGACGGCGCCGCCGCGCGTGCGCGTCGTCGTGGGCGACTTTGCGCGGCCGCAGCTGGGCCTGGAGGCCGACGTGTGGCGCGAGCTGGCCGACACGGTCGACGCGGTGGTGCACAACGGCGCGCAGGTCAACTGGATGCTGCCGTACTCGGTGCTGCGCGCGGCCAACGTGCTGAGCACGCTGAGCTGCATCCAGCTGTGCAGCGCGGGCCGCCGGGCCAAGCGGCTGGCCTTTGTGTCGTCGACGTCGGCGCTCGACAACGACTACTACGTGCAGCGGGCGGCCGGCGCGGGCGGCACGCCCGTGGCCGAGACGGACGACCTCGCGGGCAGCCGCAAGGGCCTGGCCACGGGCTACGGCCAGTCCAAGTGGGCGTCCGAGCACCTGCTGCGCGAGGCCGGCCGGCGCGGCCTCGTCGGCGCCATTGTGCGCTCCGGCTACATCACGGGCGACCCGGCCACGGGCGCGTCGGTGACCGACGACTTTCTGGTGCGCCTGTGGAAGGGCTGCCTGCAGGTGGGCGCGCGGCCCGACATTGGCAACACGCTCAACGCCGTGCCGGTGACGCAGGTCAGCAAGCTCGTGGTGGCCGCGGCGTTCCAGCTGGCCGCGGCCACGGGCACCAGCATGGCCGTGGCGCAGGTGACGGGCCACCCGCGGCCGACGCTCAACGACTGGATGGGCGCCCTCGAGGCGTACGGCTACGCGGCGCCCAAGATTGCGTACGCCGCGTGGGCCGACCGCGTCAAGGCGTACGTCGAGGCGGCCGACGGACAGGAAAGGGAAAAAGAAGAGCACGCCCTGCTGCCGCTGTTCCACTTTGTCGTCGGCGACCTGCCCGGCAACTCGGTGGCGCCCGAGCTCGACGACCGCCAGGCCATGGCGGCGCTGGCGCGCTACGACGCGCACGCCAGCCCGGCCGCCAACGCCGTGCCGCTGGCCACGCTGGGCACCTACCTGGCGTACCTCGTGGCGTCGGGCTTCTTGCCGCCGCCGCCCGCACTCCTCCCGGCCGGCGCGGCGCCGCTGCCGCCGCTGAGCGAGGCGGCGCGGGCCACCATTGCGGCGGCGCACTTTGGCGGGCGGTCCGCCAAGTAAGCAGGCAGGCGGCCAGGCAGTGGGTGGGTTGGACAGTGGGTGTTGGCTTCGGTTACGCATTATGGAAAAAGGATCTGCTATTGAATACAAGGTTTGGGTTTAACGGATGCTGCTGCCTTCAGCGTCATGCGTGTCGTTTGTATCCAGGCTGTCCATGTCCAGCTGCTGCCGGTCCGGAGCATCCCGTCACGCTCGTCACCGGCGCTCGTCACCCGCTCGTCACACGGACGCTCCGTCATACGGGCCCTGCTCCGCCTGCTCGGACGCCTGCGCCTTCCGCTGCCGGTTCTCCTGCCGCTGCAGCAGCAGGCAGCCGACGACGCCGAGGCCGCCAAAGAGGATGAGGATCTGGTAGCCGTAGCGGTAGTGCGGGGCGTCCTGGGCGGGAAAGAGGACGAGCGGGATGAAGATCTGCAGGGCGTAGGTGAAGACGTTGCCGGTGGCGACGAGCAGCGGGCGCAGCGTGGGGTCGCGGCCGTTGAGCTGGCTGCCCCAGCCAATGACAATGGGCTGGGCGGCGGCGCCGGTGTAGGCGAGGTAGTTGGCAAACAGCAGGGCCGCGTGGGGGAGGCGCCAGACGGCCAGCAGCACGTTGGCGACGAGCACGGCGGCGGCGACGACGAGCAGGGCGGGCAGGCGGCGGCCGGTGCGGTCGACAAAGGCGCCGGCGGCAAAGGCAGCGGCGATGCCGAGCGCGTTGCCGGCGGTGGGCAGCACGTTGGTCTGGACGACGGAGTAGCCGGCGGCCCGCAGCCACAGGTTGAAGTAGCCGGTGGCGCTGCCGGCCATGGCGACAAAGGTGTAGGCGAGCAGAAACGTCCACAGGCGCGGGTCGGCGTAGACGGCGCGCAGGCCGGCGAGGGTCAGGCGGCGCGCGGGGGCGCGGCGGCCGATGCGCTCGATGCGGGCCACGCCGTAGGCGCGGTCGTCGCCGCGCCAGTAAAAGGCACGCGTGGTGTGCGGCAGGTCCGGGATGGCCCAGAAGCCCCACACGGCGACGGGCACGGAGATGACGCCGTCCATGACAAAGAGCCAGCGCCAGCCGGCCAGGCCGCCCACGCCGTTCATGCGCGCGTACAGCGCCGCCTGCAGGTAGCCGCTGAACATGCTGGCGGCGGCGCTCGACTGCTCAAAGAGGGCCACGCGCTTGGTCAGCTCGCGCGGCCCGTACCAGCCGCCCAGCAGCGCCGCGTAGCCCGGGAACGAGCAGGCCTCCAACAGGCCCACAAAGAAGCGCAGCGCGTACAGCTGGCGCACGTGCGTGGCGCCGGCCATGGCCATGACCAGCACCGACCAGGCCAGCTCGCAGCCGGGGATCCACAGCGACGGGCGCACGTACGCCAGCTGCACCAGCTGCGACGGCACCGTGCCGACGATGATGCCGAGGCTGAAGAAGGTGACGAGCCAGTTGCGCTCGTTGCCGTCGAGGTGGAGCTGGGGGGGGGAGGCCGTGTCAGCTGGAGGAGGGAGGGGACGAAGAGGGATGTTGAACGCACATCTTCCTTCATTCCGCTTACGTAAGCATTGCCTGGCGGTCAGCGGGTGCGCGGGAGGCGGCTCGGGCCGTGCTCACTGTAGTTTTGCTGGTCGAGGTACTTGATAAAGTAGCCCAGGCAAATGTACGAGCTGGCGGTCAGCGGCGTCGGGCGGAGTGTGGCTGGGGGGGCACGCACAACAAAAACAGGTCCAGCTTCTGCACGTAGCGGCGGTCGCGCGCGTCACCCTCGACCGAGTCCCATACGAGGCCGACGAGGCGTCGCCACCACGACGGCTGTGCGGATGCGGGGGTGTCGGGGGTGTCAGCGGGCTCGGGGGTGGCGGACTCGGAGGTGTCGGCGTACTCGGGGGTGTTGGCGACGGCCTCGACGGCGTGGGTGGCAGACGTCTTGGGGGTGGCCATGGTGTGGATGTGACTGACGATGTATCGATGTGGGAGAAGACAAGAATACCGATATATAGAGAAGAAGAAGAACTAGAAGAAGAAGAAGGCGGAAAAAGAAAAAAGAAGGAAAACAAAGGGAAAAAGAAGGAGTTCAAAAGGAAAAAAGAAATAAAAGAAATAAAAAAGAAGAAAATAGGAAAGAAGAAGGAAAAAAAAAACAAAGAAAACGACCGCACCTCTCACCATCTTCGACATGCACCGAGCACGCCGTCGTCATCGCCTGCAGGCCGGAACGGACGCAACGGAAACACAAGCGACTGAAGCGAGACGCGGGAATACGGCGCCGGTCGGCTACACCACGCACTGCCCTGCTACAGCAGCGTCGTGCTGTAGCGTCGACTGCAACGTCGGCTGCAACGTGGCTGCAACGTCGACCGTCAGCGCTATGATCGGCGCAGCACGCAAGGCTGCAAGGCTGCCGTCACCGTTGGCGCCGATCTCGTGCGCCGGTCTCGTGCTCGCCGTCGACGAGACTTGTGTTGCCCATCGATGAGACTTGTGTTTGAAAGCACTTCCATTATGACACGTCGTTTCTGCCGTCGCTGTCGCCACAACACGGCCCGCGCTCGCCATCGCGCGCTGTGCTGTCCCCAGAGCATATAATCGGCCTGCTGAGAGGTCAGTCAACGACCACAGCCGACCACAACATCACGAGAGACGACAGACCACGACAGACCACGACAACATGGCCGCCACAGCAGCTCCAGTCGCTCCAGCAGCCCCAGCTGCGACCACACTCGCCGCCGAGACGTCGGTCGACTACACAGACGGCCAGGTAGGTCGAGCCCTCCAATATCCCCCACCCCCCCGCGCCCCCCTGACAACCAGTACAAATACGCAGCCTACCTGCCGCACTACACGCCCGGCCGCCAGCCGCCGCTCGAGCCGTTTGCGCACGTCGACGTCGGGCTGCGCGCGGACCCCGGGCTGCCGGCGCTGCGGGCGGCGGGCGCGACGCTGCACGAGATCACGCCGGCGATCGGCACGGAGGTGGGCGGCGGCGTGCAGCTGAGCGCGCTGGCGCCGGCGGCGCTGGACGAGCTGGCGCTGCTGGCGGCGCAGCGCGGCGTGGTGGTGTTCCGCGGGCAGGACTTTGCCGACATTGGGCCGGCGCGGCAGCTGGCGTACGGCGCGCACTTTGGGCGGCTGCACGAGCACCAGATGGGCGGCCACGTGCGCGGGCACCCGGCGCTGCTGCCGGTGTACCGCGACGCCGTGGCCGGCGCCGTCGACGCCGAGATCGCCGACCATGTCAGCAGCGTCAAGTGGCACTCGGACATGAGCTACGAGGTCAACGGCATGGGCACCACGACGTTCCTGGCGCTCGACGTGCCCGCGTCCGGCGGCGACACGCTGTACCTGTCGGCCACGGCCGCCTACGACGCGCTGTCGCCGGCCTTGCGCGCGTTCCTGCACGGCAAGCAGGCCACGCACTCGGGCGTCGCCCAGGCCGCCGTGCACGCCCACCCCGAGCGCTACGTGCGCGCGCCCATCGAGACGCTGCACCCCGTCGTGCGCACGCACCCCGTCACCGGCGCGCGCGCGCTCTACGTCAACCGCCTCTACACGCGCCGCATCCACGGCCTCAAGGCCGAGGAGAGCGCCGCCGTGCTCGGCTTCCTCTACGACCACATCGAGCACGGCCAGGACTGGCACCTGCGCGTACACTGGACGCCGGGGACCGTCGTCGTCTACGACAACCGCACCACGCAGCAGTGAGTTCTTTCTCTTTCTGTCTCTGTTTTTGCCGTGTCCTTTGGTCCGCCCGCTGACCCGCAGCTCCGCCCTGCGCGACTTTGCCGTGCACGAGGGCGTCACGCGCCGCCACATGCTGCGCATCACGCCGCAGGCCGAGCAGCCGTATTTCGACGGGGAGGGGGGGGGGGAGAAGGGGGAGAAGAAGGGAGAAGAGAAGGGGGAAGACAAGAGGGAAGAGAAAGGGGGAGAGAAGGCCGACACGACGAGATAGTATATTCTCACTTCCTTGTGGGTCCACAGATGTTCGTTCTCCATAATACTTGAAAAATACAGTGCAGGCGCCGCGTAGCCCCGCCGATAGGAAGTGCCGCCGGCAGCTTTTGCCGTGCCGGTCGTCCACCACGCCCGACTTTCCCGTCTCTCCGTCACCAACGTCAACCCGCCAACTCGTCAATTCGTCAACTCGTCAACCCGTCAGCCACCACATGGACACCCGCAGCTACCTTGCCGGCTCGCCGTCGGGCGCCCTCGAGACGCGCACGGCCCCCATTGCCCTCGGCGCCCTCGAGGTGCTCGTCCGCATCACGCACTCGGGCGTCTGCGGCACCGACGCGCACGACCGCACCGCGTCCTGCGGGCTCGGCCACGAGGGCGTCGGCATTGTCGAGCGCGTCGGCAGCGCCGTGACGGCGGTCAAGGTGGGCGACCGGGTAGGGTGTAGCTTTCAGACGCATGTACGTTTTTTTTTTTTTTTTTTTTTTTTTTTTTTTTTTTTTTTTTTTTTTTTTTTTCTTCTTCTCTCCCTCTCACACCCCAGTCTTGCGGCTTCTGCCCCGAGTGCATCTCCGGCTACCGCCACTACTGCCACCGCTCCGTCGGCCAAAAGTACGGCGCCGAGGAGCACGGCACCTTTGCCGACTACGCCGTGCGCCACCAGGACTACGTCAACCCCATCCCCGCCGGCCTCGCCTCCGAGCACGCCGCCCCCCTCGTCTGCGCCGGCATCACCGTCTACGAGGCGCTCTGCGCCGCCGCCACCCTGCCCCGCGACCGCGTCGCCGTCGTCGGCCTCGGCGGCCTCGGCCACCTCGCCGTCCTCTACGCCCGCGCCATGGGCTGCGCCGTGTCCGTCGTCTCCGGCAGCGCCGCCAAGGAGGCCGACGCCCGCGCCCTCGGCGCCGACGCCTTCCACGTGCTCGCCGCCGGCGCGCCCGCCCCGCCCGTGCACGACGTCGACGTGCTGCTTCTCTGCGGCGGCACCATTTCCGACGTGGGCCTGTTTCTGCCGCTGCTGGCCCGGCGCGCGCGCGTCGTCCCGGTGGTCATCCAGACGCAGGATCTGACCATTCCGTGCGTGTGTTCCTGTAATCTGTGTGCTGTGTGTTTGCTGACTGGTTAGGTACATGCCGTTTGTGTTGCCGGGGCATAAGCTGATGTGAGTTTGTCCCTCTTCTCTTCTTTTTTTATTTTCATTTTATTTCATTTTATTTCATTTTATTTCATTTTATTTCATTTTATTTCATTTTATTTCATTTTATTTCATTTTATTTCATTTTATTTCATTTTATTTCATTTTATTTCATTTTTACTGTCATTTTTCTCTATTGTCTTTTCTCTCTCCTAACGTCCCAGCCCCTCCCTCGGCGCCACCCGCGGAAACGAACAGGAGGCCCTCCGCTTCGCCGCCCGCCACAACATCCGGCCGTGGATCCAACAGTTCCCCATGACCCAGGCCGGCCTCGAGGACGCCTTCCGCGCTCTCGACAGCGGCTCCATCCGCTACCGCGCCGTCCTCAGCAAGGCGCTCGGCAACCAGTTTGCCGTGTAGCAGGGGACGCTCCATTGAGGTGCGGCAGATGCAAGGATGTCGATGATCGTACAGAGGCGTGACGACCATCAACGTACATCAGACTTTACGGTAGACGAGCTTGCTATAGAGAGTTAGAGTATACCTATATTATAGAGACAGCTAGAGTATCTATACTGTTATTCTGTAGAGACAGCTAAAGCATACCTATACTATAGAGACAGCTATAGTATACAATAAACTGCCTCGTGCCTTGCCCGCCAAAGTCGTCAATGCTCTGCTGGTTCGGGAAACGCCAGATTCACCAGCCGGAACGTACTGACCGCTGCCCGGCCGGGGTAAGACAAGATGTTATCCGGCTTGACGCCAAGTTGTAGGCCGTGCAGGGCAGACATAATCTATCTCAGCACCATGTCGCAGATGCTTTCTTCTCCCCTTTCCCAAGCGCCCGGGCATATCTTTGTCTACGTGGTAATGAGGGAGCCGATGATATTTTACAGATTTGTCGTCAGTCGCTTGCTTGCAGCTACCGTCATGGACAACGTTGTCTTACATGCTTGCCTCTGAAGGAGAGTAGGGACGCTGCGGAAGGCCCAGAGCTGTACCGGAAAATGCCCTTCCACCTTTCCAGGTAGAGTGAACAGGGTGGTCGTTGGCTTGGATTAGAACAGTATTTCAAACTACAGTTGTTCATTGCACAAGGCCCGTGTTTGCGGATTGTGTTTGAACAAAGACAGAACAGCCAACAAAGCATGAACAAACAAGAGACAACAAAAAGAACGAACAAGAGACAACAAAAAGAACGAACAAGAGACAACAAAAAGAACGAACAAGAAAGAACTTTGAACAAAAATGAACAGGCCATTGAGGATGCACACTCCTCGTCAAGTATTTATAGTCCGCCCGTCCTCCACCAACTCCCAGCCACAAACAACACAAACAACAAACAACACAAACAACCAACAACCAACAACCAACTATCCAACAGCCACAGACAACCACAATGTGCCAAAACACCCACGACGACGCCACGTTTGCCTGTGGCTGCACCGCCCGCTTCGAGGCCGTGGCCCTCTGCGAAAAGGGCGTGGCGCTGGGCCGGCACTGCGGCGACAACCGCCCGGCGTGGCCGATGCCGCAGCCTACGGGCGCCTGCGCGCGGTGCAAGCGGCTTGCGGCCGAGAACGAGCACAAGAAGGAGGCCAAGGAGGACAAGAAGGTGTAAGTGTTTTCTTTTTTTTCTAGTTTCCACAAGTCACGTGACGTAAAAGTCTTGTCCAGCACATTCACGTGACTCAAATTAACTCTTTGGATCTTTGCACTTCCACACTCACGTGACATAAATCAACTCTGCACACTCGAATAACTCTCTGCACCCCCCCACACGTCGGCCCCGTCGGCGGCGAGAAAGTCAAAGTCGACGCCGTGCTGCGCCTGCGTGACGGAGCGCTCGTAGAGGCCGCGGTAGCCGCGGGTGGGCTGGCGCGGCCGGTCGGCGGGCCCGCGGCGCGGGGCGCGTCCGGCGAGGCGGTGGCGGCGGGCGGCGATGCGGCGGTGGATCTCGGCGTCGGGGACGTCGAGGTGGAGGCGGCGGTGGGCGACGTCGCAGACGATGGGGTCGCCGTCCTGGACGACGCCGAGCACGCTGGCGGGCAGGGCGGCCTCGGGGGAGATGTGCAGGACGATGGTGCCGCCGGCGGTGCCGGACATGCGGCCGTCGGAGAGGCGCAGCATGTCGACGACGCCCTGGGCGGCGAGCTTGCGGGGGATGGGCACGAGGCCGGCCTCGGGCATGCCGGGGGCGGTAAAGCCAACGGGGCCGATGCCCTGCAGCACGAGCACGCAGTCGGCGTCGACGGCGAGGCCGGGGTCGTCGATGCGGCGCGCGAGGTCGTCGGGGCCGGCAAAGACGACGGCGCGGCCGCGGTGGGCCAGCAGGCGGCGGTCCTTGCTGGCGCTGGCCTTGAGCACGGCGCCGTCGGGCGCCAGGTTGCCGCGCAGCACGACGAGGCTGGCGGCCGGGTACAGCGGGTCGTCGAGCGGGCGGATGACCTGGCGGGAGAGGGGGAAATCAAAGCTGTGCGGGCCCGCGCCGGCGGCGTCCAGGGCGGCGCCCAGCGTCTGGCCGGTGACGGTCAGGGCGTCGAGGCGCAGCAGCGGGCGCAGGCGCTGCAGCAGGGCGGGCATGCCGCCGGCGCTGTGCAGGTCCGTCATGTAGTTGCTGCCGCTGGGCTTGAGGTCGACGAGCAGCGGCGTGCGGCGGCCGACGGCGTCGAGCTGGTCGAGCGTGACGGCGCCGCGCAGCGCCGGGTGGCGGTTGGCAATGGCCAGCAGGTGCACGATGGCGTTGGTCGAGCCGCCAATGGCCTGCAGCACGGTCAGCGCGTTGTGGAACGAGGCCGCCGAGAGCACCTGCTGCGGCGTGCGGCGCGCGCGCGCGGCCTCGACGGCGGCGGCGCCCGTCTGCTCGGCGACGCGCAGGCGCGCGCTCGACACGGCCGGCGCGGTGGCGCCGCCGGCCAGCGGCACCATGCCGAGGGCGGCGGCCACGCAGGCCATGGTGCTGGCGGTGCCCATGACGCCGCAGGTGCCGGCGGTCGGCGCGAGCTCCTCGTTGAGCGCGGCCACGTCCTCGAGGTCCAGCGCGCCGCTGCGGTAGGCCGCCCAGTTGCTGCGGCAGTCGGTGCAGGCGCCGATGCGGGCGCCGCGGAACGAGCCCGGCAGCATGGGCCCCGTCAGCAGCGGCAGCACCGGCTTGTTGGCCGACAGGCCGCCCATCAGCTGCGCCGGCACCGTCTTGTCGCAGCCGCCAATCACAATGCACGCGTCGACCGGCTGCGCGCGGATCATCTCCTCCGTGTCCATGCTCATCAGGTTGCGCAGGAACATGCTCGTCGGCGCCGCAAACGACTCGTGCACGCTGATGGTCGGGAACTCGATCGCCAGCCCGCCGTGCAGCTGCACGCCGCGCTTGGCCGCCTCCACCAGCTGCGGCACGTTGGCGTGGCACGGGTTGAAGCCCGAGAACGTGTTGACGATGCCCACAATCGGCCGGCTCAGCGCGTCCTCGCTGTAGCCCAGCGCCTTGATAAACGCCTTGCGCAGAAACAGCGCAAAGTGCGGGTCGCCGTAGCCGGGCAGGCCCTGCCGCAGGCCCGTCTCGGGCTGGATCGGCCGGCCCAGCACGTAGTCGGCCAGGGGATCGGCGGGCGCGGCCGCCGTGTCGTCGGTGTGGTCATCCATGGGGAGAGGTGCAGAGGCGGCGGCCGTGTGCCGCGGGGGACGGAAGAGGTGGTGGACGGAAGGTCGTCGGTCGGGCCCGCTTTTACAGTGGAGTCAACCGTAGTGGGGCTCCACTAACACGATGGCGCTATAGCGGCCCTGGATGACACCAGAGCTCTTCAATGACTGAACGCTGGCTGGCCGTCTGTCTGCGTCGTAGCACGTCGTGTTGTGAGTACATGTGTATATCGTCCGTTTCCTCTTACTTTGCGGGCATAACCCAGGTACGTTGACACCGTGGCCTTTTATAGCAGTCATTCATGTTGCTTTTTTGTTTCTTAGCTTTTGATCTCTTTTATATTTTGATATGTTTTGACAGAATTGTAGAGCAGCCAGACATCTACCGGGCTATCACATGTTTCGGGGGTGTGAATACGTGGCACATATGTACTCGTACGAGTACTGAGAACCACACGTATTGACATTGTACGAGACGAGCACCTCGCATGTACTCGTATTCAGGACGTCGTACTGTGCACGTTACTTCATAACCTGCATTGAAGCCTGGATGATGGCTAATCCCACCGGGGAATGAGCAGCCCGACAGCCAAGAGACGCGAGGGCTGCTTAGATAGGTAGACACATCGCGCCGGATGCCAAGAGAAAGCGCATGCATCGTAAACGTCCAATATGTTGGGATAAAAACAAATACATCGTCTTATAGCTGCGCTGTCTGTTTAAATGCACTACATGACAGACTCCCATTCCGGCAGAAAAGGCATGTCGGCCATGAATAGATCGAGCGAGAACAAGTCTTCCCCGCCGGCACCCGTGGCCCAGTCTTGGCCGTCGAGCTCCGGCGCGCTGGCATCGACGGCGGACGGAGCGGACCGAGGGGGCTGCCCCGCGGCCGCCTGGCCGGCGCCCCGTGCGAGCGCCGCCTGCTGCCGCAGCCGGTGCACATAGTGCCCGATGCTGCCGGTGTCCGCGTCGGTGTCCCCGTCGTGCCGCGGAGGGGCGGGAAGGAGGTCGTCCACCAGCGCCCAGGCGCGGACGGCGGCAGCGTCGGCGGCGGCGGCGGCCGCCGCGTCCAGGGCCGTCCGCGCGCAGCAGAGGCACCGCAGCACGTAGGCCAGGGCGTACCACTGCGTGTACGTGGCAAAGAACCAGCCAAACGGGCCGCCGCCGGCCTGCACGCTGCGTCGGAGCGCGCGGCTGCTCTCGAGCGTGTCGCACGCGAGGCGGAACGACGCCTGGAGGACGGGCGTCGTCGGCGTCGTCGTCGGCGCGAGCCGCTCCTCGCGCAGCTGCAGGACAAACTCCATCTTGCGGTAGGCCGTGGCCATGTGCTGGGCGGCGAGGCCCGCGAGGCCCGGCTGCGCGGACGGCGGCGTGTCGGCCGCGACGCCGAAGCGCGCCTGCATGAAGCGCGCCGGGTCGCCGATGGCGCTGCGCGCGGCGCGGATCTGCGGCAGCGCGGCGCCCGCCGCCGCCGTCTCGAGGAGGGGGTGCATGCGGCGGCAGGCCTCGGTCTGCACGAGGAAAAAGGACATGTCGGTCCACGCGCGCGGCTCGGCCGGCAGCGCCGCCATGTCCGGGGCCAGCTGCGCGTCGTCGACGTTGAGCGGCAGCCGCGGCGCGCCCGCGCCCGCACCGGCGTCGGCGCCGGCCAGCGTCGTCGGCGGCAGGCCCAGGTCCTCGGGCGCGCGCGCGTCCAGCACGCACAGGTGCCACCACAGGCGCAGGCGCATCTCCGCGGCAAACGGCGCCAGCGGCGGCAGACTGCGCGCGCCGTCGCGGTGCAGCCCCAGCGCCTGCGCCAGCCGCAGCGCCAGCCCGCTCAGCACCCACACGCCGCGCCCGGCCCCGTGCGCGCGCAGGCTGGTCGCGTAGAGCGCCAGCGCCTGCACGGCCTGCACGTCCGGCCGCGCCACGAGCCGCGCCACCGTCAGCAGCCGGTCCAGCGCCGCCCGGCAGCGGCCGAGGTGCTCGGCCCGGCCGCCGCGGGGGAGTATGGCCATGGCCGCTGCCGTCGCGTTGTCGTCGTCGTCGTCGTCGCCGTCGCCGTCCATGGCCGTCAGCGCCGCGTAGTAAATGGCAAACGCCAGCGCCAGCGTCGACGGCGCCGCCGCCGCCGGGTCCAGGATCGTGGCCACCACCGTCGACTGCGCCGTGGGAATGTGAAGGATCTTGACCACGGGGTCGACCGCCCGCACGTAGACGCTCCACAGCTGCAGCGCCACCTGCGTGCTGGGGTGCAGCGCGTGCACGTCGCCGGTGCTGCTCTGCAGGCCACTCCCGCCCGGCGAGGCCGCAAACGGCAGCGGCCGGTCCGCCGGGTCGAGGCCGTCGTGCAGCAGAATCTCCCACGTGGACGCGCCGGACGCCTCGTCCTGTCCCTGGCCCGGCGGAAGAGGCGGGCTCGTCGCCACGCGCGCCGGCACGGCCTCGCCGCCGCGTCCCCCCTCCGTGCGCTCCACGAGCTGCGCCAGCAGCGCCTCGACGCGCGCGAGGCGGCTGCACAGGCCCTCGACGCCCGCGCTCCTGCGCGACGACGACGCGCCGTCCCCCCCACCCGCGCTCCGCGCCGGATACACGCAGTCTAGCGCGTGCCGCGCGCAGTAGCCGCACGGCACCGCCCGGTCGCACCGCACCTTGCGCTGGTAGCAGCCGAGGCACGACCGCGCGCCCGGCCTGTACGGCGCAGGCAGCGCCGCGGCGGTGTGTTTTGTCGCCTCTTTGCCCATGCCGAGAGCCGTTTTCCTTCTTGGTCGTGGTTTGTGTGCTGTTTAACGGCCGTGGTAAGCGGCCCCGAAATGGCCGTTTGGGGATTGTGGTGGCTCGGGGATTTCGGCGCCGTGGCCGAGGTACAAACGGGTGGCCCAAACGGGTTAGTAGTTTGTTTAGTCAGCTGGTTTAGTGCGGCTATACAAATCCCCACAGTTCACTTATACGGGAGATCCACTTTTCGGGCGGGATCTCGGCACCGAATACTAATCATGAAAGGGCACAATGACGAGCGTGCTCGAGGTCACAATTATATATAAGAAACATGGTATGGCTGTCCGTCCTGTTCCTTTAACTTCCGCCTTCTCAGCTTCCAACAAAACGAGTCAAGGACGTGTACAGCATCGATTGTCTACATCTCCGCACAGCATGTCTGAAAAACAAGAGGCCGACGGCAACCCGCAAGACGACGGCTATGCCTCGTCGCCAGCAGACGTGGAGCGCCAGGAGCATGCCGCACCGCCCCCCGACACGCCAGCCGCCCCCCTGGCCGCCGACTGGAGCTTCCCCAAAAAGGTGTACTACACGGCCGTCCCCTGCTTCCTGGCCTATCTGATCACCTTTTCGGCCGCCGTCACCAGCCCGGCCACGGCCGCGCTCGAGGCCGAGTTCCACGTCGGCCGCATCGTCGCGCTGCTGCCCGGCACGCTGTACCTGCTGGGGCTCGCCTTTGGGCCCATGTTCATTGCGCCGCTCTCCGAGTTCCTCGGCCGCCGCTGGCTGTACCTGGGCTCGACGGCGGCCCTCATTGCCTTTTCGGCGGGCGCCGGCGCCTCGCACACCCTGGCCGGCCTGCTGGTCTGCCGCTTCCTCGCCGGCTTCTTCGGGTCGTGCGGCGTCGCCATCGGCGCCGGCACCGTGCTGGAGCTCTGGAGCCACCCAAAGAGCCGCGGCATCGCCTCGCTCCTCTTTGTGTGCGGCCCCTTTTTCGGGCCGTCCATGGCGCCCCTGGCCGGCGCCTACGTCATGGCCGAGTACGGCGGCGACTGGCGCTGGACCCAGTGGGTCGTGTGCCTGATCGGCGCCGCCGTCCTGCTGCTGCTGCTGCCCATGGGCGAGACGTCCGACCGCCGCGTGCGCCACGGCCGCGCCGGCGCCAGCGTGCCCGCCCTCGTCTGGGCCACTCTGAAAGCCGCCGTCGTGCGCTCGACGACCATGCTGGCCACCGAGGCCATCTGCTTCTCGCTGACGCTCTACACGGGCTACGCCTACGCCGTCATCTTTAGCTTTTTCGCCAGCGGCAACTACGTCTACACAACCGACTACGGCTTCGACGCCCGCCACGTCGGCCTCACTTTTCTCGCCGTCGTCGTCGGCTACATGTGTGCCGGCGTGCTCCACGTTGTCATGGAAAAAACGCTCTATGCGCGCGCCCTGCGCCGCGCCGCCCCGGCCCACCCGGCGCCCGAGTACCGCCTCTACCCGGGCATGGCCGGCAGCATCTTCTTGCCCGTGGGCCTCTTCTGGTACGCCTGGGCCAGCCACCCTGGCGGCCACTGGGCCGCCGTCGCCACCAGCGGCATTCCCTTTGGCCTGGGCGCGTTTGCCCTGTTTGTACGTGTCCCGTCCCCCGTTCCCTACCGCCCGTCGCATCATATGCTCACACGCAACCAGCTCTCCTCCATCATCTACCTCATCGAGACGTACGGCGCCGGCGCCGCCGCGTCGGCCGTGGCCGCCAACGGCTTCGTCCGCTACCTGCTGGGCGCCGTGTTTCCCCTCTTCACGTTCCCCATGTACGAGAATCTGGGCGCCCACTGGGCCGGCAGCATCTTTGCGTTCCTGTCGCTGGCCCTGCTGCCCATCCCCTGGATCCTCTTTCAGCTCGGCCACAAGCTGCGCGCCCGGAGCCGGCTCGCAGCTGCACAGTGATTTGACAGTGGACGTGATCTCACTGTCGATGCGTCTTCGCTGTTGATACATCTTTTTCTTTCTTTTTCTTTCTTTTTCTTTCAACTATAATAATACTCGATATTATCGAGTCGTTAGTAGACCTAATGTCTAGTATAGACAAAACATAGATCAAAGAAAACTGAAGACAACTAAAACATGTCGAACCCTGCAAACACCGAACTAAAACACGGAATGACTCAATCTCCGACGGAGCACATAAACGGGCACAAGAAATCCTAGAGCGGCGTTTTACCGGCTTTTCCCGCCACGCCTCTCAATACGTAAAGAAAGGAGTGTATATATACTCGTTTGTATTCGTACACAGTAGGCAGCAGCGGAGAAGGCGGCGACGGGTGGATTGCACGCCCTGCTTACTCGGAAGACTACAGACAAAACATGTCAAACGCACGTAAAACGGACATAAGTAGAATCCCCAAGTGGGGCCACGGTTGACCGTGGCCCGCCGTTTACAAGTACGACGCATCGCACCTGCCCAGTTACCTCTCGCCCGCTCCTGCCGCGCTTCTCTCCTGTTTTGCGTCTGGGAAGCTGCGACCCTGCCGCGGTCCCGCCACTTCCTTCCATTCTTGCCTGTTCAGCAGCTCGGGCTTTCCCGATCGGGCTGACGAGCCTTAACACGACGAGCCATAATATCTGGCACCTTGCCGTCAGCCGCTCTGATTCTCTTCTCTCTTCTCCTTCCCCGGACCACTGCAAAATCCATCAACGTTCACCTGCCACAAACCCACGTCCAC
This sequence comes from Sporothrix cf. nigrograna, assembly GCA_019925305.1. NCBI lineage: Eukaryota > Fungi > Ascomycota > Sordariomycetes > Ophiostomatales > Ophiostomataceae > Sporothrix > Sporothrix cf. nigrograna. The sequence continues at coordinate 69,608 of JADHKR010000079.1, read as the reverse complement.
GCCTGCCATGGCCGCTCCTGGCACCTCGTCGCCGCTTTTTGCGGCGCCTTCTACCCGCCGCCCGAAAACAGGCCGCCACGACCGCAGCCTCGACGACGACAGCCGCCACGACCGCGCCGACGACGACGACGCCGGCGACATTTACGCCGTGCCGCACAGCCTCGCCAGCTTCCTCGACCGCCGGCCGCTTGCGTGGCGGCGCAGCCTGGCCGCCTCAAACGGCGCCGGCCTCCACAAGCACGTTGGCCTCCACGAGGACGGCCACGAGCTCGCCGACACGTTCCACGTGCTCGCGGCGCAGCACGCCCCGCGCGGGCGGCCCCGGACGACGCGCGCCACGCCCGAGCGGCTGCTGTTTGAGCAGACAGACTTTGTCAAGGCCACGGTCTGGGCCAACCACGACGTCGTGGCGCTGCGGCCGTCGACGTGCGCGCGGCACGGCGGCGTCGGGGTTGCCGTCCAGGGCGTGTTTCTGCGCGACGACGCGGACGTGCCGTGCTGGCTGCGGCCGACCGGCGGCGAGCACCTGCACGTCCACGCCGACGGCAGCGCGCACATGGTGCTGTCGCTGGCCGACGCCGCCAAGGCCGTCGAGTGCGGCTGGGCCGAGCGGGCAGCCGCAGGCGGCGCGCCGGTGCCGTCAGTGCTGGTGCACGCGCCGCGCAGCGCGTCGGAGCTCGGCGACTGGAAGCGGCTGGTGCTGGCGAGCGTGCGCTTCTGCACGGCGACGGGCATCCGCCGGCCGGAGCGGCTATAGTCGGAGGCATCTGCTGTTTGTACTTTTTTTTCTTTTCTGTTTTTTTTTCTCCTTTTTTTTTTCTTTTTTACGCTTGATCACTACATGGCCACCGAGCGGCGTTACCCCAGGATAAACTCCTTCCACACCGGCCCGTCGCCGAGCCCCTCGTGCAGGTCGCCGAGGCCAATCGACCCAATGGCCACGCGCTCCGCAAACGCCGGCGCCGCGCCGACGTCGTCGCCCTCGGTCTCGTCCTGCGCCCGCGGCATGATCTGCCCCTGGGCCCAGCGCTCGTTGTTGCGGTCCACCCACTCCAGCAGCATCACGCGGAAGCGCCAGCCCGCCTTGTGCCGGTCCGGGTCGCCGTTGTTGGGCGCGCGCTCGTCGCGGCCCTCGCACACGACAAGGAACTCGCGCGTCTGCGGCAGCTGGCCGCCGCCGTTGGCAGGGCCCTGGCCGGCGAGCCAGTGCGGCTCGACGCGCACCGCGCCCAGCTGCCGGCCGCTCTTGCCAAAGATGCCGAGGCGGCGGCGCACGTCGTATGTGGCCTGCGTGTCCTTGGTGGTGGGCTCGTCGATGCGCAGCAGCAGCGATACGGTCCAGAACTGCAGCAGGCCCGACCCGGGGTTCTCGCTGAGCGTGTCCGGGACATAGTCGGGCGGCCACGCGGCCGTGTCGCCGTCGCCGTCGCCGTCGCCGCCGCCGGGCCGGGCCAGTTTCGTGGGCTTTGTCTGCTTGCAGTCCAGCCCCGGGAACCGCCGCTTGGTCTTGCGGGCCGCGCCGTACAGGTTGCGCCGGCTGTAGGCAAGGCCGACGTCGTCGTCGCTGTCGTCGTCGCCGCTGTCGCCGCCGCTGTCGTCGCCGCCGCCGCCCGCGCTCTGCGGATGCCGCGCCAGCGGGATGCACTCGACCGAGTCGTGCGCCACGCGCTGGTACCACACGATCCACGTGCGCGTGCGGACGCCGCGGCTGACCTGGGCAATGTCGCGCGTGTACCAGTCCCAGATGTGGGCAAACACGCCGCCGCCGGTCCAGCCGGCCCACGACCAGCTGGGCCCGCGGCCGCGGGCGGCGCGCACGTGGTGCGTGTCGTGCGACGGGTCCCACAGCAGGTGCCAGTCAAAGAAGCGCGTGGGCAGGCCGTGGCACAGGTCCGTGCGGTACTGCACCATGAGCTGGCGGGCCATGCCGGCAAAGGCGTTGTACAGGTCCGAGCCAAAGGACAGCTCGCGCGCTGCGTAGCCGTTGAACAGCTGCTCCATGGCGCCCACGTCGGTGCCGTCGTCGTCGCCGCCGCCCGCGCGCCGCGCGCCGGCCACCTCGAGGCGCGTCTCGGGCACGTGCTCCTGCCACGCGTCGGCGCCGCGGCAGCGGAACACGGCCGTGCCGCCGATGAAGACGAGCGAGCGCGCCGCAAAGTGCTGCTCCTGCAGCGTCCAGCCGCGCGTGTAGTACAGCGCGCCCGCAATGTCGTCCTGCCAGCGCGCGTTGGCCGCCATGCGGAAGCCGGGCGCGATCTGCTCGACGGGCTGCCGCGGCCGGCCGTGCCGCGCGTCGGTGCAGCTGCCCGGCAGCACGCCGGCGATGCCTGCGTACGCGTCCGGCGACCCCGCGGCGATCAGCACCATGTCGGCCGCGCAGTACACCGTGTCCATCTTGAGGATCGTCTGCTGCTTGGCCGCGGCGTCGTCCTGCACGATGCACAGCGTGTCGATCCACAGGTAGGCCAGCTCGAGGGCGCGCGCCGCGTGCAGCGCGTCGCGGATCGTGCGCGGCAGGTGGTCGCCGAGCTGCGCCAGCGCGCCCGGCCGCTCGAGCTCGGCCACGGCCGCGCGCGTCGTGCAGTAGAAGCGCCGCCGGCCCCACACGTAGCTGAGCGCCGCGTACGCCGTGCCCGACGCCACGCGCGCCAGGCACATGCGCGCCACGTCGACGCAGCGGAACTCGGGCACCTCGTCGGCCGGGTGGCGGTGCGCGCGCTGCAGCACGTTGCGCGTCAGCAGCGGGTTCACGCGGCACGCCGCCGTGTGGTGCGTGTCGCACAGCGCCTTCCAGCGCCGCACGCGCCCAAAGTCAATGGCCGCCGGCGCCCGCAGCCGCACCAGGTGCTCGGCCGCCTCGGCCGCCGCCGCCGCGTCGAGCACGCCCGCGGGGATGTCGCTGGCCAGCAGCGTCACCTCGGGGAAGAAGAGCGTGCTGGCCTCGAGAAACTCCCCGTCGGCCGTCCGCGCGTACAGCCGCATCACGCGCGCCACCGGCCGGTGCGACCACGGCGCCTGCGGGTCCTGCGGGCCCGTCGTGTTGAAGCAGAAGCCGGCGTGCACGGCCTGGCCGTTCTCGTGCGTCGGCAGCCGGTCGCCGCCAATGGCCGTGTACACCAGCCGGCACAGCGGGCACCCCGTGCGCGCGCCCATCGCCGCGATGGGGCCCAGGTCCGTGATGCCGTCGTCCGGCTTGTTGGGCACGCCGTACTCGGGGTCGCCCGGCAGCACGAGAAACCGCCGCGGCGAGAGCTCGAGCCTGGCGCACATGTCGCACAGCTTGTCGCCGTAGCACGACACGTCGAGGGGGATTGTCGGGATGCTGAGCGTGGGTTGGGGAGGGGCCGGAGCCGGCTCAGCCGGCTCGGCGGGGTCGCCGGCCGGCTCGGGGGGAGGAAGCACGGCCGTCTCCGCTTGTGGCTCTGCCGACGGCCGAGCCTGCATTTTGAAAAAGGTCTGGGCGAAGCGCCGGAGGATGCCCATGAAAGGCTATCAGTGTCTGTCAGCGTCTGTCAGTGTTCTTTGAAAATCAAACAAAGTCGATAGCGTCTATCTGGCCGGGTCTGCATTTATACGACGCCGAGCATGCGTCCTGCAGCGCCCAATGTCCCCATGTCTGCAATTGGGTTGTTGGCGTTGCACTCGACGTGCATTTCAGCTGGCATGCGTCCTCCAAAACGGCCAATCAGCCCTGGAAAGACTGTAGCGGCTCTGCGTTGCGCTGTCAATAGTGCAACCCGGACAGGGATGCGGGCAAGTACGAGTACTCGTATTAGGCACCAATGCGGTTCAGCCGCAGTTGTGACAGAACGAGACGGTGCTGGAGAAAACATTGTGAAAAAGAGAAAAGGAAAAAAAAAAAAAAAAAAGAGAAAAGAAGCTGCAGAGATGGCGTTTTTGGAGACTTGCTTTTATGTGACGCTGGCTGACTTTTTTACGTACTCGCAGAATTCCGAGATTATCGACGTCGGCTGATAATGCTGTCTGACAACAAGGAACCGAGGGATGTAAGCCAAATGCAGCTTCTTTTAGCTGCCAGCAAACGTCCTTCAACCACATGCTCTTGATCGACAGTGCAGAGACTGCATCCAGATTAAGGCTGTTCTGCACGAATGGGATGCTGAGGTTCTTCTTCTTTTCTTTTTCTTTTTCTTTTTCTTTTCTTTTTCTTTTCTTTTTCTTTTCTTTTTCTTTTCTTTTTCTTTTCTTTTTCTTTTCTTTTTCTTTTCTTTTTCTTTTCTTTTTCTTTTCTTCTTCTTTTCTTCTTCTTTTCTTCTTCTTTTCTTCTTCTTTTCTTCTTCTTTTCTTCTTCTCTTACAACGTAGCCCCACATCCGTTAGTGCCCGCCGTTAGCGGAGTTAACGCCCGTCCGCGGAAGGCGCGATCCGGTCATCGCGTGCTGCGGGGACCGTTGTGCGGAGCGAGGCGACGGAAACATATAAGTACTCGTACAAATAGCCGTCGTGAGACTTACACCCAGCAACGGCCGCTGCCACTGCCACTTCCACCAACACCACAACCACCCACGTCATGCCCTCCCGCATCATCCTCGGTCTGATGACCTTTGGCCCCGACCCCGAAAAGGGCGCGCGCGTCACGGACCTCGAGGACCTGAAAAAGGCGCTGGACCTGTTCCAGTCGTTTGGCTACGACGAGGTCGACACGGCGCGCATGTACGTCGGCGGCCAGCAGGAGGCCTTTACGCGCCAGGCCGGCTGGAAGGAGCGCGGCCTGAAGCTGGCCACCAAGGTGTACCCGGTGACGCCGGGCATGCACAAGCCCGAGGTGCTCACGGAGCTCGTGGAGACGAGCCTCCGGGAGCTGGGCACCGACAGCGTGGACGTGAGTCGGGGCATCGCACCCTGCAGACGGTGCATCATGTCGTGTGCGCGGTCCTGTGCTGACGGTCCAGATCCTGTACCTCCACGCCGCGGTAAGCGTCCGCCGCGTCCGCATCCGCCGCATCTGGACGTCATCCGCGCTCCGCTAACCCCCCCCCCCCCCCCAGGATCGCAGTGTGCCCTTTGCGCAGACGCTCGAGGCCGTCGACAGGCTGCACAAGGCCGGCAAGTTCCGGCGCCTCGGGCTGTCCAACTTCACGGCCTTTGAGGTGGCCGAGGTGGCGCTGACCTGCAAGTACAACGGCTGGGTGCGGCCGTCCATCTACCAGGGCATGTACAACATCATCCTGCGCAGCATCGAGGCCGAGCTGATCCCCGCCTGCCGCCGCTACGGGCTCGACGTCGTCGTCTACAACCCCATTGCCGGCGGCCTGCTGGCCGGCACCATCGCCAGCACCGCCGCCGCGGACATCCCCGCCGAGGGCCGCTACTCGGACAAGTTCAACAAGGGCGCCGCGCGCCAGCGCTACTGGCGCGCCGGCACCTTTGCCGCCGTCGAGGCGCTGCGCGCCGTCGCCGCGCGCCACGACACCACCATGATTGCCATTGCGCTGCGCTGGCTGCGGCACCACTCGGCGCTCGACGTCGCCGGCGCCCGCTTCCACGACGGCATCATCATCGGCGCGTCCAGCCTGACGCACCTCGCGTCCAACCTCGCGGACCTGCAAAAGGGGCCGCTGCCCCAGGACATCCTCGACGCTGCCGACGCCGCGTGGCTGGCCGCCAAGGTGGACACGCCGCCGTACTGGCACCTCGACCTGGCGTACGCCTACGACACGCAGGCCGAGCTGTTTGGCGAGGGAAAGAAGTAGCGGGAAGGGGAGAGTAGAACAGACCGCGTGATTGGAAGAACCGTATTGGAAGAACCTAAACGCCTGTAAAAAGAACAGTAAACAATACAGAACGGCACACCCACCCACCCCTCAGATCCCCATTGCCTTCTTGGCCGCCTCCTTTTGCTTGCGCAGCTTTTCCTTGCTGGCCGCAATCTGCTTGTCCAGGCCGCTGTCGTTGCTCGCCGGCTTGGCCTTTTTGGCCGGCCGTGCCGTGTCCGTCTTTTTTGCGGGCGTGGCCTCTTCGGCCTCGGCCGCCTCGACCCGCGGCGCCGCCTCCGCCTTGCGCTTCTTGCCCACGTTGGCCTTTTCGCGCTTGGCCGCCTGCCGCTCCTCGTGCGCCTTGAGCGCCGCCGAGCCCGTCTTGAGCACGTCCGTGCTGCCCTCGAGCCACAGCTCGTCCGTCTGCCAGATGGGCACGGCCATGGTGCGCGGGCCCTTGAGGAAGATGGACTTGACGTTGCTCCACCGCTGCGGCACGTACTTGCCCACGACGGCGCGCGCCACCGCCTCGACGTTGGCCGCCACGTGCGCCGCCGGCCAGCCGGCCAGCCCCACCTTGACCGACGTGCTCTCCGCCGCCGCCAGGTGCACCACCGCCGCGCCCACCGCCCGCTGCATCTCGGCCGCCAGCTGCGCCGGCGTGCGCGCCGCCGCCTTGGCCTGCTCGACCGCCGCCGCCTGGTCCTCGGCCGCCAGCGCCGCGTCGCCGTCCACCGTCGCGCCCGCCCGCTTCTTCTTGGGCGCCTTGACGCGCTTGCCGTCCGCGCCGCGCGGCCGGCGCTTGGCCAGCACCACGGGGATGGGCCGCTTGGCCGTCGTCTTGTAAAACGTCTTGCCCAGCGCCTTGGGCAGCCGGTTGATGATGCGCTCGTCGGCCAGAAACACGTCGTGCTCGCCAAACAGCTTGCGCTGCGCCTCGTACGACCGGAACTTTTTCGCCAGGTGCGCCACGTCCACCACGCGCGTCACCCGCTTGCGCAGCGCCGCCGGGAACGCGCCGTCCGCCACCAGGTCCTTGTACGCGCGCTGCGGGTCTGCCGTGATCAGGCAGATGGTCGTGTCGTCGCCCGCGTTGAGCGCGTGCGGCACCTCGATCGTGTGCGGCTGCAGCCGGCTCGAGTCCGCAATGTGCCGCTTCGTGCTGACCGTCAGCCAGATCGGCGTCCCGGCCGCGCCCGTGCCGCCCGCCGCATCGCCGCCCTCGTCGTCGTCCGCCAGAAGGTTACGCTTGCCCGTCTTGGCCACCTCCTCCTCGGCCGCCTTCTTGATGTACGCCAGCAGCGACTTTGTGGCCGTCAATGCCTAGAGCGTGTCAGGATGCATGCAGAAGACATGACGGGGGTAAAGCAGGGCATGGGTAGAGCAGACGTACCTGCTGAGGATCAACCTTGGACTCGGGGAGCGCGTCCGCCCGTGTGACGGCCTTTGTGTCGGCCATGGTTGCGAGAAACGAGGGTGGTCTGTTGCGTTGTCTTTGGTGCTTGGAGAGTGCAAAAGGGGATTTCGTTTTTCAGTGGATCCTGGCGGAATGTTTTTTCTGCCGGGCGGTGGCCCAACTTTTTCTGCCGGCAGAATACAAGGCGGTCAGCATCTGCAAGCGACCAAGGCGGTCATCGCCGTTGGCGATCCTCGCGGACAGCGACAGGAATGCACGTTTAATTGAAGTCTCCCTCTTGGCCTCCCTTTCGCTGAACTTGCTGAGCCGCACCCAGCCTCTCGAGTCCGAAAGGTGCAGTGAAAAGTGGTACGCGAGATCGGCTGCGTCTCGATTGCACCTTCCCGTTGTTACTCTCGTCGCGGCGCGCGCTTTCCTTCATTGACAGATCCCGGCCAAACGAGAAACGCACAATATGGCATGCTCCTCTTCTGCCTTGCACCCAATACCTGGCCGTGTGGCAGACCTGCAGTCTCGAACCTGCACCAGCGAGCCCCTCAGAACGCGACGGGAAGGCCGGGACAGGGCGGCTAATACAGACTTTGCCATGTGCAACTCCCGGCGTCGGGGTCTCTGTATGGACGGCGGGCAGGTGGGGTCGACGCGCTTCGCTCCTGCTTCGTGCGCGGTTTCGGTTGAGTGGAATGAGCAGGGAAGGAAAGAGCGATGGAGTTCTGCAAAGACACTGAGCTCTCTTTTCTTTCTTTTCTTTTTTTCTGGTTTATTTTTTTATTTTTGCAAAACAGTGAAAAGAACCAGACTGCATGACGCTGCCGCGTGCAGACACGGCGGACGGCCCGCTTCCACGATCAACAACGGGCAGTGGAGGGCCCGTACTCCTCGTCTTACAGCGAGACGCGGTGCGCTGCAAATCTCGTGTAGGCGAGGCACAGCGTTAAGCGTCGGCGGACAGGCGCCTGTAGCGACGCGTCCGGCGCTGGAGCTGCCCTGTAGTGGCGCTGCCGTGCCGGGGCCACCGCGCCAAAACGCCAACGCGCTTTCCTCTTCGGGCTGCAACGAGCCTCGCGCGCGTCGTTCCCACTCCACAGGGAAATAACGACTGACCGCGTCTTAAATAGCGAAGCCGCCCTGTTCCTCTTTTCTCTCCTCTCGCTCCTTCCCACCCAAAAGCTCCTGGCCGGACCCGAGCGGCCTCTTTCTCGACGACCGTTTTGATTCTGTCCTGACCATCCTCGCCGTGCCGTCCAGCAAGCCAGCACCGCCAGCAACACAGCAACACCAGCCTCGCTCGCACGACTACGTCTGTTCTGATATCAGCTCCCAAGAGGCTCCCCACCAAATTGGCTGCAGACGCGACTGAATTGCAGTGTTTTCTGTGGCCTCTTGTCTCTCCTTTTCAGCCTCTCCTTGCGGTCTTTCCTTGTGGCCTCTCCTTTCGGCCTCTCTTCGGTCCCTCCTTTTCGGCTCGACATCTGGACTTGTGGCCAACGTCGGGTCACCCTCGCCTCGCTCTGCTGGTCATGTCCCGGCTCTCTCGGTGACCTTCCACATCCAGTCAACCCGCCGCTGCCTCCCATGGACTCGCCGCGCGGGAGCAAGGCCGCGGAGCCTTCTCTCCCCCCGGTGGCCGGCGTCAAGCGCCCGGCGCCGTCCCTCCTGCCCGCCTTTGAGCCGCTCTCCTCGTCGCCCGGCCTGCCGCGGCTTGTCAAAAAGGCCCGCAACAGCGCGTCCGGCCGCCCCTTGCCGAACGCGTACAAAAAGTATCCCACGCCGGTGCCGACATCCAGCACGGGCATCCTGTCGTCGTCGCCGCCGGTGCGCGCGGGGCCCCGGCCCGCGCGGCAGCGGACGCTGTCCGCGGCCTCGGAGCGGACGCCGCTGTGCGCGGTGCCGTGCGTGGAGCTCAGCGAGAACGGCGAGACGCTGCTCATGGGCCGCTCCAGCAACTCGTCGCACTACCAGCTGTCGGCCAACCGGCTGATCAGCCGCGTGCACGCCAAGGCCCGGTACATTGCGGCCGCGGAGCCGCTGGCGCCGGCCAAGGTCGAGGTTGTGTGCTGCGGCTGGAACGGGCTCAAGCTGCACTGCCAGGGCCGCACGTGGGACCTCGGCAAGGGCGACACGTTTACCAGCGAGACGGAGAACGCCGAGCTCATGCTGGACGTGCAGGACGCGCGCGTGCGCATCCAGTGGCCCAAGAAGGGCGCCGCCGCCGCCGACGCGCTGGCGAGCCTCTCCGACTCCTCCTGGGACTCGCCACCGTCCGCCGTCGCCGCCGGCCGGCGCAGCAGCGGCGGCGGCGGCGGCGCCACCCCTGGCGCGCCGGGCGGCTCTGCTCTGCAGTCGAGCCCGCTGCGGCGAGCCGCGCGGATCGCGTCGCCCGAGAGCCCGACGCCCGCGGGCGTTCCCATCTCGGGCGCCAGCCTGCAGGCCCTGCTGTCGCAGCACATGGGCAGCGACGACGAGGAGGAGAACGACGACGACGACGCCGGCGCTGCCATCCAGATCTATGAGGACGCCAACAGCGACGACGAGCCGGCGCTTCCCAAGCAGGCCGCCGCCGCGGGCGCGAGCTTCGCCACCGAGCTGGCCGACAGCTTCTCGAGCGACCTCAGCGACATCCACTCGGACGTGGATGCCAACGACGATGACGACCCCGACGAGGAAAACGACCCGATTGTCCACTCGTTTGGGCCCTTTGGCGCCAACCTGTCCAGCCGCCTCGCCTCCTTCTCGACCAGCAGCCCCAAGGTTGCGCGGCCGCCGCTGAGCCGGATCCCGTCGGCGGACGGCTCGATGACGTCGTTTAGCTCCGGCGACGCGGCCGCCGACGACGCCATCCACCAGGCCAAGGGCGCGACGGCGCGGCCGAGGACGCCGGGCGCGGGCGGCGACGGGCCCGCCGAGGGCGTGGGGCTCGGCATTTCCGTGTCGGAGACGGCGGCGGCGGCGGCGGCGAGCCCGGTGCGCATCAGCAGCAGCGTCGACGTGGAGACGGTGCGCAACCACCTGATCAACCAGCTGGCGTTTTCGCGGCTGTCGTCGAGCCCGCTGTCGACAATTATGAACAACCTGCCGGCCGAGGAGCGGCGCGATCTGACGCCGGACGCGCTGCGGCTGATCATCGAGGGCACGGCGTGCGTCGGCGTGATCCGGCGCCAGGGCAAGGACGCCGCCGGCAAGGCGCTCGAGAGCGAGTACTATTATGTGTCGGACATGGACGCGGACGTGTCGCGGCGGTCGGTGGTGGACGGGCTGCGCAAGCCGAGCCTGCGCAACTGCCGGAAACAGCACAAGGTACGTTGGAGAAGCGATGCGTTGGAGAAGCGAAAAGCGCGGGGTGCGGTGACTAACAGTGTTTGCAGCAATATTACTGGAAGCGACCACGGACGCCATAGCCGCAGGGAAGAGCGAAAAAAGAGGAAAACAAAAAAAAGAAAAAAATATATAATCCCACTCAAAGATTCCCCTTTGCGACGCCGGCCTCGTTTCGCCGGCTTCTTTCCGCTTATATATACGGTTGTCTCTTATAGCGACAGTGTTGAGGATCTGACCAACGCATCGGAGGGCCTTGTCTCGTTATTGTTGTTTTGCTGCATAGCCAGGGGCGTCGTGTCTGTATTTATCACTTTGTTTCTTTCCAACGGTCGGTTTTCCTGTCAATGCCCTTTGTATCATAAAAGAAGTCTGGGAGAATGGGCCATGCAGAGGAACAGGTTGGCTGGGGGTTACTGGCATGGTCCGGTGCATTGACAGCATTGAGGGTGAGCAATAAACACCTTGACTACTGTGATTTGAAATGTGTTTAGGAACGCTCGATGTTGTATCCTGAAGGACGAATTGTTCAAAGACATGGAGCATATTGGTATTTTCTCTGGGATATTACTTTTTTCGGCATTTGTTGTGAATATGTTTGTATTGGTTGCTTTAATTGCTTTTTTCTTTTAAAATTTTTGTTGTTAATAGTAACATTGCTGCTTTGATTTGTTTTTCCTCTCAACAATTTTCAGTAAATATATATTAAATTATTATTTTTGCTTTAATAATTGTCATCATAATCACGTCTTTTCCCATTGCCATTCAACTCACAGTCCAGCAACACCAACGGAGCGAAATCGGTTTAATCAACGGCATTCCGAGTCAACTACGTACCGTCTACAAATCCGTTGGAGTACTTTTGCAAGGCGCATGTTGGAACAAAGACGGCGCCGAGACTTACAGCATCGCCGTGGCAGTGAAGATTGCAAAAGTTGTAGGCCAAGAGTATAAAGACACTGCCAGGCACTCCACGGTGCTGAATCCAGCCAGCAGTGCACAGTGTTCTTATCACGTCTGTCAATTAAGCCGTTTTTTATTAAAGTACGCTTATCGTCAGTCAGCCGCTCTGTTGTGCGTATTGCTCGTACGAGTATACTCGCATCGGTCACAGTGCAGTAATGATGGCCGGTCTGACAGCCAACCAGGCCGTGTCTTTAGCTAAAGTGTGCCTCGGTCGAGTGGGGTTGGAGCATGTGGGAAGCGGGACCAGAGCTGGTTGCCGATCTCAGCTTGCTCCTTCCCAACATACTGGGACGTGCTGCGTGCTCCTTCCTCTGTCTTGACCAGTCTGTTCTTTCCTTTTCTTTATTTTTATCTTTTCTCTATTCTCCTTTCCATTCTCATCTCCATTCTCCTTCTCCTCCCCCCTCGCTACGAGCACGCTCTACGTCTCTCCCTCGACGTTTCGCTCCGCCGCCTGATCGCCATCATGTCCACCGTCGCTCTCCGCCCCGGGCAAAAGTCTGTCCTGATCACGGGGTAAGCCGCACATCCTCCGTCTACTCTCTCTCCTTCACTCTGGACAGCAATTCGAAGCATGTGCTGACCGCCAGCTGCACGCCCGGCGGCATCGGCCACGCGCTTGCCGAGGAGTTTCACGCGCAAGGTGGGTGGCCGTCTGCGCCGTTGTGCTGTGCACCGCTGACCGCCGTGCTGACCACTGCTCTGCAGGCCTCTTTGTCATTGCGACGGCCCGCCGGCCCGACGTCCTCGCGGGCCTGGCGGCCAAGGGCATGGCCACGGTGCCGCTGGACGTGACGAGCGCGGAGTCCATTGCGCAGTGCAAGGCGCAGGTCGCGGAGCTGACCGGCGGCAGCCTCGACATTCTCGTCAACAACGCGTGGGCCCCCCTCCCCCCTTCCCCCCCTCTTTCCTCCTCCTCTTTCCTTCTCCTCTGCCCCCCTCCTCTCTCCCCCCCTCTCTCCCCCCCTCTCTCCCCCCCTCCTCCGCTGACAACGCAGGGGCCGCACGCACACGGTGCCGGCGACGGACCTCGACATGGACGAGGTGCGGGCGACGTTTGAGGCCAACGTGTTTGGCGTCATGGCCATGTGCAAGGCGTTTGCGGCGCTGCTGGTGGCGGCGCGCGGGCTGATTGTCAACATTGCGTCGCTGTCGGCGGCGGCGCCGTACGTGTTTGGATCGGCGTACTGCGCGTCCAAGGGCGCGGTGGTGTCGTACTCGCGGTGCCTGCGGCAGGAGCTGCGGCCGTTTGGGGTGCGGGTGACGGTGGTCATGGCGGGCACGGTGCGGTCCAACATTGCCAACACGGTGCACCCGCTGGTGGCGGGCAGCCTGTACGCGCCGGTGGCGGACCTGTACGAGCGGCGGCAGACGTACAGCCAGAACAACAAGACAATGGACACGGGCGCGTTTGCGCGGCAGGTGGTGGCCAACGCGCTGCGGCCGGAGGCGCCGCTGCTGGTGCGGGCGTGGGCGGGGCGGCGCGACTGGCTGTGGTGCGGCGGCATGTCGACGGTGGTGTGGCTGGGCAGCATCCTGGGCGAGTGGCTGCTGGACATGGGGGCGTGGCGCACGTTTGGCCTGCAGAAGCTGGCGCGGATTGTGGCTGCGAAGAGGGAGTGATGCACGGATGTATATATATATATATATATATATATATATATATATATATATATATATAAGGAAAAAGGAAAAAAGGTTCAATTTCTTATCATACAGGAGTTCTCATACAGTTCTCATACAGACTACAGAAGGACGGCCTGGGACGTGCTGGGAAAGAAGAGCGCAGCCAGCCCAATGGCAATGGTGATGGCCAGGTTGACGGCGTACAGGGCCAGCACGGCCAGGAAGAGGGGAATGTCCTGCCACTTTGGGACAAAGGCCCAGAGCCAGCGGAAGACGCAGTTGTAGGCGCAGTTGAAGGTGCAGACGGCGGCGCAGTTCGCGGGGAACGGCAGCAGACCGCCGACCGCACGGCGCGCGCCAGCACGTGCCCCGGCCTAGAGTTCGGTGATGGCGTCGGTGCGGTCGACTTGTGGGCCGTCGGTCGCCCCCGAAAACACCTTGTTGTAGGGCCCGTAAAAGTCGGAAAACGCCTGTGCGAGGTCCTCGCTGCGGAGGCGCATGTGCTCGCCGGGCACGGTGCGAAAGTGCAGGCCGCCGCGGGCGTCGACGGCCTGCAGGCCGAGCCAGTCCTCGGTGTAGAGGGCGCGCTGGCGCAGCGGGGTGACGGCGGAGCCGTTGACCTCGGCGAACCAGGCCGACTCCTTGGGGATGGCGGTGGTGTCGTTGGCAAAGAGGTACATGGCAAAGTTGCGCAGGCGGGCGAGGTTGGCCTTGTAGCGCGGGTTGCGGGCGGCGGGGCGCTCGTTGTTGATGTCGGCCAGGAAGTTGGAGGCGGCGAGGTACTGGGCGTAGGCGGCGGGCGAGGCGGCGTCGCGAAAGTACTGGGCCGGCACGACGCGGCCCTGCACGTAGGCGGACCAGGTGTTGCCGCGCAGCAGGGCCATGGCGGCGCGGCACACGAGGTCGGCGCGGGCGCACTCGGCAAAGGCGGAGATGCCGTTGTGCTGCGAGCCAAAGGTCACCAGCGAGCGCACGGGCGGCGCGTTGCACCGCTCGACGTAGGCGCGCAGGAACTGGCCGCCCTGGCTGAAGCCCAGCGCGTCGACGGCCGGCGCGGTCGACAGGATGGGGTGGGCGGCCAGGTCCGCGCACACCTTGGCCACCTGCTCGGTCACGTTGCCGACAAACGTGGCCGAGCGGTCGCCGCCGGCGCTCTCGTCGAGGCGGACGTAGTACACAAACGTGCCGGGGTTCACCTGCTCGGCGAGGGCGCCCACCTCGTGGAGGCCTTCTGCGGCAAAGTTGTCACCGAGGCCTGGCAGTCAGCGGGAGGCGGTCACGAGAGGAAGCGGGACATGAGGACGCAGAGGGAAGACGCACCGTGCCAGATCACCAGGGGAAGGGGCGTGTCGTCGTCCTCGGCCGGCCGGACGGACCGGGCCAGCGCCAGCGACGCCAGCGCCAGCAGCAGCGTGAGCTGCCGTGCGAGCGGCATGGGGGCAGTGTCGATGTGGAGGGTACTGTAGGAGCTGTACACGTACTCGTAGGAGGTGAGGAGAGAGGACGGTGATGAGATGTTGTGTCTCGTGATGCTGTCGTCGTCGTGGGGAACGCTAGCGCTGCCGCAGTGGGTCCGTCTCACGTCACTGTCACGTGAATCACGTGCCGCCCCGTTGACTCATCGGAAGGCTGTGGATTGCTGGAACGGGCTAGCGCGGAATACGGGTGGAGCACACGGCTGTGGCGACTTCCCCGCTACGCAGCAGATTTAAGCAGCGAATTTTGATCTTGACACCTCGTCTCGCAACACGCATCGACGCTTGGCCTCACCACATCCACGCTGCACCATTGCTCCCACATCCATGAGCAGGCCGGGGCGACCGCGGGGCCCTCCCCCAACCGGCGGCCTCCGCGCCGGGACAACGCTGGCGACACGGCCGGGCGCGGCCAAGACGGAAACGGCAAAACACAAGGCCGGCTTCGGCGGCTTCGGCGGCTTCGAGACGACAACAAGCAAGAGCGGGCTGGCGTACGTGGCGGAGCGGGCGGACCTGACGGCGGTCAGCGACGCGCAGGTGGCGGTGGCGCTCAAGAACCTGGGCAAAAAAGACAGCACGACCAAGGCGCGGGCGCTGGAGGAGCTGGCGGCGCACGCGCAGGCGCACCCGTTTGAGGCGGGCGGGGGCGTGGAGGACGCGGTGCTGGCGGCGTGGGCGGGGCAGTACGGGCGGCTGGCGATTGACGGGGCGCGGCGGGTGCGCGAGCTGGCGCACGCGGTGCAGGGGGCGCTGGTGCAGTCGGCGCGGCGGCGGATGGAGCGGCACCTGGCGCGGACGGCGGGCCCGTGGCTGGCGGGGACGTTTGACGGCGACCGCGGGGTGGCGCGGGCGGCGGGCGAGGGGCTGGCGGCGCTGCTGACGTCGGAGGACAAGGCGCGGCGGTTCTGGACGCGGCTGCAGGGGCCGGTGCTGGCGTACGCGACGGCGGCGGTGGGCGAGACGCCGGCGACGCTGAGCGACGCGCGCACGACGACGGCGGACGAGGCGGCGCTGACGCACCAGCGCGTGCTGCTGGGCAGCGTGTCGGTGGTGCTGGCGCTGCGGCGCATGCTGGGCGCGGACGCGACGGCCGCGCTGGCGCCGGCGTACGCGGCCTTTTTCGGCGCCGAGGCCGTGTGGGGCGCGGCGGCGCTCGGGCCCGACAGCCGCGTGCGGCGCGCCACCTACGAGCTGCTGCGGCTGGTGCTGGCGACGCAGCCGGCGCTGCTGGACGCGCAGCGGCCGCGGCTCGAGCGCCTGCTGACCGACGAGGCGCTGCGCGCCGGCCAGGCCGGGTCCGCCGTCGCCTGCGTGCGCGCGCTGCAGGCGCTGGCGGCGGCGCACCCGGACGTGTGGCGCGACGGCGAGGCGCACCCGTTTGTGCGCCTGCGGCCGCTGCTCGAAAAGGGCTCGCAGGGCAGCGCGGCGACAACAGACCCGCAGCGCAGCTTCTGGGCGCAGCTCGACGCGCTGTTTGCGGCGCTGCCCGCGCGCGCCATTGCCCCCGACGCCGCCGCCGACGTGCTCGCGGCGCTGCGCACGGGGCTCGCGCGCCGCGACGAGCCGGCCGCCGGCGCCGTCGACGCCTGGACCGTCTACCTGGCGACGGCGCGGCGGCTGCTCGACCTGGTGGCGCCGGCGGACGCGCGCGTGGCCGTTGTCGAGGCCGGGGTCTTCCCCCTCTTTTCGCGCTATCTGAGCCCGACGGCGGCCCCGGCGGCCGGCTGGGCGTCGGGCGCGCACGTCCGCGTCGTCGCCCACGCCGCGCTGCTGCTGGGGCGGCCGGCGTACGCCGACGTGGCGGCGGCGGCGGCCGCGCACTGGGCGCAGCTGGGCGCCGGCCTGGCCGGCCGGATGGCGGGGGCGCCGGACGGTGACTCGGACGGTGCCGTGGACGGTGCCGCGCCGGAAGGGGCCCCCTCCCAACAAGACGTCGCCGGCGAGGGCGACCGCTGGATCGCGCTGGTGGCCGCCATCGACCGGGCCGTGCAGGCAAAGGGCGCGGCCGACGACGCAGCCAACGACGGCACAACCAACAATGCGCCAGAAATGGCCGCCCAGCAGTCGCTGGCGCTGCTGCAGAGCGCCGCCGACCTGCTGCGCGCGCGCCGCTTTGCGCCGTGGGGCGCCGCGCACGTCGTGGCCGCCGCCTTTGCGCACGCGCCGCGCCTCCTGCAGGACAGCCCGGGCGGGCGCGCCGTCGTCGACGCGCTGTTTGCCGCCGACGCCGCGCAGCTGGCGCAGATGCTGGCCTCGCCGTCGGCCGCGCCGCTGCTGACGTGTCTGCGCCACATGGCCGGCCTGCCGGCGCTGGCGGACACGTACACGGCCGTCCACGCGGCGGTCCTCGGTCTCCTCCTCGCGGACGCCACCGCCGACAACAGCGCCGACGACACCCCCCCCACCCCCCGCATCGCCCTCCTCCTCGCAGACGCATCCGACGCCGCCCTGGCCGCCGCCCGGTGCAACGGCGCGCTGCAGACGTACCTGGGCGCCGCCTGCCTGGCCACGGCCCAGGGCAAGGCCGCCGGCTGGGACCTGTTTGACGCCGTGTTTGCGTCGGGCGCGCTGGCCGCCGACGCCGCGAAAGCGCTGGCCGCGCGCCTCGTGGACGTCCTGGGACGCAGCGGCGCCGACGACGGCAGCGTGCTGCGGGCGCTCGGGACCGTCGCCGCCAAGGCGCCCGCGCTGCTCGCCGGCGACGAGGGGCTGCACGTGGCCCTCGTCACCAAGCTGCTGGGCATGGCCAAGGCCGGGGACGCGGCCGTGGCGGCCCGGGCGGCCGGCCTGCGGACGCTCGTCGAGGCGGCCGTCGAGGACGGCGACAGCCCGTCTACGCGCCTCCTCGCGATTGTGCACGCCAACCTGGACGCGGCCGGCCCGGCGGCGCTGGACGTGGACACGCTGGTCGAGCAGGCCGCCGGCGTGGCGCGCGCGCCCGGCGCCTCGCCGACGGACCGCGAGGCCGTCTTCCCCAGCACGCTTGTCTGGATGCAGCACCTGCAGGCCTTTTTCCAGCGCGCCGACGCCCTCAGCCCGGCGCTGGCGCTCGTCAGCAGCGTCGGCGGCGCCTACCTGCTTGTGGGGGCCGCGTCCCAGCCCGCACCGGCCGGCCGGCCGTCCCCCGTCCGCCGCGACCGCAGCGGCGCCGCGGCCCCGGCGCGCATGGCCGCCTACACGACGCAGCTGCTGGCCGGCGGCAGCGTCGCGCTGGCCGCGCTGCCGCTGGCGTTCCAGGTCGAGCTGCTGTACCTCTTGTTCCTCGTGGCCGAGCTGGGGTCCGACCAGGTGGCGCTCGGCGACGCCGACAGCCTCTGGGGGGATCTGCGGGACGCCCGGGTGCTGTCGACGGCCGAGGACGCCATTGCCGCCATCCGGACGACGCTGGGGGGGGTGCTGGCGGCCGGCTCGGACGAGACTGTCGACGCGCTGGTCGCGGCCATGCTGCGCCACACGCAGCAGCAGACACAGCAGCCGCACCCCCCCGCCCTCGCCGTCTACGCGACGCGCGCGCTCAGCGGCCTGCTGCAGACGCGCTCCGAGCGCCGCGCGTTCTCGGCCGCCGCCGACGAGGCCGCCCTCGTGCGGCGCGGCCTGTGGACGGCCGCGCCCGCCTCCGCGCTCGGCGCGCTGGCCGTGCTCTCCGGCTACGGCGAGCAGCTGGCCGCCAGCCCGTCCGTGGCCGCCTTTTGCAACCGCCTGGTCGGCGACGTCGCCGGCGCCCGCGCGGCCGCGGACCCGCAGGCCGCGCTCGCGACGCTCGTGCTGCTCAACGCCTGCATGGCCGTCTTTGCGCCGGGGCCGCTGCCGGTCGCCAGCCACCGCCTCGTCTTTGCGGTGAAGAACATGACGTCGTGGTTTGGGGGGGGGGAGGAGGACAACCACGAGGAGGAGGAGGGGGATGACAACAACGACGACCTCGACCCCCGCGTCGCCGCCGAGAGCTGCCGGGCGCTGCAGCGGCTGCTGCCCTGCGTCAAGGACGTTTACGGCCCGCACTGGCTGCGCAGCCTCCGCTTCTGCATCCGGCTGTGGGACCGCGCCGCCGCCGCCGCGACGACGTCCTCGCTCGACCACCACCTCCCCTACGTCCACGCCTCGCTCAAGCTGGTGGCCGCGCTCGACGCCCTCGCCCTCGAGGACCCCAACGACGACCTGCCGGACGCGCTGGCCCTCTGCGCCGACGCCCGCTGGGCCGGCCTGCGCCGGCTGCTGCTGGCGCTGGCGCACCTGCCGTCGATGGCGCACCCGTCGGCGCCGCCGGCCGGCCGCACGCAGCCGCAGGCCGTCGTCGACGCGCTGCTCAGCCGCATGGCCGCCCAGACGCCGCTGCCGCTGCTGACCGCCGACACCGACGGCCTCTACCCGCTGGTGGCCTCGGACGCCCGCGCCATCCAGGCCGCCGGCTTCGGCCTGCTGCACCGCGCCCTGCCGGCGCTGCAGGAGGCCCTGTCCTTTGACACGGTCCTCGACAAGACGACGGCGCGCCTGCCCGACGCGCTGGTGTCGCTGCTGCTGGGCGCGCCGGCGGCGGTGGACTATGCCGACGACGCGCTGGCGGCCTTCCCCACCCCCGCCCGCGGCTACCTGCTGGCCTGGCGCCTCGTGTTCGACGCCTTTGGCGCCGCCTCCGCCCGCGTGCGCGCCCACTACGCCGCGCACCTCGCCGACGCCGGCCTCGTGGCCCCGCTGCTCGACTTTGCCGTCGCCGTGCTCGGCCACGCCGCCGCCCGCCCGCTCAACCTCGCGCGCGCCGGCCTCGCCGGCCGCGCCAGCATTGCCGAGTACGACCTCGCCGCCGCCGAGGCCGGCGCCGCCTCCGAGGCCGCCCACATGCAGCGCCTGCTCGTGCACCTGTATTTTCTGGTGCTCAAGCACCTGCCCGCCGCCTTCCGCGCCTGGTACGCCGCCTGCCGCTCCAAGCAGACCACCGTGGCCGTCGAGGCCTGGACGACAAAGTATGTGTCGCCGCTCGTGGTCGAGGACGCGCTCGACGACGTGGACGCGTGGGCGGCGGCCGAGGGGCACGACGGCAGCGGCGGCAGCGGCGGCAGCGGCGGCGACGCGACAGACCCCCCCATGACCGTCAAGACGAACCGGCGCGCGCGCGAGGTCGTGGCCGCCTTCGAGGTCGACGAGCTGCCGCTGTCGATTGCGCTGCGCCTGCCGGCCAACTACCCCATCGACAACGTCAGCGTCGTGGGCCTCAGCCGCGTCGCCGTCGACGACAAGACGTGGCAGAGCTGGCTGATGATCACGCAGGGCGCCGTCGCCTTTGCCAGCGGCAGCCTCGTCGAGGGCCTGGCCGCCTTCCGCCGCAACGTCCTGGGGCAGCTGCAGGGCCACGCCGAGTGCGCCATCTGCTACTCCATCATCGCGCCCGACAAGCGCGTGCCCGACAAGCGCTGCGCCACCTGCAAGAACATGTTCCACCGCGCCTGCCTCTACAAGTGGTTCCTCACCAGCAACCAGAACTCGTGCCCGCTGTGCCGCAACCCCATTTCCTTTCTGGGCATGGACAAGCTGAAGCGCCGGGAGGTGTAGCGTCTCGGGGGGTGGGGGCGGAGCGTGAATCAACGTGCATGGCTACATTTGCGGAGCTGTGAATACGTGCATGCCTATCTTGTTTGCGGCGCATGGCCTTGTGAATACATGGCCTACATGACGTCGTCCTCCCTACAGCTTCCCGTTTGCCTGCAGCGCCCGCTCGCCGTCCACCAGCACGCACCAGCCGTCGTGGCCGCGCCCGCCGTCGCCGGCCACCACGGCCCCGAACCGGCCCGCCGCCGTCGCGTACGCCACCACCGCGTCGTCCCACGTGCCCGGCTGCAGCCACACCGCCGGCACCCCCAGCCCGTGCGCCTCCTGCAGCACCTGCAGCGTCACCGCCGGCGGCGTCACCACCGACAGCGCCGTCTCCGCGGGGTGCGGCAGCGCCTTCAGGCTCGCCACCGCCCGGTGCGCCGTGCCGTCCACCGTCAGCGCCGGCGCCGCCGGGTTGATCGGCGTCGCCGGCAGGCCGTGGTGCGCGTACCACGCAAAGACTGGCTGTCAGCGGGGGTCGGAAGTAGCCCCATTCGAGCACGTCGGGGACGGAACTCACTCTTGTAGCCAAACTTGGCCGGGCTGGTCGAGGCGCCGACGACGGCAAAGTAGGGCTGCGCGAAAAACGCGCGCGCGCTGGCCTCGGTCGACGAGATGGAGAGCGGCATGGCGGCAGATGTGGCGGACAGATGTGGCGGGCAGAAGTGCAAGGACGGAGGAAGAAGAGCACGAGATGACGTCTTGCGGTTGCGATATCGAGCGCCTTATGTAATCAAGTTTTTTAGATACACCTTGCCGTCCCCACTTCCTGTCACGCGATGACTCATGTGATCTCGTAATGTGGACCCAAAGACCCGCTTTCTTTCCAGCACTTCCAGAGCTGTGACCCGCCGCAGCGAGCACGGCCATTGGACCAGCCACCTTCCGCTCTTCCCTCGCGCCTGCCCTCTTCGCCTGGGCTCGGTCGAAGCTTCTCTGCTCGGCGAATGAGCTAAATTGCTGGGGAAGGCGCCGCCCACTGCGCGGCCGGACAACCATCGTCAGTTCACATCACCAGAACAACGACGGCGTCCATCTGCGCATTCCGCCTTTTGCCTCCCGCCACGCCAACACTTGCGCGACCACGACCACGACCATACGAGCGCGAAGCGACGCCGCCTGCCGACCGCTGCGCGTGCGAATTGGCTCGACACTGACAGCTGTTTTCTCGTTTTTTGCCTTGTTTTTTTTTCTTTTTTCTTTTTTTCTTCTTTTTTTCGCTTTCTTTTTTGCTCAGCTCATCTCCTCCTCCCGGCCTCTCCTCCCGGCTTCTCCTCCCTGCTACTGCCAGACCATGCGCAGCCCGTCCAGCTGCTGCGCCGGTTGCTAAGTCGATTGCGAACCGCCCATCCGATCCCTGTCCGACATCGCGAGGCGCCTCGAACCACCTCCATAACCACATCCATACCACCTCCATATCGACCACCTCCGCACCCGCCTCTCCCACAATGGAGGCCCTGTCGCGGTCCGAGTACCCGGCCATGCTGGTAAGCGCTTCCGGGCTCCGGCACCGCCGTCCTGCCCAGCCTCCTCCCCGTCCTCCGGCTGCATCTTCAGACAGCTGACCTCCGGCAGGCCCACCTCCCTCCCGCGCAGGCCGTGCAGGTCCTGCAGGAGCGTGTCCGCCGCATCGCCAAGATCAACACGGACATTGCCGATTTCCTCGCGGTGCGTTCTTCCGGCTCTTCCCCGGCCGTCCTTCTCCGCCCGGCCCTGCCTGCCTCTCCGGCCTCCTACTCTCTCCCCGGCCCTCCCTCCCTCCCTCCCTCCCCCCTCCCCCACTAACACCCCCAGGAACGGAGACGAGTCGAGGACCAGTACGTGGCCGGCCTCAAGAAGCTCGCCGCCTTCAAATCGCCGTCCAACGCCGCCGAGCTTGGGTATGTCTCCCCTCCACCTTCCCACCTCACCCCCCCCCCCACCGCTGACCCCCAGCGTCTTCCAACCGTCGTGGGACGCGATCCTGCGCTCCATCGACACCATTGCCAACTCGCACCAGCAGCTGAGCACGCGCATCGACAAGGACGTCGAGTCGGCGCTGCGGCACTTCCAGAGCAGCGACGACATGGCCAACATGAACACCATCTCGGCCAACCTGCAGACGCTGGCCAAGGAGCTCGACGAGGCGCAGGCGCAGGCCGACAAGCTGGGCCGCAAGGGCGGCAAGGCCAACACGCACAAGGTCGAGAGCGCCACGCTGCGCCTCGAGAGCGCCGCGCAGCTGTGGGACGCCCAGGCGCCCTTTATCTTTGAGACGCTGCAGGCCCTGGACGAGAAGCGCACCAACCACCTGCGCGACGTGCTGACCCAGCTCGAGACCCACGAGGTGGACCAGGCGTCCCGCTCGCAGGCCTCGGCCGAGGCCATGCTCAACCTGGTGCTCGAGATCCGCACCGAGGACGAGATCAGCACCTTTGCCCAGCGCACCGTGCAGAACCGCCCGCGCATCGAGCGCCGTGCTGCCGGCACGCGCCAGTCGAGCATTGCGGGGTCCGTGGCCGGCCCGACGGCGGTCCAGGTGGTGCCGCCGCCGGCCACGCCCACGAGAGAGGAGGCCCCGTCGGCCGCCGCCACGCCGGCCTCGCGCCAGGCCAGCGGCTTTGCCGAGGAGCGCCGCGAGGCGGAGCGGCATGAGGCGGAGCGGCGCGAGGCGGAGCGGCGCGAGGCAGAGAGACGCGAGGCGGAGCGGCACGAGGCAGAGCGACACGCACACGCAGGCCACCCAGAGAAGCCCCCCGAGAAGCAGGAGAAGAAGCTGCGCAGCCGCATCGGCACCATGCTCAGCCGGCGGCGCCAGAGCATCCACGGCGGCTTCGGGCAGCTGGCGTCCGGCAAGGGCGCCGGGCCCTTTAACCGCATCAGCGTGAGCAGCCACGGCCAGGCCATCTCGCCGCGCGCCTCGTACAACAACCTGCCCGACAGCAACCGGCTCGGGTCGCTGGCCGAGAACCCCGACGCGTCGCCCGTGCGCAGCGACGCAAACGGCATCGGCGGGCCGCCGTCGCGCACCGGCACGGCCTCGAGCGCGGGCGGCGTGGCGCTCGGCCGCAATGGGGGTACTGGCAGTACTGGCGGCGCCGGCAGCACCGCCGGCACCGGCGGCGTGGGCGTCGCCGACATCCACACGCTCAACACAATGAGCGTCGACGACATTTTCGGCGTGCCGCCGCCGCCCGGCCCGCCGCCCCAGCAGCAGCAGCAGCAGCAGCAGGCGCCGGCACGCGATGCCGAGGGCTTCTCGGTCCCGGCCGCCGCCAACGACCCCATTTCGGTGGCGCAGCGCGAGGCCGCCGCCGCGTCGGGCGAGCATCTCGGCGGCGGCGGCGGCGACGGCAGCGGCGGCGGCGACGACCAGGCCTTTAAGCTCAGCATCCAGAACGAGCCCGTGCCCGACGAAGACCCGCAGGCCAAGCAGGCCGCGCTGTCCAGCGTCGCCAACACGCTCTCGCTCGGCATGCCCACGCGCAAGGGCGGCACCGTGCGGGGGCGGCGGGACGTGCGGAACACGATTTACATGCCGGCGCCGCCGCCGTCGTTGCCCGAGTCGTCGTCGGCGTCTGCGTCGGCGTCGGCGTCGTCGTCTGCGGTGCCCGGACTGCCGCCCGTCTCGCGCGGCCCCACCGCAACACCCACAAAACCGTCCGCCGTCGCGGCGCTGGTGTCGGAAGGCAGCCTGGCGTCCGACACGCAGTCGGTGCGGTCGTCGCACTCGCTGGGCGCGCTGGCGCACACAAAGCACATTGACTCGGCGCGCGCCGGGCTGCACGCGTCCATCATCGAGACGGTCTCGGCCACGCTCCGGGACGGCGCCGTGCAGACGGCCAAGGTGGCCGGCGAGGTGGCCTTTTCGTACACGGCGCCGGCCGGCACGAGCACGTCGGCCAGCGAGACGGCCACGGTGCGCATCGACAACTTTGCGGCGCTCGAGGCCATTGGGCCCAACCGCATCTTTGTGGCCAACACGGCGCGGCCCGACGAGTTCACGCTCGACACGAGCCACCTGCAGGCCAAGGCCACCGTGGGCTTCACGTTCCGCGTGCACGCCGACGACGACGCCGCCCTGGCCGCCCACTGCCCGGTGCTGGTGAAGCCCGACTGGCGGCCCGCCGGCGACAAGCTCGGCCTGCTGCTGCAGTACCGCCTGAACCCGGCGGCGCGCCTGGCCGGCGCCGGCCCGCTCGTGCTGCGCAACGTCTACTTTATCGCCCACTACGAGGGCGCCCGCGCCAGCGGCGTGCAGACCAAGCCGACGGGCACGCACCTCAAGGACCGCCACCTGGTGTACTGGAAGTTTGCCGAGCTGACGCTGACCGACGCCTGGGCCAAGATTGTGTGCCGCGTCGTCGGCGACCAGGGCGCCGAGCCGCAGCCGGGGCCCATTGACATGCGCTGGGACTATGCGGTGCCGGCAGACGCGGGGGCAGACGCGGCCGGCGGCGTCATTGGCCTCAGCCAGCTGGTGCCGGGCGACGACGCCGCCGCCGACGACGACGACGAGCAGGATCCGTTTGCCGACGACTCGCAGCCGAGCCCCAAGCCCGCCAACGGCGCGGGCGCGGCGTCCTGGTCGGACGTGCCGGTCGCGCGGCAGATTGCCAGCGGCAAGTACGAGGCGAGGTAGTCGTGTAAGAAGGCGCGTTTATCTTTTGGTCTGTCTTTTGGTCTTTTCTTTTTTGGTCTGCGTCTTTTTGTTTTCCGTCTTTCCGTCTTGGCTACCTGCCTCATTTTACCGTCGTTTACAGTCTTTTTTGTATCCATCCTCTACAGCCAGCCACCACGCAATAAATAATCATTTTGAACATTGGAGCCTGATTGGAGCGCGGCCGCTGTGCATTACAGAACCTCATGCGCCAGATTCATACAGACCATACGCAGATTCATACGCCAGAGATGCAGGAACATCAAAAAAATCAAAATCAAAATCAAAATCAAAACGCCACCCATTTCCCTCACCACCTCCTCCTCACCTCCTCGCCACGGTCGTCCGCGTCTGCTCCTCGCAAAACTCGAGCGTCAGCGCCGCCAGGAACCCCGGGATGCACCCCTTTTCGCGCACCCAGAACCGGATCTGGTCGTCGATGCGCTGCGCAAACGCGCTGCGCGGCCCGCCGCCCACCTTCATGGTGCCGCGCTCGCCGTCAAAGACGATGCTGTTTTCGTTCTCGTCCGTCGCCGACGGCAGGTACACGGACTCGACGCGCATCTTGCCGTTGGGGATAAACGTCACGTGCCAGCCCAGCGTGCTCTCGACCGCCTCCTTGAACTCGGCCGACTTGGCCGCCCACACCTCCTTGAGCCGCCGGCTGGCCTTTTGCGCCGACGCCGTCTCGGCCTGCGCCTCGGCAATCTCGCGCTGCGCCGCCGCCAGCACCGACAGGGGGACTGTTGTGAAGGCCGGCGGGGCCGGCGCGTCCGGCCCGGCCAGCGTCGACAGCGGCGCCCGCGGCCGGGCCTTGCTGCCCGCGTGGCTCTGGATGTGCGCCAGCAGCTCGGCGTTTTCCTGCCGCAGCGCCGCCAGCGTCGACCGCTTGACGGCCTCGTGGTCGGACGTCGGGTTGGACCGCAGCGCCAGCACGCGCACGCCCGCCGCCTTTTTCTCCGCCGCCAGCTGCTCGCGCGCCACCGCCAGCTCCGCCGCCAGCACGCGGTGCGCCGTCTGCGCGGCCGCCAGCTCGTCCTGCAGCTTGCGCGTCTTGCGCACGAGCGCGCCGGCGTTGTCGTTGGTGGTGTTGGTGTCGTCGTCGTCGGCGCGAGCGCGCTTTGTGCCGGCGTGCGCCAGGGGTGTGGATGTGGCCGTCGCCGTGGCTCGCGACTCGACAGCCGACAGCTCCTTGTGCAGGCGCTCGGCCTCGCCGCGGTGCTCGTCGACGAGCGCCTCCAGCTGCTGGATGCGGTCGGCCTTTTGCTGGTCAAACTGGCCCGGGTGGAACGTCATGTCCTCGGCGTCAAAGGCCTTGAGCTGCGCGCGCAGGTACTCGACCTCCTTGACGGCCAGGGCGCGCTGGCGCTCCAGCCGCGCGCGCGCTTTGGATTCGCTGCTGCTGCTGCTGCTGCTGCTGCTGCTGGTGCTGCTGGTGCTGGCGTCCCCGCCCGCCGGCGCTGCCGTTGACGCCGCCGCCGCCGCCGCCGCCTTGAGCCGCGCCACCTCGGCCACGGCCTCGCTGCGCTGCGCCTCGAGCGTCCGCAGATCGGCGTCGCGCTGGGCGATCTCGGGCTCGAGCGCGCCCACCCGCTCCGTCAGCGCCGCCGTGCGGTAGCGCTCCTCCATGAGGGCGCGCGCCACGGCCTCGGGCGAGTCGAACTCGGGCACGCCCTCGCCGCCGTCCTGCTGCAGGTACGCAGACCACGCGCGCCGCTCGGTCTCGAGGCGCTGGCGCTGCAGGCGCTCCTCGGCCAGCTCCTGCTCGAGCAGGCGCGCGGCCTCGAGCTTGCGCAGCAGCGACCGCTTCTCCTCCTCGACAATCTCGACGGCCTTGTGCGCGGCCCGCAGGTGGCGCAGCTCCGTCAGCTGGTCGCGGTTGGTGGCCTCGAGCGCGCGGATGTGGCTGACCTGGTCCTTGAGCTCGCGCCGGATAATCTCCATGGTGGCCGCGTCGCCCGTCTGCGCCTTGAGCCGCAGCACCTCGGCCTCGAGCTGGCCGGCCGCCGCGTCGCGCTCCGCCAGCTGCTGCTGCGCCCGCTGCAGCGCCGCGTCGCGCGCCGCGCCCGCTGCCAGCGCCTCGTCCAGCCGCCGCTGCGCCGTCGCCGCCTGCGCCTGCAGGTCGGCCGCGCGCCGCTCGGCCGCGCGCGCCGCGTCCGCGCCCGCCGCGCCCGCCTCGTCCAGCTGCTCCTGCAGCGCGCGCGCCTCGTCCTGCGCCGCGCGCACGCGCCGCTCCAGCGCGCGCTGGCGCGCGTCCTGCTCGGCGCGCGCCGCCTCGAGCTCGGCCGCCAGCGCCGCGCGCTGCCGCTCCGCGGCCGCGCACGCCGCCTCGGCCGCCTGCCGCTGCTCAAAGTCGTCCTGCGCGCGGCGCCGCGCCTCGCGCAGCTCCGTGTCGTGCTGCAGCCGCGCCATCTCGCGCTCCTGCTCGTACGTGCTGACCCGGTACAGCAGCGTGCCCACCTCGGCCTTGAGCTCCTCGATGCGCCGCCGCTGCAGCTCGTACTCTTGCGCGTCCGCCGGCGCCATGTTCTCCTTGCTGCTCTCGTGCGACGCCGCCCGGTAGCACGACGACGTCGCCCCGCCGCCCACCGACTGCGTGTCGGGGATCATGCTGTGCCGCGACGACGGCCGCGACGACGGCGTGCGGTGCTGCTGGCCGTGGCCCGTTGTTGCTGTCGGTGTCGCCGCAGCGGCGCGCGCCTGCGCGGCGGCCCGGCCGGCGTTGGTGGCGCTGTTTGTGCGCGCATGCCCGCCGTTGACGCTGCCCGCCGCAGGCTGTCGTCCGTTGCCGGTCATCGTCCGTGGCGTCCGTGGCGTCTCGTGTCGTGTCGTGTTTGTCGCTGTCGTCGCAAGGTCAACGCGTCTGGCTGCAGGTCGTTTGGCGTGGCTTTCCGCGTGCGGCTGTGGGGAACACGTGATGTCGAAGTGGAGCTGGCGCCCGCCCAGAAGCATATGCGCGAAAGCGAGCGGCAGCCGAGCTCCCGTCGCAAAGCTTACGACCAAAAGTGGGCCTCGCAGCTCCAGCTCTCGCTCTCTCACATCAACGCCTCGGATTCCCGGATCGCCGTCTGCCCTCCTCCCCGCCGCTCCCACCATGGCGTATGGCTCTTAGCTGGCCATCACCCGCTGCAGCAGAGGCTGCGTCCCCTGGCACTCGACCGCCCGTCCGGTGTTGCGCCGCCACCGCGCCGCCGTCTTCTCCCTCTCGAGTCTCCCTCCCTCCACGACCGCCATGCGCTCCGCAGCGGCGCTGCGCGCCATGGTGCGTCTTTCTGGTGTCTTCTGGTGTGGTGTCCGCTGCTGACGGTCTAGAATGCGCAGGGCCTCCGGCCCCACGCCCGGCGCGCCGCCCGCGCGGCGGTGCGCCTCGCGAGCACGTCCACGCCCTCGGCGCCCCGGTCGACGCAGCCGCTGTCGTCGTCGACGTCGTCGGCGTCGACCGAGGACTGGGAGGAGAACCCCAACTTCAACATTGAAAAGTTCTCGGAGCTGCCGCACAGCGACTTTGGCGTCAACCAGCACATGATCATCAACGACGAGTTCAAGGAGGCGCTGCGGCAGATCCTGTGGCAGTTCCGCGCGCCCATCCGCTACGCGTTTGCGTACGGCTCGGGCGTGTTCCCGCAGAGCGCGGGCGACGGGCGCGCGGCGTCCGAGGCCGCGCTGCGCGCCGTGCACCCCAAGGCGCCGCTCAGCGTGCAGCGCGCGCAGGACGGCTCGCCCAAGATGATTGACTTTATCTTTGGCGTGACGTTTACGCAGCACTGGCACAGCCTCAACCTGCACCAGCACCGCGACCACTACAGCGCGCTGGGCGCGCTGGGCTCGGGCGCCGTGTCGCACGTGCAGGACGCCTGGGGCGCCGGCGTGTACTTTAACCCCTACGTCGTCGTCAACGGCATCCTGGTCAAGTACGGCGTCGTCAACCTCGACACGCTGTGCGCGGACCTGAGCGAGTGGCAGACGCTGTACCTGGCCGGCCGCCTGCACAAGCCCGTCAAGATCCTGCGCGACGACGCGCGCGTGCGCCTGGCCAACCAGATCAACCTGCTGTCGGCGCTGCGCACCGCGCTGCTGCTGCTGCCGCCCGCCTTCTCGGAGCGCGCGCTCTACAGCACCATTGCCGCCATCTCGTACCTGGGCGACCCGCGCATGCGCCTGCCCACCGAGAACCCGCGCAAGGTCGCCAACATTGTCGACCACAACATGGCCAACTTCCGCCGCCTGTACGCGCCGCTCATCGCCACGCTGCCCAACGCCGCCTTTGTCGACAGCCGCTGCGCCGCGCGCGGCTGGCTCGACGACGCCGCCGCCGACCTGCGCCTGCAGCAGGACATGGACCCCGTGCGCCGCGGCAACATGGTGCGCCGCCTGCCCAAGGCCTTCCGCGAGCGCCTCTACTTTCAGTACCAGAAGCAGTTTGCCATTCCGCGCGGCGAGTTTGACCGCATGATGGCCGCCACGCGCGACCAGGACGACGGCGCTGCCGGGGGCGGCGGCTTCCGCCGCCAGCAGGCCGGCGGCTTCGAGCGCCGCATCGTCGAGGACGCCGACCCGGCCGCCCTGCGCACCCACGTGCGCGCCGTCATCAAGCAGACCATTGGCTGGCCCAGCACCGTGCAGTCGCTCAAGGGCGTCCTCACCGCCGGCGTCGCCCGCTCCCTGCGCTACATGCGCGAGAAGATGGACAAGCACCGCCAGGGGACAAAGGCGCCAGACGCGCCGGCGACAGACGTGGGTGCCGAGGCGGCCAAGACGGCCAAGACGGCCAAGACAGAGCCGCCGGCGTCAGACGCGGGTGGGGCGGGTGACACGGGCGCCGAGGCGCCGAAGACGGCCAAGACGGATCCGCCGCCCGCCAAGGACACGGACAAGGCGTGAGCACCGTGAGCGTCGAGTGCGCGGCACTGCAACGTGCATCGTTTACGCCATGTACATAGCGGCAGACTCGGCGGCGACGCTCCGCATACTGCATCAGCATACCAGCACACGACGTGTATTTCCTTTGTCTTTGGTACAGCGTCACGGGACGGGCATTCCATTTGTTGCAGACATCTCGGGCGGGCATTGGGCGGGCAGGACACAGAACATGCATTGGGTGCGGTCCAGAAGCAAGACAAGAGTAGCCATGAACCATTTTATTTTTGACACGGGCGGCAGACAGCCACCGTACCGAGGGAAGCCGGCAGACAGCCACAGTACCAAGTGAAGCTATCTGGCGCTGCGTCAAGATGCCATTACATCCTGGATTGCTGTGCGTGGAGAGGATAGGATATACAAAGGGAAAGAAAATAGCGAGGGCACGTACGCCGCTATAAAGATCCTTAAGGACCGGTGGAGCTGCTGCTTCTGTCCGGCAAAGTAGAACACCTTTGGTTCCGGCAGCCATGGGACGGAATTGCCTGGTAATGAATGGGAAAGAAAGTTGAACGATGTTTTTTGTGCAGCATTAGTATTGACGAAATTATTGTATTCTTCTTTGTTTAAAAAATGCCGGCAAAAATATATTTCTCTAATTTATTCTAGATGCCATCTCATTTCATTTCGTTCACAATGCTGACCAACATCATTCAATATCTCTCCCCAGTACAACAAAAATCAACCACCCCGTCACAGCCAAAAAGTGATCGATCTCGGGATCGAACCGAGGACCTACGCCGTGTTAAGGCGTCGTCATAACCAACTAGACCAATCGACCGTAGGACGTGGGACAGGCGCCGCCTGCAGCGTATATGAGCTCAGCACGCTGACTCAGCTTCGCGCACATACGGGGAACATCCTAACATGACAACGACGTCAAACAAAGCAATAAACAAAGAAACAAAGTCATATTCGCTCGTCAAACAAATGCAGGAGCAGTCGCTCGGTATAATGCGCTGAGGCCATCCAGCAGAAAACCAACCCAGTCGGTGCCGATCGCTGTCAATGACATGGACAGGAGAGGGAAAACAAAGGAAAAGAAAAAAAGGAAAAGAAAAAAAGAAAAAAAGAGACACCCTACTCCTCCGCGTCGGCCTGCACCCGCTGCACAATCTCAACCACCATGGGAAACAGCTTCTCGTCGTCGGTCAGGCCGCACACGCTGCGCACGACGGCCTCGGGCTTCTCGGCGGCCATGATGCGGCCGAGCTCAAAGGACTCGTCGTCGCCCTCGACGTTCTGGAAGCGAAAGGCCATCTCGGCGGCCTCGAGCAGGTACGAGCAGCGCTCGCCCTTGGCGGCCAGCTCGGCGGCCGGGCCGATGAAGCGCTCCTTGCGCGAGAGCTTGCGCAGCGGCGCGCGGCCGACGCGCTCGACGGCGTCCTCGAGGTGCGGGTTGCTGATGCGCGCGACAATCTTGCGCACATAGGCCTCCTGCGCGGCGCGGTCGATGCCGTGCTTGGCCGTGATGAGGCGCGCCGTCTCCTCGAGCGCCTGGTGCACGTGGTGGTGGATGCGGCGGTCCTGCAGCGCGTCGTGCACCGTGCGCTTCTTGCGGTTGTAGCCGTGGTACGCGGCCGTGGCGTGGCCCGTGTTGACCGTGTACAGCTTGCGCTCAATGTACGGCGCCAGGTTGTCGACCCACTGCACGCCGGC
The DNA here is from genome assembly GCA_019925305.1 of Sporothrix cf. nigrograna. Taxonomy (NCBI): domain Eukaryota; kingdom Fungi; phylum Ascomycota; class Sordariomycetes; order Ophiostomatales; family Ophiostomataceae; genus Sporothrix; species Sporothrix cf. nigrograna. The sequence goes on along the minus strand of JADHKR010000079.1, from coordinate 38,292 downwards.
CACGGCCGGCGGCGCGTGCGGCGCAAACGGCGGCCGCTCCACGATCCACTCAAAGAACTTTTCCAGCTTGACGCTCAGCCCGGCGTCTGCGTCCTGCGCCGGCACGATGCGGTCAATGGCCGAGTTGGCGTAGCGCGCGCGCGCGTCGTGCGCCGCCAGCCGCGCCGCCGGCGTCGCCGCGCGGATGAAGCCGGCCAGCGTGTCCGTCGCGCCGATGGCGTTCTCGCACGCAATCACCGCCAGCGGCGTCGGGTGCGCCGCCGTGTCGCGCGCGTCGATGCCGCGCGCAATCACCGGCGCAATGAAGCGCAGCACGTTGGGGCCCACCGAGCACGTCACCAGGTCGGCCGACGCAATCTCGTCCACCAGCTCCGCCTCGTGCGTCTTGGAGTTGATGGCGCGGTAGTTGGTGATTGTCGTCTCCGTCGTGCCGTCCGCGCCCACCTCGTAGACGCTGTACGACGGCTGCGCGTTGAGCTGGTCGATGATGGCGTCGTTGACGTCGGCAAACACCACCTCGTAGCCCGAGTTGTGCAGGAAGCAGGCCACGAAGCCGCGGCCAATGTTGCCGGCGCCAAAGTGGACGGCTTTTTTGGAGTAGGTAGCCATTGTGGACAGAAGAGAGAGAGGAGAGAGGAGAGAGGAGAGAAGGGGAAGAGAAGAGATGACGAAGAGAGAGAAGAGAGGAGAGAGAAGAGGCGTAAGTCTAGACAGGTGGATGATCTCTGAACAATCGATGATCGCCGAGAAGAAAGTATGTTGGATGACGAAACAAACAAAGGGAGACGGCGGGAGACGGTGTCTTTATAGAAAACAACAGGACGACGCACGACGGCACGAAGGCGAAACGACAGGCAGGCACGATGGACGGCGAAGCATGCACGATACGAAAGTACAAGTACAAGGTTCAAGGCACTAACAGCAGCCAGGGCGGCTCTTAGCCCGGACCACACGAGAACAAGGAAGCGTCACGATGCGAAAAGTGGGCGAGCATCGTCAGTCCGGTGTAAGAGCATGCATCCCGAAAGGGAAGACGAGGTCAACGCATACTTGCGGGAAATACAGCGCCCGCAGTACGGTACAGGTACGATGCTCTAGCGGTTTGTAGCGCTGTCTGGCCACCGCTAGTGCGCGTTCGCGCCTCGTACTGTGGCTAGCGGGCGCTGCGGGCGCTGACTTTCCACAAAGACAGTGCGAAGCCGTGCGGGGCCTCGCCACGCCTGCCTTGGCAGCGAGGCGCTGTAATACGGCCGCTGGCCGCTAGGCCCAGAGGAAAGATACGGCGCTGGTGAGACGCTGAGACGCGCCCCGCAGCGGCCGCAGCCAGTAACGAGACGTGCGAGGCTTCCGCAGGCCCACAAGGGGGTTCCGCTAGTGGAGGCGAGCCCACTGTTTCGCCTTACCTGCGTACATACGAGTACTGTGTTTCTACGATACAGGCTCCCTCCACGCCGTCCAGCGCCGTAATAGCGCTTGCAGGCTTGTGCGTTTACGACTTATCTGCAGCCACCTCATTGGCCCTGGCGGACCGCGGCCCACTTCCTGCGGCGTCGTCAGTGTTGATCATCTTTGCCAGAAACAAAGTGTTGCACACAGGTTGCGTCATAGTGGAGGAAGGGAAGACGGAGGGGAAAACAAGCCATGGTGATGACGGAAACTGAGCGAGGGAGAACGGGGGAAAAAAGAGAAAAAAAGAAACGAAGAAAAGGAGAAAAGAAAAGAAAAGAAAAGAAAAACATCAACATCGGTGAACCGGTGTGAGTGGACTCGGACGACCCTCTCCTTCACGCAATCCGGGCCGCCTGCCCAGCTGCAGAGACCCGCCCAAACAACGACCGCGAGGAGAGAAAGTACGTGTACTCGTAAAGCCTCACGATGCCCCTGTGTCTGTCTTCCCACTGTCGTCTTACCAGGGGCTTCATTTCGCTCTGTACGAGTGCTCGTAGCAACGCACACTGGCCTCGTCTCATTGTCCGTCCACCAGTGCGCTGATTGTCGCCTGTCTCTCCTTTCTTCATTTCCTTCTCCTCGGCATGCGTTCTTGATAACGCGTCTGCATCGTGATTCGCTGGCTCCTGTTTTCACGATAATTGTGAGACCTCACATGTACGTTATATGTACATACTCGTACTCCGTACACACGTAGCAGTAGCATCCAAGCGGAGCACATCCTGGAGAAGCGCAGACACCTGCAGGGCCCTGTATTCGCTCTGCATGCTCACAAATGCATGTCGAATTATGCAGGCACCGTGGCGTTTGCTGTGGACGTGTGATTGGCCGTCGAGACGTCCATTCCGGGCTCTCTCCGTCCCAACAGCCGGCCCTGTCCAGGCGAGGCCGACACGGACCGATGATCGAGCATCGACGTCCTGTGTATTTTTGTCTCTTCCTATTTCATATTTCTTTATTTTACTTATCCTCTTTTCCTCTTCCTTTTTTTTCTTATTTTCTTTTTCTTCCGGCCGTCCACGACGATCCTTGCACAGCCGACGATAACAAGACGTTCTACAGCACTTCAAGCCTGCATTAGCATGCTCAAGAAAACAACCGCTGCAATAAGCCTTGCGCCTCGACGTCGTGCCCCTAATGTGCGTCCTCTCTAGTGGCTGCAGGGGCCTGCTAGCATCCTGTCACTGCAGACGTGCTGCCCTATGACGACAGAAGCATGCCACGATCGGCGCTGTTGCTGATCGCTGCAGGCTCCGCTGAAATGGCCGCTTGAACCACTGGCAGCTGGAGAACTGTTTATTTATTTATTTTTTATTTATTTAGTTATTTTTATTTAATTTTTTTTATTTAATTTTTTTTTTCATACTCGTACTGCGTCCACCGTCAAACGCATCTCAAACTTGATTTCGTCTTCATCACAATGACGACAGGCATTTTTGATACCGAAAAGGATTTATTACGAGTACTCGTCGACAGGATCACACTGCCGATCCTTTGTGCCCGATGAACCTGTCCAGCTCCAAAACATGTGCTTCTGCAGGCAGCATATGAAAACATGTGCCCTGCCGGCTGGTGTGATCGCTACAACGCCCGTGAGGGCTTTGTCGGTGTTGATCTGTGCTTCCTTGCTTCTCACCCGCGGCTGCGTCCTTTTTTTTTCCTTTTTTTTTCCTTTTTTTGTTTCCTTTTTTTACGCTCGTAGAGCACGTTTCGTCTCCTCTTTCTCGTGTCGATCGACGGGCTCGTCCGTTTTCTCTGGGTCTTTGGGGCATGTCTGGGTACTTTGCGTTGCCTCCTCCTTTTTGTCCCTTTGCGTGTTATCCAAGATTTCAGCTGCCTCCCACGACGCCTCCAATATCCCGCACTGCCGCTGTGGACAACACACATCTGCATACGAGGCAATGCATCGCAAGGATCACGACAGGGTTCCAATACGTCTGTTGGCAGACGGTGTGCTGATGGGATGTTGAATTGCTTGACTCTGCGGGACGGTCTGTCCACGACCAGGGCTGCGTTGCCACCACGCAAGTACTATTGATTTCCGTTGGACGCATATTGAAGCAGGGGTTGCTGAAAAGTCTGCTTTCGACGCCGCCTTGATTGGCCACAACGACGTTTCGTTGGACGTGTGGCTATCGTGATGATAAATGACAGGGAGACAGCCCTCCTCTTTCCGGGCCCTTTCCGCGTACATATTCAGCCGGCGTTGGGCCGGGTGGCCGTTGCACCTACACAGCAAGATACAAGTACAGAGCCGTCCCCCCCCAAAAGTCTCGGCAGGGTCCAGCGCTGAAGAGGGTGCGGGACCGCTGGCACAGAGCGAGATCCGGGGACGCAGAGCACACTCGATTGACCCGGTTTCAGCAGCAGGCCGCGTTCACGGCGATGCCCTGCCCGCCATCTGTCGAAAATCGTTTTTCTCCGCTGTCGATGCTTTTTTCGTCTCCCCGCTTCCTTTTCCGTCCCGCCTTGTTTTGTGGAGAAGGCCAAGAGAGAGAGAAAAAAAAAAAAAAAAAAAAAAAAAAAAGAAACTCGTGTGTTCAGCGGTAGGCCGTCCTATGAGAGGACCGCATTTGCCTTATCTCTGGTCGGCGGCGTAGCGCTGCAGTCTGCATGCTGGGCGCGCGCATGCAGCAAGGCGCAGCAGGGCAAGACTCCGTACCGAGCATGACCTCCGTTGCGCGTGTTGTTAGCCCCTGGCACGGTGGGGCCGGCATCGCCCGACAACGTCCTGTCTGCAGCCGACAGCCGTGACCCCGTGGAGGTGTTTTTGTACGAGTACGAGTATTGTGAGCCTGAAAACGGGAGAAAATCCGAACTCCGGAAAAGATTTGAATTTCAGAGAAGATCGGTTCCCGAGAACACTCTGGCTTCCCTCCCCCGACAATGCGATATAGGGGGCATGCCCAGGAAACACGTGCTCTGCTGGCAGAGTCGCATTGTAAATGTCTGCAAGCCGCGCAGCTGCCCACGCCTCTGCTCGCCCGTCGAAGGTCGTCACTACCCCGGAAAATCACCGTCCGTGGGCGGCGGAGAGGCACATCCTTGCTTCCGTCCCGTCTCTGCTGTGCGGAACCGACGGCCACGACACACCATCCACGGTCGCATCCCGCGCGCGCACCCGTCTTGTTTCTTGTTTCTGATTCTGTCCCTGCCATGTCGTGATACGTTGTCCATGCATGCACCCCTCCAGGATTTGCGCTGTGGCAGGGCACGGGCAGGGCACGGGCAGGGCACACGGCAAAGAGTTGCCGCCGGTGGGTTGCCGCCAGAACGCGGGCCGCGTCTTTCTTTGAGGCAACGTGGCCGTGGACTAGGCCGTGGGATTGGCCGTGGGATTCGCCGTGTGGTGATTTCTGCCGTGTCTGCTTCATGTCATCCTGTTTTTGCTGCATGGCCAACAGCAGAAACCAGATCTCGAAAGCATCTCTCTCGTCTTCCCGTGCTTGCCGCCTTGCAAGAAATGGCATCAGCAACTTTTGTTCCAAGCCGCATGTGTCAAAATCAAGATACGCGCGTGGAGAAATCGACTTTATCGTCTCGCTCGTTTTTAACAGTGGTCTCACGTCCGATCCAGCTCACCTATTTCCAAGTCTCTTCCAGTACGAAAAGAATGAACGGAACTTGATGTGCTAAACAGCAGCTCAGTTCTCCCATTGGCCTCATTGTGATGGTGTTTCCATCCTGCCGCCCATGCAAGTGTTTTCTCAACCTTTTCTTCCTTCCCTCTCCCTTATAGACTCGACTTGGCGTACGTCACCAGTGGAGACACCGAGCGGGCCCCGACAGTGGGTACGACGGCGACAGACAACATGCGAGGACCACGCCGGCACATTGTACTGGCCGGCCTCGTCCGAGTAGGCGGCGTTGTGCTGCGCGTGAGTGAATGCCAAAGGACGGCGCCTGACAACATCTCAAGGTTGCTGGTTCGGCCCCCGCGTCGGGATCTGGGGGTGGTGTTGGACTGTACTTTGACAAGTCGGAAGAGACCTTTCAGTGCTGCAATAACATTTGCAGTAGTTCGAGTGTGTATTTGTGAGGGGTGCCCCGGAGCAGCCTGTTACTATTGGCGCCATGTACGTTGTCTGTGGAGTATCTTGAAGCGTCTGAGCCACAGCAACGCAAGTGCCGTCTTGTTTACGTGGTTGCCCGTTGTCTTTGTCGTTGACATGGCCTCGACAAAGGAGCCCTCACCGAACACCACGTCGCGGTAAAGTGTAGCAGAACCTGTTTGGGGATCCCAAGTCCTGTAGAAAGAGTTGTAGCCGACGAGACAGCCGGACCATGCTTTTGTTGGGGCTTGTTGGATTTCCGTAGAGCATCCCGTTGGGGTGTATGCTTGGAACCACGATGCAGAGGCCTGACACGTCCGGTTTGTGTTTCTGCACCATTTCGAAAGGAGTCTTCCAGTCGTTGGTTTGGGCTTTTCGGCTGCCAGGCGTCCGCCAACTTAACCCGCCCTATATAGAGCCTGGCCGGGTATCGGTTAGCATCAGCCGTGACAGCAAAGCGCCCGCATCCGTGCTGCCGTCGGAGCGCAGGCCGTGGCAGTCGAGGGCGAGATCGGCGTCGCCCAAGGCGCGGGCAATCCGAGCGCCAAATCCACTCACTTGAAGAGTCCGGCCCATGGTTGCATGCACTCGCAAGAACTCGGGATTTGGGAGAGGGACCGAACTGTCAGATGACGTAAACTCAACCAGCGGCGTGCCCGTCTTTGAAGGAGGCACATAGACGGGTATAGGTGACAGCTTCTGGATCCTGTACTGGTTGGCACGGCCATCCTCTGGCATGAACCCCACGCGGTATTCTCGAAACGCCGCGTGGACGCCCGCTTCCAGGCAGATGGCGTTCTCGCGCTGGTTGATCGTGGCAGCATCGACTGCGCCCTGTGTCTGGGGAAAGTAGCGGTGGATGCAGGACCATATGATGGCCTTGTTGCGCGTCTGCGCCGCGTCTGTCTCGTCGAAGCTGCCGAGAGCAAAGGGCACAATGTGCGCACACCGGACAGTCGCCGTGAACTCGTTTGCCGGGCAGTGGGCGCGGTCTTCGAAGCAGCTGCGGGCGTCCCAAAACCCGGTGAACACGCACTTGTATCCGTCGCGGCGGAGACAGTCGTGGCACAGGGCCCTCTGCTCCGCGCGCGTGGCGGACTCGACGGTGGCAGCCGTCTCGTCAATGACGACGGATGCGTCCTGGCTTGGGGGGGTGGGCAACGGCAACGGCGCCGGGCCGCGCGCGAGCATAACTGATCTCTTTGCATGAGGAAAACCTGACAGAAAAAGCAAGGCTTACATGGCTTTAGGAGTGCGTCGAGCAGGTGGTTTGCCAGAGCGGCCAGCGCACCGTCATCGTGACACGCCAAAACATCGGCAACAAAGTTCTGCTTGCCGTCCCGAGGGAGGTTCTCGAGGAAACATGACAGGATTTTTCCTGCAGCAGGATGCCTGTCTTGAAATGTGTCCAGACGCAAGGAAGCCTCGCAAGAAGACAAGGCAAAACTGGAGATGGCCGGGGACAATGACGGGGTGGACGGATGCTCTGACAGGGAACTGAGACGCCGTAGCGCGATGCAGCGATGAAGACGAGTACAGTGACAAGACCTTGGTGATGTATTGATTTTCGCTTGACGTTGTGAGATTTACAAGCATATGAACAGAAAAGGTCGGCTTGGCAAAGTGACAATGTCATGATGTCAAAGTGTCATGGGTGTAATAGGCGATTTGGTAATCAGTCGTGATGAATAATGTTGATGTGTATGAAAAGAGGAGAGACGGCGCTTGCCCAGGGTCCCACAGGCCAATCACCGTGGGCATGTGGGGCCTATTAATCTCATGTGACTATTCACAGGACCCTTCTGTCTCATACGTACTCGTAGGTTTGTTGATTCTACAAAAAATATGATGCGAAAAGGCTTATTCTTGTACGAGCACGATTTTACTACGTAGTACAGCAACGTATAGTAGCCCGCACAACACCGTTGCGAGTATTCACATTACAATGACGACCGTATTCTACAATTCGTTTTGATATTTATGACCATCGAATTAGTACGAGTATAAGTAAGAGAAAACCGCCGCTCGTTCACAACATACGGAGTAGCTGCAATTGAAAACTTGTCCCGGACCAGACACAAAAAGCGTCACGCTATTTGGACGTCCATATGCGCCCCTTGGAAAAATAAGATGTAATAAGATTTGTTTGTCCGTTTGGGGCAGAGACACAAACTGATGCTCCTTTGGTGCTAGTCCAGGGACGTCCAGACTGACGGCCCGGACTTGGCCAATATTGGCCGAAAAGGGACTTTGTACACAAGATATAACCCGTTCTGGGCCTCCCCGGATTCGAAAGCGGGCCGGGCGGCAGATGAAGTGGGCAGGGGCTGATGTGTTTAGTGTGTCCTGGTGCGGTCGGAAATGAAGAGGTGAAGGGCTGGAAGCGTATATTATATAAGGAACGCATCCGGCACAACACGTCGGGCGGGCTTGCTGTTTCTCGACTCACCCAAACCGCAGACCGTCACGCCATCCCGACCATGCGCGCCACCGGCCTTGTAGCGGCCCTCGCGGCCGTGCCGATGCTGGCGCAGGCCGGCCCGTGCAAGCCCGGCAAGGGCGCGTTCTGCACGGCCAACTCGCTGGTCCTCGCGGCGCTGGAGCTCGACGGCGCGGCCACGGCCTTTTGCTCGAGCTACCTGTCCATCTCGACGGCCACTGTGTGCGTTGTCTGGGCCGCTTCCCTTCCCTGCCCGTCCGTCTGTTGCTGACAGCACAGCCACACCACCGTGTTGGTGACGCCCGCGGCGTCGACCGAGGTCGTCCCGTCGACGCTGACGGCCGCGACGGCCACGTCGACGCTCGTGTCGGACGAGCTGCTGTCCTCGGAGGCGACCGTCACGTCCACGGCCGTCAGCTTCTCGACGACGACGACCACCCTGACCACGTCCACGGTGACGCTCTCCTGCCTGGACAGCGCCTACAGCGCCTACAGCGCCTCTGCGTCGTCCTCGGCGTCGTCGTCGGATGATGTCCCCCCACTGACTATAAAAAGCGCAGCCGGCCTGGCGCCGGCGTGCCGGCCTGCATCCCTGCCGACTGGCAGCCGTCGGCCGTGTCGCAGCTCTGCGCGTGCCTGGCGCTGCCCACGCCCACGCACACCAGCACCGTGCTCGTGACGCTGGCGGCCGGCATCGATGTCGTGACGTCGACGGCCACGTACACGCCGCGCGCCGCGGCGACGTCGACGCGCGTGTCCGTGGCCACGAGCACGTACACGGCCGTGTCGGTGTCGGTGTCGGTGGTCGTCGAGACGGCGTACGCCACGGCCACGACCATTGCCACGACGGGCGCGGCCGCCTGCCGGCGCTACAACAGCCCCTACGACGCCAACGTGGCCAACGGCGGCTTCACGTCGTCGTACTTTGGCCCCGGCAGCCCGTCGCGGCCGGCCGTGCTGTCGACGGGCGCGCTGGCCTCGCTGACGTTTTCGACGCCGGCCTGGCCCGGCAGCAGCACGTACCTGTACCTCGCCGACGGCGACACGTTTGACAGCGCGCAGGCGGCGCTGCTGGTGCAGGGCTTCTTTGTGGCGCGCGCGACCGGCACCTACACGCTGTCGTCGTCGGGCAGCTACATTGACAACTACGGCTACCTGTGGACCGGCGACGCCGCCTACGCCGCGTGGGACGACACCAACACGGCCTTCCAGGCCAGCCGCACGGGCGCCGGAAACTACGGCGGCAGCACCACGCTGACGCTCCGCGCCGGCGACGCCGTCCCCATCGCCTGGCTGTGGGCCAACGGCGGCGGCGTCGGCCAGAGCTGGTTCGTCGTCACGTCGCCCGACGGCTCGTCGACCACGGACACGACGGGCTTTCTCGTGCCCGCGTGCAGCGCCGACACGTTTGCGTAGGGGGGCAGTCTTTGCATGTGGTGATTGTTTCTTTTCACTTTCGTTTCGTTTCTGTATTTTTAGACTTAAAAATCAGCGTACACAATGTCACGTGATCAGATGTGCTAGAGACCGAAACCGGCCTCGTACTCGACGACCTCTCGACGGACTACGCAACCGGACGCCTCCACGCCATGGAAAACAGCAACGCAGGCTCTGCGGCCGGCGCGCCGTCCTCGGCGCGCGACCTCTTTCCGCCGGGCTCCGTCTTTGTCGACGGCCACCCGCTGCCGCGCCTCGTCGTGTTCGACCTCGACTACACGCTGTGGCCGTTCTGGGTCGACACGCACACGTGCCCGCCCATCCGCGCGGCGACCGAGGACGAGGCGGACGACGCCCGGCGCGCACGCAGCCGACGGCGGTACAAGGAGGCGCCGTCACCCGTGGCCGCAGACGACGCAGGCGCGGACTCTGCCCCGTTCCGGCCGGTGACGGTGCTCGACCGGTACGGCGAGACGTTTGCGTTTTACGGCGACGTGCCGCACATTCTGCAGGCGCTTCCGCGGGCGGGCGTGCGCATGGGCGTGGCGAGCCGCACGTCGGCACCGGAGCTGGCGCGGGAGATGCTGGCGCTGCTGCGGGTGCCGGGGCCGGGGCCGGGCGCGGGGCCGGGGGCCGAGGCGGCGACGGCCAAGGCGCTGCACGTGTTTGACGCGGGCCTGGAGATCTACCCGACCAACAAGCTGCGGCACATGGAGGCGCTGCAGCGGCGCACGGCGGTTGCGTACGAGGACGTCCTGTTCTTTGACGACGAGAGCCGCAACCGCAACGTCGAGACGCTGGGCGTGACCATGTATCTGGTGCGCGACGGCGTGACGTGGGACGCCGTGGAGCGCGGCGTGCGGGCGTGGCGGCGGCGGCACGGGCACAGCGGGGGGCGGGAGTCAACCGTACGGGAGGACCGGCGCAGGGCGAAGAGCGAGGACGACTACGAGGACTCGTATTAGGATGCTCTGGAAGAACACGTGATATTCTAAATGCAGCAACAAATGCAGACATGTCCAAGACTGCTGTACGGGAGTACGAGTAGGAAACACAAGATAGAAAACCAAGGACCAAAGCTGCCGGCGCTTGCCGGCCGTCTATGATGCCGCCGCCGGCTCGACCGCGGACGTCTCCGAGGTGGCGGCCTTTGTCTTTTCCGAGATGGCCAGGTTCTGGATGTCGGGCGTGCTGTCTGCGGCGTGGCCGTTGGCCGCCTCCTTGGTGGCGTTGTCGGCGTCGACTTTGCCCGCCTCGGCTGTGCCGGCCTCGCCTTTGCCAGCCTCGCCCGCGTCCGCCTCCACCACCTCACCGCGGCAGTGCTTGGGCAGCGTGCACACGCGCACCATGCGCTCGACCTGGTTCTCGCTGCCGACGGCGACGCACTCGACGCGCTCCTCGCCGCCGTCAGCGGGCAGCGGGCGCCAGTACATGGGCCCCGGCGGAAAGGTGGTGAAGCCCGGGGCCCAGGCGGCGCGGTCGCGGATGGCCGGGTCGAGGTTGGGCTGGTCGCCCCAGGCAAAGTCGAGCTCGCCGCCGTACTGCTTGGGGATGTGCTGGATGTCGATAAAGGACAGCAGCGTGGGCAGCACCTCGTGCTGGGCGAGGATAAAGATCTTGGACACGGTCACGGGGTCGAACCAGCGCTTGATCCAGCCCCAGACGGTCGAGAAGAAGAGCGGCGCGCCAATGATGAAAATGCGGTCGAGCGTCTCGGGGTAGTGCGCCGTGGCCAGCGTGCTGGCGGCCTGCATGTGGCCCTTGAGGTTCCAGAACTGGCGCAGGCTGACGCCCGACACGTCGACAATGTTGGTGCTGAGCGTGATGGGCGTCGTGGCCGCGTACGCGCGGTCGGGCATCTCGCTGCACAGCGGCTGCGCGAAGCGCGTCAGGTTCTCGTACAGCGCAAACAGCCGCAGCAGCTTGGCCGGCGTCTTGCTGGCGCCCGCCGTCGCCGCCGGCGCCGGCGCCTTGGAGTACGTGCTGCTGGCCGTCTTCTCGTACGCCGCAATCGTCTTGCTGTCGAGGTGCCGGATCTCAAACAGGTACAGCGGGATGCCGCGCCGGTCGCGCCGGCCCGTCCACTGCGGGTACAGCCGCCGGCTCTGCTCGTACGCCTCCAGGTCGATGGTCGCGTACAGCACGTCCAGCGAGTGGTCCGCGCGCCAGTCCTCCGTCTCCTTGAACTGCTTGTACGCGTCCGCCACCACCCAGCGCCGCGCCCGCAGGAACCGCAGCAGCGTCGGGTCGTCGTGGCTCGCCGGCGCCGCGCCCGTCGCCGGCGTGTACGCCCCGTGCTCCTGCAGGTACGCCTTGAACGCCTTGAACGCCGCCGCCTCCTCTGCGCTCAGGAAGCCAACGTGCCCGTGCGGGTAGCCGTACTCGACGGCCGCCGCCGCCGCGTTCTGCTGCTTGCTGTGCGCCGCGTGCGCCGCGTGCGCCGCGTGCGCCGTGTGGCCGTGGCCGTGGCCGTGATGGCCGTGGTGCGAGTGCGCGGAGTGCGTCCGCGCGACGGGCTCGCCGTCGTCGGTCGACGTCCGGGTCATGATGGGAGGGGGGGGGGGGGTTAAGACGGGAAGACGGGAGAGAGACGGGGAAAGGAACGTCGGCAGTTCGGATGCGTCGGAAGGCCGCGAGGACGTCGGGACGAGGCTGTCGAGAGACGGACGACGAGAAGGCCGGCAGAAGAAACTCGGCTGCGAGAAAAAGGAGAAGCTATCGGTGAGTCGGTGGAGCAGCGCCGTCGTAAAGCCCGTAAGCCCGAGGATCCAGGCGGTCTTGCGCCTAACAGGCGCTACAGTTGCCACTGCGAAATGAAAATAGGGGCGTCCGTTTGCTCTTTGTTGTCTGTACCTGACTGCTTGCAGAACAACATTACACTATATCCAGGGTCGTCCTAAACTTGTGCCTCCTGTATTGCGCCTCCCAATAATTCGGATACAGCGGCATTTGCTGACAGCCATCGTATTCAATTAAGCGAGTTCGAGCACAACGCTCATTGGCTGCCTTGTAGATAGATTACATAATCAATCGAGGTTACTGGATATGTTCTCTTGGACGGGTGAGAAGTGTTTCGGTTCGGTTCTGTCGTGATGGAAAGGGCGGGAGCAGTGGGAGTGTTCTTTAAGACGAGTTGTACATATAATAGTGCCTGGTTGACGTTTGATTGATCCGACACCGCAGCACACGGTTATATGTCACGCATTCTGCTTAGTCAGCACCGACCTCTCAGAAGCGGTCAGCGACGCCGGCAAAGTACAAAGCTACCTCGCATCTGCACGCCGACGATCGCGTCCGTCGGGCGCTCCGATAAGGACAATGGCGCTTCCCGGCGGACCGGCGAGATAAGACTGCAGATCGTGGGTCGATTGCAACCTTGCGAGCGATGGCGCCAGCGAGGTCCGGCCATCTAGCCGTCGGACCGGACACCGACAGACGCATGAGTGAGCTGCGTAGAACCGACGTCGACGCGGGGACCTGCTCTGAGGTATTTCCTCGACGGATATGCATCGACCTAGAGTGAATGCGGAAGCTGGAACGACCGGCTCCACGTAAACATGCCGGACGGCTCGCCGCGGCGCCTTGACCTCGATACAGACGACGATCGACGGGCATCACGTAATGGAATGGGTGTTGTTGACTCGCACGGAGATTCCCGACGGCACGTCTCTGCAGATGTTATAAGTCGGGGACTTGCTCTACGAGTGATCTCCCTCCCTCCGCAACTCTGTTCTCGTCAGTCACAATGGCAGCCCTCTTTGCGCTGCTGGCACTGGCCAACGTGGCCCTGGCCTCGCCCGTGCTGCGGCGGGCGACCAACGAGACGTATGCCTTTACCAACCACAACGGGCTCAACTTTACGCAGATGAACGCGACGCTGCCCAACGTGACCATCTTTGCGACGGGTAAGACGGGCGCCTGCACGGGAGCAGAACGGCCAGAGCACGAGGACTGACGCAACAGGCGGCACGATTGCCGGCTACAGCAGCGACAGCACGGCGACGACGGGCTACGCGGCGGGCGACGTGACGGTGGCGAGCCTGATCGGCGCGGTGCCGGCGGTGCTGGGCGTGGCCAACGTGGCGGGCGTGCAGGTGGCCAACGTGGGCAGCGAGGACGTGACGTCGGCGCTGCACCTGCAGCTGGCGCGGCTGATCCAGACGTACGTGTGCGACGACCCGGCCATGGGCGGCGCGGTGATTACGCACGGCACCGACACGCTGGAGGATACGGCCTTTTTCGTCGACGCCACGGTCAACTGCGGCAAGCCGGTGGTGGTGGTGGGCGCCATGCGGCCGGCGACGGCCATCTCGGCCGACGGGCCGTACAACCTGCTGGAGGCGGTGGCCGTGGCGGCGGCGCCCGCGGCGCGCGGCCGCGGCGCGCTGGTGGTGATGAACGACCGCATCGCGTCGGCCTACTACACGACCAAGATGAACGCCAACACGCTCGACACGTTCAAGGCCGTCGAGGCGGGCTTTCTGGGCGCTCTGGTCTCGGCCAAGCCCTACTTTTACTACCCGCCGGCGACGCCCACGGGCAAGGCGTGCTACGACGTGCGCAACGTCACGGCCATTCCGCGGGTGGACATTCTGTATTCGTATCAGGACATGCACAACGACACGCTGTACGATGCTATTAACGGGGGGGCAGAGGGGATAGTGGTGGGTTTTTCTTCTTTTTTTCTTCTTTTTTTTCTTCTTTTATCTTTTTTTCCCCTCTTCTTTTCCCCGTCCTCTTGCTGACTGTCAGATCGCCGGAGCTGGCGCCGGCGGCGTGACCACCGGCTTCAACTACGCCATCGAGGACGTCGTCAACCGGCTGGCGATCCCCGTGGTCCAGAGCTTCCGCACGCCCACCGGCGAGGTCCCGCTGAGCGACGTCAGCAGCACGACGGCCACGCACATTGCCAGCGGCTTCCTCAACCCGCCCAAGGCGCGCATCCTGCTGGGGCTGCTGCTGGCGCACAACAAGAACCTGACGGAGATTGCAGCGGCCTTTTCGGGGTCTGTGGACGACTAGTATCGTAGTGTATATACTGTCTATCGTACTGTCTTTGTACTGTCTTCATACTATGTACTATCCGTACTCTATTGTACTCTATTGTACTCTATGTACTCTATTATACTCTACTCTAGTATCAAGCCTCATGTACGTTCACTATATTGTACAAGACTCCTACTCTTTCGATGCCTCGTCCTCGCTGGCCGGCTTCCGGCGCAGGGCAATGCACAGAAAGACGATGCTGAGGCCGAGGCCGAGGCCGGCCAGGCCGACGCACAGGTAGAGGGCGCCGCGGAAGCCGCGCAGCTTGTCGGCGTCGGTGTGGCCGCCGCGGTTGACGTTGGTCTCGACGGTGCCGGCGAGGCCGAGGCCGAGCGAGATGCTGTAGTTGACAATGGTCATGACGAGGCTGGCGCCCATGCCCTGGACGGCGTGGTCGACGGCGTGCGAGAAGATGACGGCGGCGGCGGGGAAGGACGTGTCCATGCCGACGGTCATGATGAGCACGCTGAAGAAGAAGTAGGTCCAGTAGACGCTGCCGGGGGGCCGCGTGGCGGCGAGGACGGAGCCGACGGTGTAGGCGACCTGGCCGACGAGCATGATCCAGCCGGCGTGCACGCGGCCGACGAAGCGGCCGACGGCCAGCGCCGACAGCAGGCCCACGGGCACGACGGGCACGATCCAGGCGGCCAGCTGCAGCGGCGTGGCGTGGTCGGCGCCGCCGGCGAGCGCCACCTGCATAATGTAAAAGATCCAGATGCCGAAGCTGGCCCAGCCGGTGGCCGTGCAGGCGGCCACAAAGGCCATGTCGGCGGTAAAGGCGGCCAGCGGCAGCAGCGGGAAGCGCGCCCAGCGCGCCTCGTAGCCGGCAAAGACGGCCGCCAGCAGCAGGCCCACGCCCAGCAGCGCGCCCACGTACGGCTGCTGCCAGCCGACGACGGCCGCCTGGTTCCAGGCAAAGTTGACGAGCACCAGCGCGGCCACGCCGACGGCGCCGCCGGCGAGGTCGAGGCGGGCGGCCAGGTCGGCCAGCGCCGGCAGATCCGGAGCACCCCCGGCGGGCGCCGGGATGGTCCAGACGGCGGCGGCGGCGACGGCCAGCAGCGCAATGGCCTGGCTCCAGTAGATCCACGGCCACCAGGCGCGCTGGGCCAGCAGGCCGCCAAAGACAAAGCCGGCCACGGCGCCGAACGGCGCGGTGGCGCCGAACCAGGCAATGGCCATGTGGCGGCGCGGGCCCGGGGCGTAGGCGCGGCCCAGCAGCGCCAGGCCGTTGGGCAGCGTCAGCGCCGGGCCCAGGCCCTGGAACACGCGCGCAAACACAAAGAGCACGTAGCCCGAGGCCGGGCGGCGGCGGCCGTCGTACACGGCCAGCCCGGCGACCAGCGACCACAGCGCGTACCAGGCCATGCCGGCCAGGTACAGGCGGCGGTGGCCGAAGACGTCGCCGAAGCGGCCGGCCACGAGGATGCACGTGCCGACGGTCAGGCTGTAGCCGGCCACGAGCCACGACAGCTGGCCGGGGCGCGTGGCGCCAAAGGACGCGCCGATGATGCCGTTGGTCGTCAGCGTGTTGCCCAGGCCGGCCTGCGTCGTGAACATGGCCAGGCAGATGGTGGCATCGAAGAGGAAGCGCCGCAGGGGGGGGAGGGTCTCGCCGAAGAAGAGGGGGGCCGTGGGGGGGGACGGGGACGGGGGGGACGGGGAGGACATTGTGGGGGATCTCGAACGAGACATTGTGGGGACAAAGGAGAGACTGGACCGGAGAGGAGAGACCGGAGACCGGAGATCGAGACCTGGGAATTGTCAGGATCAGCTGAAGCTGCCTCGATTTATAGCCATGCCGCTTTCGGATTTTGTCAGCGGCGGCCCGTGCAAACGCCGCGGAGTTTGGGCCGCAGGATCAGCAAGCGCTGCCCGGCAACCTTGCCTTGCGTCGCATTGATAATACGCAGCCCGCCCAACGCCGCGCCGCGCCCTGCTTACCCGAGACACATAAGACACGCACACGCAATGGACACGACAGAGCCGCCGTCGCGGCGCAAGGTGGGCAGCCCCTGCTGGCGTCGACGGCGCGTGCTGACCCTCTAGGCCTGCGATGCCTGCCACGCGCGGAAGCGCAGGTGCAACCGGCAGCGGCCGGTCTGCTCGGCGTGTCGGATCTACGACGGCGAGTGCTCGTGGACGGCGCGGCCAGCGGGGGAGAAAGCACGGCCGGAGAAAAGGTGTGTTTTCTTTTCTTTTCTTTTTTTTCTTTTTCTTTTTTTCTTCTCCTTTTTCTTTTTTTCTTCTCCTTTTTCTTCTCTTTTTTCTTCGTCTCACCCACAGACGTATCCTCGACGATACCCATCTCTCCCACATCGACGCGCAGCTGCAGTCGCTGAGCCGCCAGATCGGCGAGCTGCGGTCGGCTGCGGCCCCGGCCCCAGACAGCCCCCCAGCTGAGCCCGGCCTCTCCCAGGCCGCCACCGTCGCCGCCGCCACAGACTACTTTGCCACGCTGCACCCGCTGCTGCCGTTGCTCGACCGCGAGGCCTTTCTGGACCTGCTTGGCCGCTGCTACGACGCGCAGGGGCGCCGCCGGCCCGACACCGACGGCACGCCGGCGTGGGCCGCCGTCAACGTCGTCGTGGCCCTCGCCGTGCAGGGCCGGGCGGCGCAGCCGGGCCTCGCACGGGACGCGCGCGCTGCCGCGGTGCGGCGCTGCGTCGCACACGCCCAGGCCGCCGTCGGCCGCCTGCTGGTCGCGGAGCCGCCGTCGCTGCTGGCCGCGCAGGTGCTGCTGGGCTGCGCGCTGCTGATGCCGTGGTCGGCCTCGGGGCGCAGTCCGACCGCCGCGCTCGCCGCCGCCGCCGCCCGCATGGCCCAGGCGCTCGTGCCGCGGCCCGCCACCGACGCCGCCGCCATCGACCCGGCCGGCCGCTCCGCCGCGGCCACGCGCGTTCTGTGGATTGCCTTTGTCGTCGACTGCAGCACCAGCCTGCGCGCCGGCCTCCCCTGCGTGCTGCCGGACCCCGCCGAGGTCGAGGCTGACGCTGACGCCGACGCCGACGACGGTGCAGACCCGTTCCGATGGCGCGTGCGCCTGGCGCGCCTCGAGGGACGCGTCGGCGCGTGGGTGCGGGCCGGCCAGCGGGCCGCCGAGCGCGACGATCTCGACCGCCAGCTGCAGGCCTGGCGCGCCGCCGTCCCGGACGCCGCGCTGTGTCTCGGCATGCCCAGCGCCGCCCACGCGCGCTACCGCCGCGAGGTGCTGGCTGCCTACAGCTGCTGCATGTTCTGGGTGCACGGCGTGTTCCTGCACGACGACGGCTGGATGCAGCGCCTGAGCGACTACGGCACGCGCACGCACGCCGCCGCGCCGTCGCTCGCGCTGCCCTGGCCGGCGCACTGGCCGCGCGTCGTCGCCGCCGCCCGCCTCTGCATGGACCAGCTCGGCCGCCCCGACGACGCCCAGGACGAGGCCCTCGAGTGGAACCTGCGCTGCGTCTACCTGTCCGCCTTTGTCGTCCTCGTGGCCGAGCGCGTGCGCGCGGGGCCGGCGCCCGGCGGCGGCGACAGCGACGGCGACGGCGACGGCGACGGCGACAACACCCGCATCACGGACGGGCTGCTCTTCCTGCAGCACATGGCCGAGCAGACCGCCGACGCCCGCATCCAGACGCTCAGCCACGCGTGCGTCCATCTTCTGGCAGCGGCGGCTGAGTCAGCGTTGTGAAGGACGTAGGGAAATGTAATAAGAGATGAGACGGTAAGGTGCGTTGATCAGGGACCGTCTGTTTCTGTAGACGAGTTTGCCTATTTTCTATTTCAACCTTTGCGTCTTTGTCTGGAATTATCTTATACTTTGGATGTGTTGTATCTAGGAACTGTTAGTAAGTGGAAAGATTAGAGAAAACGAAAAAAAAAGGAGAGAATAGAGGGAAAAAAAAAAGGAGAAAGTAGATAAAAAGGAAGTACAATCATATATATATTTGTAGGAAGCAAAAAAATCAAATACAAAAAATAGGTCCTACCCGGAATCGAACCGGGGCTACTGGAAATTGATCAGTGGTAATCAGAATCCAATGTCCTAACCGCTAGACTATAGGACCTTAATTAGTTGAAAGGGCAGCTCCATTTCCTACCCATATAGGCACTTACTCATCTCAGTGCGGCTTTTTTATTCCCCGCAAACCTTATCCTCCCGTTTACAGAAGCCCCCCTCGGGAACATCCATTTCTCCCCGCTTCGTATTCCCGTCTCCCACGGAAGTCTGTCCCCGGCCTTTATCCCCGTGTCTTTCCCCATCCCCACTGCAGCCCAACTCGTCCCAGTGCCATGGCTCCCAGGACGCGCACTCTTCCACTCTGCCGTTGGTGGCTGCCGGCTTCACCTCGTCCTAGAACCAGTCAGGCTGCGTCCGGCGGGCTGTCTCATCCTTGTGCTTCGGCAACTCATATGCTGTGCCTCCAAAGACACCTCGCGACCTCCTTCCCCAAGTCCCTCCCAAGGCTTGCTGTGGCACCTTCTGTGGGATACAGCTGCTTGCTGATTCGCTGCGTCACGCGTCACAGAGCACAGGTCCTACAGCCCGGCTGTGGCACCTCTTCTCCCTCGCACACCAACACCGCTTTTCCGGCATCCGTGTTGTGCCGTGATCTGCGGACCGCGATGCACTGGCACTGAGCAGGCTGCTTTCGTTTGCCCGTGTTCTCGCTATTCAGCCCCCCCCTCCACTCCCCCCCATCATGGCCTTCCAAAAGATCAAGCTGCTGCGCATTGCGCACGTGTTCTACAAGCACAAGGACCCCGCCGCCGCCATCCAGTTCCTCGAGGACTTTGGCTTCTCGCAGGAAAAGATCGTCGGCAACCGCACCTACTTCCGCGGCTACGGCACGGCGCCGTTCATCGTGTGCGTCGAGGCCGCCGACGAGACCGTCTGGGGCGGCGCCTGCTTCGAGGTCGAGACGGCCGAGGACCTCGAGCGCGCCGCCACGCAGCTGCCGGCCGCCGCCCGGGCCACGCCCGTCTACGCGCTGACAGACGCGCCCGGCGGCGGCCGCGCCGTGACGTTCTACGACCCCGTCGACGGCTTCCCCTTCCACCTCGTGCACGGCCAGGCCAAGGCCGCGCCGCGCGACCCCCGCTTCCCCGCGCTCAAGATCAACTATCCGGCCGAGAAGAACCGCGCCGCCAACCAGTTCCAGCGCTTCGAGAAGCGCCCGGCGCCCGTGCACAAGCTCGGCCACTTTGGCATGTGCGTGACCGACTTTGCCGCCAGCTACGCCTTTTACACCGCCCACTTCAACTTTTTCCCCTCGGAGCTCGTGCACGACGCCGCCGGCACCGACCACACGGCCTTTTTCCGCCTCGACCGCGGGCCCGAGCACGTCGACCACCACTGCTTCTTCCTCTACCAGGGCCCCCAGTGGCACGTCCACCACACCTCCTACGAGACCCACGACTTTGACACCCAGGTCCTCGGCCACGACTGGCTGCGCAGCAAGGGCTACACCAACTGCTGGGGCGTCGGCCGCCACGTCATGGGCAGCCAGATCTTTGACTACTGGTTCGACCCGGCCGGCTTCATCCTCGAGCATTACGTCGACGGCGACCTGCTCGACATGTCCGAGCCGACCCACCGCACCCCCGAGAGCGAAGCCCACCTGCACGTCTGGGGTGAGTCTGCCATGCCTTCTTTGCCTTCTTTGCCTTCTTTGACCCGAAGCACGGCTGACAAGACAGGCCCCGATGTCCCGCCCACGTTCTTGACCTAGATGGACGGCGAACGGACGAAGAACAAGTCGTCGGGAGTGATGGAATCAAGCAGCGTACGGGCAACGCCGGTGCGGCACGTAATCAAAGGGCACACGTTGTTATGATGTGTAGTAAATTCTGAGAAACTCCAAGAAACTCCAAGAAACACGCTGTTCCCGTCTCCTTTTCAAATATCCCGGCAATTGTCGTCCAGCCGGACAACGACATTGCTGTAGATGGCTTGCCGGTACGCAGCGTCCTCCGCGTCCATCTGGCGCCCGTACTGCCGCAGACACCAACCCGCCGCGGCGGCGTATTTTTCCCCGCTCTCCTCCGCCACCGCGCTCAGCAGTTTCCGCGCCGCGTCAAACGCCCCCGCGCCCGCGCCCACCGGGCGGCGCAGCATAATCTGGATCAGCAGCACGCCCAGCCAGGGTATCAGGTCCGTGCCCGAGCCGCCAGAGCCACCGCCTGCAGCGTCGACCTCGGGAGGGCCCGCGTCGGGAGCGGCCCCACCCGGTGCGGGCCCTCCCGAGGTCCCACCAAGGCCCGACCCAGGCAATGACGCTGCGTTTGCGCGACCCGGCATATTGGCCGTGACAAACACTTGCTCGTGAGGGGCAATACCGCCGCCGCTTCTGCCGCTGTGATCGCGGTCGTAGACCAGAATCTCGTCGCACGTCAGCGCGCGGCTGCCCAGCCAGGGTGTCCCGCCCAGGTACAGGACGTTGTACGTCACGGCCAGGGCCAGCGCAAGCCGATCAGAAAAGGTCAGAACCTGCAGGCGCGCAGCTGCGGCCGTCGCCTTTCCATTCCCCGCCGGGCCTTGCTGCGCCACCAGGTCTTGCTGCGCCTCCAGCAGCCGGCGCAAGGACACTGCCGACGACGGCGACGCGTGCACGCTGCCAGCGGCGCCGGACGGATAGACGCCGTACTGTTTCCCGCCGGACTGATCCTCGACGAGACCGTAGCAGGCCAAGGCCTGCGCCGGCTGCGCAGAAGACAGCGCCTCGCAGAGGCAGGCTGCTGCGCTGGCACCACGAGGGACCGGCGGTTGGAAAGACGGCGTGTCCTGGAGAACACGGACTGCTGTCGTCGTTGTCATCAGCGTCGTCGCTGTCGTCAGTGTCGTCGCTGTCGTCAGTGTTGTCGCTGTCGTCAGTGTCGTCGCTGTCGTGCTTGCATTGGACACAGCAGTGCTACTGCGCGATCCGGGGTTGGTGCTGGTGCTGGCAGCACTGGCATTGCTGATGCTCGTCGAGCTGGCGGCAGCGCTGCTCTTGCCTAGCTCGGTGCCGTCGAGTCCCAGAAATCTGACCGTGCCCCGAGCCCGGCCCGTCTTCTTGGCCCTGGTTGCTGGTGTGGGTGCAGATGGAATGCTCGGGGAGGCTAGAAGCGGCGCCCGTGACAGCGGCCGCGGTGATGGTGCCGGAGGCGGTACGTTGCCGGCCACTTCGCGGACCACAACGTGCTTGCAGGACTGAGACGAGGCTGGCGTGCCACCTTTGGGGTGGCCTGGTATGGCCAGGCGAAAGGACAAGCCCTGGGAGACAGTATCGTCGTCGTCATCGGGTGCAATGCCCTCGGACTGCAACACAAGTGCCAGGTGCAGCGCGTGGGCGTCGACACACCGTACGCCGAGCCCGTTCTGCAGCGCCCGGTACACGCTCTTCAGGGCATGACGCACAAGGTAGAGGTGGTGGAGCTGGAAGCGTATCTTGCGGTCCTTTTCAAGGCTCAAGTTTTGCGTCAACAGCGTCTCCAGGCTCCCGATGCCGTCTTTTATGCGGGCGAGCAGGGTCTCGTAGCTGTCCTTGCGCAATGCAAAAGACCCGCGGTTGAACAGGAGCTGGACAGCCTTCTTGACGTGGCTCTTGTAATTATCGCTACCGTCGTCCGGTGCGGGTGTCCCGTCGGGCCGCAGGCCAAGCTTGTCGTATAATTCCTTGATCGCAACATAGACGTCGTTGATTGTTGACTGGAAGGCGTCAGCCGACTTCCAAAGCCGCATCTTGATGTCTTTCTGGAGCCTGGGGTCGTCCCACAGCGGGCCGAACGGCTCGTTGAGCATGTCCTCGATCCGTGTGGGCGCCACCAGGCCGACGAGGAGCTTGTCGCAGACGTTGTGTAGTATAGCTTTCACTGTCCTCAGGACATTGACCATCCTCAACAGCTCACCATGATAGCGCCGATACCGTTGGAGGGTCTCGACGCCGTTGGCGTAGTGCTCCATGGCAGAGATGACCAGCGGGATTGACCCGAGGATGAAGCCTGCTACCTCGATTCCAGACATGGCTGCCGGGATTTCCACGAGCTCGCATACAAGAAGAGGCACTGTCGTTTGTCGTCACGAGGGCAGCTGGCGAGCAGTCGGGACAGAGGGGGGGAAAAGACGGGACGCTTTCAGCCTCAAGTACTCCGTACGCCCGGCTGAGGTCGCATCCTGTTCAGCGATGGGCGTCTCTTACTGGCCAGAGCCCCTCAGTACCCCGCGTCGTTCTAATACGTAGAGGAGCCTTGCCCGGGCTGGGTCTGCTTGGCCGTGGCTCTTTTAAGCCCCTCGTTCGCCGCCTTCTTCTCGAAACGAGGTAGCATCTTCCATCTAGCACAAGTCTATTACCGGGCAGCACGATGGCGACAACAATCAGCCACTATGTCCGTACGTGTTTCGCGGCGTTCCGGTCGGTCCTGGACTTGCGCGAGGAGGGGTGGGACGACAGAGCGGCAGCGCACGTCGAGGACAGCTTTGCCCGCTTCAAGGTATGGGCCGGCAACATTGGGGCCCACCGGACGGGCCGACGCTCGCTGGAGTTTCGTCTGCGGGATGCCTCGCACATCCGCAAAGAGGTAATTTACTTGTTGGGGCAGCTGGCCGAGCTGTTGGGCGACGCCCGTGCCATTGCAAAAGGAGAGCGAGTGCCATGGGACAAGCTGCCCGAAGACGACGAAGACGAAGACGACGATGACAGTTATGATGACAGTGACGAGGACGCCCGAAGCAACGACCTTGACAACGACCTCGACGGCGACAACGACGGGCTTCCATCCACCGAAATGGAGCAGATCACCCGCAACGTGGGCGGCATCATCGGCTGTCTCCTGCGGCTCTCGGTCGCCATCCTGAACCCCGCACCCCATGACCGGTTCCGGAGGGCTCACGAGACCGACACCAGCAGCTACGAACCCTTTGACATTGCGCATGTGCAGAGCAAGTTCCCGCACATTGACAGCGCCATTGCCGAGCGACTGGGTCGGGCCAACTCTCTCCGTCGGCAGTACTTCAAGTACCGCGAGGCCCACCACAAGAAGCTGGCGGAAGGGCTCGAACTCGAAGCTCTTGCTTTGCAGGACAGACTGGACTTTGAGCCAGCCTGGACAGAAGCACTGCAGAGCACGCTGGCGTCTTCCATTCCCGAAGACATGAGACAAAACACTGCTTTCGACTCGTACAGGAATAGCGTCGTCGATGAGGACGAGGCATCGTCGACAGGTGGCTCCCAGACATCGTTTGCCACGTCCGTGTCTACTGGAGGCGGGCTCAGTATCCCGCCGCTTCCAGCAGAAGCCGCACACTGGCCCTTTGAGTGTCCATTCTGTTTCATGATGATCTCTGCCACAACGAGGCGAGCATGGAAGTACGTATAACGACAACGATTGCATTACGTGTTCTGTTCAGGCTACCTGTGCTAACCATGTCACGCACGACTTTAGGAAGCACGTTTTCCGCGACCTCTGTCCATACATCTGCCTTCACCCAGGCTGTGAAATGCCCAGCCAAAACTTTTCCCGCCGCCACGAATGGATTGCCCACACGACGCAGTGCTCCGGCATCACGTGGAGGTGCCCTGCTGACGGGTGTCCACAAACGTTTACATCTGCGGCTGACCGCGAGACACACGTGGCCGGTGCCCATTCTGGCGCTGCCCCTTCTGCCGAAAAAACCGAGCAGTGCCTTTTCTGCAACGCTACCTTTTCTCTGGGCAAACAGTACTATAAGCACGTGGCCAATCATCAAGAGCAACTGGCCCTTTTTGCCCTGCCAAGCACCAACATTGACGACGAGACGGGAAAAGATGAGGACGACGACGGAGCTAAGAACGAGAAAGACGATGAGAACGACGACAATACCAGCAGTGACGACTCGTCGGAACCTGATTCGGATAATGATTCGACTACAAAACTTCACGATCGCGAAATAAAACTGGTGCAAGCAATGGAGGCTTGCAAGGCGAGGCTTGGAGTCGACCACCCCGACACGTTACAGAGCATGGAACAGCTCGCGATAACGTATTTTGAACAAAACCGGCTCGATAAAGCGGAGATATTACGAGTACAAGTGGTAGAGGGTTATAAAGCGAAGCTTGGAGTCGACCACCCCGACACGTTACGGAGCATGTCACAGCTCGCGATAACGTATAATCAACAAAACCGGCTCGATAAAGCGGAGATGTTACGAGTACAAGTGGTAGAGGGTTATAAAGCGAAGCTTGGAGTCGACCACCCCGACACGTTACGGAGCATGTCACAGCTCGCGATAACGTATTTTAAACAAAGCCGGCTCGACGAAGCGGAGATATTACTAGTACAAGTGGTAGAGGGCTTTAAAGCGAAGCTTGGAGTCGACAACCTCGACACGTTATGGAGCATGTCACAGCTCGCGATGACGTATTTTGAACAAAACCGGCTCGATAAAGCGGAGATGTTACTAGTACAAGTGGTAGAGGGCTTTAAAGCGAAGCTTGGAGTCGACCACCCCGACACGTTACGGAGTATGTCACAGCTCGCGATAACGTATGATCAACAAAACCGGCTCGATAAAGCGGAGATGTTACGAGTACAAGTGGTAGAGGGCTTTAAAGCGAAGCTTGGAGTCGACCACCCCGGCACGTTATGGAGCATGCGTGATCTGGCTGTGGTTTGGGAACAGCAAGGCCGCCATGTAGAGGCTTTAACGTTGATGAAAGATTGTGCTTCGAGGAGTCAACAGCATCTTGGCTCGGAACACTGGTTCACTGTGGGTTGTTTAAAACATCTAGAAAAATGGAGTCAAGTCTAGATAATGATACAAGAGTATTTCGCCTTCCTTTGATTGTTGTCGTTGGTCTTTCAAACAGCAGGGTCGAGATATGTGAGCAGTTGCAAGAAAACGCCTTGGCAGAGACGCGCCTTTGTGCTGTGTTATCAACTAGTGAGTTTCGTCACGCGTGCCCGACGGGCGAGACGAAACAGGGTCGGGAAAGAAGGCGCGATTTTTATCAGCTTCCATCGGACTGGAAAGTCCCGTCAAAACTTGCCGTGAGACCAGGTAGCATATATATCATTCTATTATTATTAGACAAGCCGTGTCCGTGGCGTGTTGTTTCACTGCGCATCTTAGAATATTATATCGTCTTGATAGGAGTCGTTTTATATAGCCCGTTTGTTTATTTCAACGCGTTGCAAACAATGCCTACAAATAGGTCCCGCGGGACATATACTATAAAACACTACGAGGATAACAACTCACGCCGTTCACAGGCTGCTTCTCCGCAAGAGCCTCGGCAGGTGGATTGTGGCAGCAGTTGATTATTAAGTCCCAGACTAACGTTGGTGATCTAGGTCCATCGACATCCCTGCCTGTTGAGTAATCGTGCCGTCTGCATCTTCTCAAGAACACAGACATTTCAACACAGCCAAAATGGCACAGACAGGCCCGCCCGCAGATATTGCGGCCACGCTGGCCGCCCAGCTCGACATTGTGCAGACGGGAGTGGACACGTTTGCGTCTGTGAACAGGCCCCTGCGGCTGGGCAACGCGGCCCCCGTCGCGTTTGGCGGCAACACGCTGGGCGTCGCCGTCGGCGCGGCCGTGCGCACGGTGCCGGCGCATCTCCGGCTGTACTCGTGCCTCGGCCATTACCTCGGCCCCGCGTCTGCGGGCCACCGGCTGGACTGCCGCGTCGAGCGCACGCGCGACAGCAAGGCCTTTTCGACGCGGCGCGTGCAGGTGACGCAGGCGCTGCCGGGCAACAAGACGCGCCGCTGCCTGGACGTGTTTGTCGACTTCCAGGCCGAGGAGCCGGCGCTGCTGGCGTACTCGGCGGCGCCGCAGCAGACGCTGCCGCCGCCCGAGGCGTGCCCCGACTGGGAGGCGCGCGTGGCCGGGTTCGTGGCGCGCGGCGACGTGCCCGCGGCGGCGGTGCCCGCGTACCGCGCCCTCTTCCGGTCGCTGACGACGTACTTTGAGCAGCGCGGCGTGCCCGCGGGCGTGTCGGCGCAGAACCTCGTCGGGCTGGTGCGGTCGGGCACCAGCCAGGACGGCCTGCCGCCGGCGTCGCGCTGGTCGGCCGACTGGTGCCGGCTGCGGGAGACGCCGGCCAGCGCCGGCGAGCAGGCGGCCGCGCTCGCGTTCATCATGGACACGGCGCTCTCGTTCCTGCCGCTGACGCACGCGAACCGCTTCTGGGACGCGGCCGGCCTGTGCTCGTCGCTCGACTTTGCGCTGCGCGTGTTTGTGCCCGGCTTCGACCTGCACCAGTGGCACGCCAAGCAGGGCATGTCGCACGCCGCGGGCGCCGGGCGCACGTACTCGGAGAATCTGCTGTGGGACCGGCAGGGCCGGCTGGTGGCGAGCATGACGCAGCAGAGCATCCTGCGGCCGGGGGAGGGGGGAGCGAAGCCATCACCGAATCTGTAAACCGCAGTGTTAAAAGGTGCATCTTGTGCTCGCCTACTGGAATCTCATGCTCGTCTACTATAGGTGCTCTGCAGCCCGGCCACGCCTTTCCTGTCTGCCCTGCTCGGCTGCTCCTTGTCATGCTGCTGCCAATTCTCAGTCGTCGGCCACGCGCACGACAATCTTGCCCCGGACGCGGCGCGTCTTGAGCCGCGCATAGGCCTGCGGCACGTCAGCAAAGGGCACGGGCGCGCCGCCGTCGAGGGGCACGACCAGCTGGCCGCGGGCCATGAGGCCGAGCAGGGCCGCCAGCGCCGCGGGCGTCGTGGTGCCCTGCACAAAGGGCGCGGGGTGGCGCGGGCCGCCGAGCCAGGCCGGCCAGTAGCCCATCTTGACGGTGTCGAGCAGCGTCTCCATGGCGATGCGCGGGAACGGGGCGCCGTCGCGCAGGTAGTGGTCGGCGGCGCGGTAGAGCGCAGCGGACATGCCGGCGGCGTCAAAGGCGACGTCGTAGGGCCCGTGGGCGCGCGCGCGGGCGACGAGCACGTCGGCGACCGAGACGGCGCGGTAGTCGATGACCTCGTCGGCGCCGAGCGCGGTGCGCACGTGCTCCACGTTGGCCGTCGAGCACGTCGTCGTCACGTGGCAGCCGAGCGCCTTGGCCACGGGGACGGCGAAGCTGCCGACGCCGCCGCTGCCGCCGTTGATAAAGACGCGGAGCGCGCGCGGGCTCTCGGCGCCGGCGCGCGTGCGCGCGGCCTCGATCTCGGGCACGAGAATCGACCACACCGTGGTGCCGCACACGCCGACGGTCGCGGCCTGCTCGACCGGCACGCCCGCCGGCACCGGCACGACGCCGCGGCTGTGCGCGAGCGCGTACTCGGCCAGGGCGCCGTGCTGCGTATGCGCCGGCAGCTTGCCGGCCACGAGCTGGCCGACGGCAAAGGCCGACGCCGGCGCCGTGCGCACAACGCGGCCGCAAAAGTCGACGGCCGGCGTCGCCGGCCGCCGCTGCAGCCAGCCGCCGACGAGCGGCAGCTCCGGCACCTTGTAGTCGACCGGGTTGATGGAGGCGGCCAGGATCCGCACGAGCACAGACTCGTCGCCCTGGCCCGCCGGCGGCTTGGGCAGCGTGCGGAACGCCTCGGGCAGCGGGTGGTCGGGCACCAGCCGCATCGCCGCCTCGATGCCGCCCTTTGCGTCGCGGTAGACCCAGGCGCGCATGGTCGCGGGGAGCGCCGCGGCGCTGGCGCTGTTGGAGGGCATTGCGGATGTGTGCGCCGGGTTGGCTGAAGCTGTGCGGGCGCTCTTTCTAGAGAGCGTGCGTTGGCTGAAGCTGTGCGGTCGTTCGTTTTGAAAAGCGTGCGGATGCCGTCCCGGCGCCGGAGTCTCGTTGTTGTGCCGCGTTCCGCGCTGCGTCACCAAGGAAGGCACGCTAAGGAAAGGGGCCGGGTCGCTCCTTCCTCCGCATCCACCGTCGAGGTGCTGCGACGCGGCATGCGACGCATTCCCCTGCGGCGCCCATGCTGCGTTGGTGCGTGTATGCGAGACTGTGTTCGTCAGGCTCTGATGCAGTTGGCACAGCTGTGCCTTGCAGGGCTGAAGGTGCGGCAGCGCCAAGACGCTACTCGTATTACCACCAAAAGCGGAAAGTGCAGTCCACTAGTTCATCTCTCCATACTTCTGTCTGCGCTCGACGCACTCGTTGCTTCATTTTTATTATGGTTCGCTGCTATCGTCCGGCGCCTGCCTGCGCGCAAACACCCCCGCCTGCAGCGTCTCGTCGCGGGTCTGCTTGAGAAACGGCAGCAGCTCGGTGCCGCCGGTGCCCGTCAGCATCTCGGCGGCGTCCTTGTGCGTGGACGTGTGGGCGAGCCCGCGCAGCCGCGTGGGTGGCTGTGCCTGCAGCGCCTCCTGCACCTGCTTCTGGCGCGCGGGGATGACAATGTAGCGCGTGACGATGGCGAGGTGCTTGTTGCGGAAGGCGGCCAGAGCCGTTGTGGCGTCGGAAAAGGCGGCGGCCAGCGGCGGACAGCGCTCGCCGGCCGCTTCGACAAAGGCGCGCAGGCTCGGGCGGGCGGCGACGTGCTCGAGGAAGCGGCGGTGCGGCCCCGGCATGTAGGCGCGCACCTCGTCGTGGAAGGCCTGGGCGGGCGGGCGGCCGGCGGCGGCGAGGCGGCCGTCGGAGCCGTGCTGGACGCCGAGCACGGCGTCCAGAAACTGCAGCAGCGCGCTCTGGCCGTTGCTGCCGCCGCGCAGCTGGCGCCAGGCGCCGCGGCCGGCGCCCTCGTCGTAAAAGACGCCGCGGGGCAGGCCCTGGGCGGCCATGTGCTTGCTGCCGGCGAGAAAGGGGCGGATGGCAAAGAAAAAGACGGACGGGTCGCAGCGCTCGTGCATGCGGTCGAGCAGCGCGCCGACGTCGCCGACGCAGGCGACCAGCCGGCGCAGGGCGGCGACGACGGCCGCGGTGTCCCCCTGCTGGGCGGCGTCGAGCGCGCCCAGCAGCACGGGCAGCAGGCCGGCGGCGCGGCGCTCCATGGCCACAGACACGACGTAGAACCACGACTCGGAGGCGGTGCCGGTAAAGGTGTGCAGGGCGTGCAGGGCGTCGGGGTCGTCGAGCGGCGAGCCGGGGGCGGCCGTGTAGTTCCACAGGTTCAGCGCCGCGTACGTGGCGACGGGCGGCAGCTCGAGGTGCGCGGCGACGGCCAGCAGCGGCACGGCGATGCACGGCGGCAGCACGTCCTGCACGCCGTCGTCGCCCCACACGTGGGCGTGCGCCAGGAAGGCCAGGACCACGTAGGCGCGCCGCCACGCGGGCTCGGTGCGCAGCGCGTGCGTCGACAGCACGTCCAGGCGGCGCACGGCGGCGCGCAGGGCATTGTTACGCAGCAGCGTCGGCAGGGCGGCCACGAGGTCCTCCCATGGTGTGTAGTACGGGTCGGGGAGGCGGGCCAGCGGCAGCTCGGCCGGCAGGAACCCGTTGGCGGACAGCCCGTATTTCTGTGCAAAGGAGGCGTCCATGGTGTCGTCGGGGATTCGACAAATAGGGAAGCCCGATGGAATGCTGCCTCGAGGGCCGCATTCTCTGGCATTGGGAGCGCGGAGACATGAAGTAGACGCCCGGGTCAACCGAGGACGGAGCGTATGTCTTTTCGGCGCGCCAAACGGCAACGAAAAGACTGAATGACAAACGCCAAGCAACACATAACATGGACGTAACATAACATGGACGTAACATAACATGGACGTAAAAGTTTGTCGCCTTATTCGCGCATGGTTCGGCTAGCAGCGGGTGGAGCCGGCATTGGCCTGCCGAAGCGACACAACGCGCTTGTAGGCGATGCCAGGCGAGCAATGCCCCAGCGCGGAGACGCGCGCAGGGGGTGCAGGTGGAGCGCGGAGCGGCGGCCGCGCTGTGGGATAGCGCTAGTGCACTGTGGCGCTGGAAAACGACGTCATGGGCTCCGTTCGAACCTGCCGTTTTGGGCAGCGCGGCGTGTAAGCGGCAGGACGGACGCGGCCGAAGGAAGGAGCGCAGCGGGCAGGGCAAGGAAGGTGCCAACGGCAGGCGCGCCTACAAAGTGTCTCGCGTCCACGCAACATACGAGTAGACCACACGAGTAGGCCATACGAGTATACACACACATCCACACACACACACACACACACACACACCCACACACCCACACACCCCCCATGGCCGACTTTAGCCAGATGCTTGAGGCGTTGCGGGCCGGCCAGACGCCCGCGTTTGGCGCAGACGCCGACACGCCCGCATATGCGCGGCGTCTGGACGCGCAGGACCCCGTGCGCGGGCTGCGCGACGAGTTTGTGGTGCCCACGGGCGCCATGATCAACCGCACGGGCCTGGACGCGCTGCCGGCAGCGGGCGCGGACCGGGCGGCGCTGTACTTTTGCGGCAACTCGCTGGGGCTGCAGCCCAAGGCGGTGGGCCGCTACGTGCAGGCGCAGCTGGCGACATGGGCGTCGGTGGGCGTGCGCGGGCACTTTGCGGCGCTGGACGCGGCGACGACGCCGCTGGCGGCGTGGCAGGACATGGCGGCGCAGTGCGGGCGCCAGATGGCGCGGCTGGTGGGCGCGGCGCCGGCCGAGGTCGTGGCCATGAACACGCTGACGGCCAACCTGCACCTGCTGCTGGCCAGCTTCTACCGGCCGACGGCGGCGCGCCACAAGATCCTGGCCGAGTGGAAGCCGTTTCCGAGCGACAGCTACGCGCTCGAGTCGCAGATCCAGTGGCACGGGCTCGACGTCGGCACCTCGCTGGTCGAGCTCCGGCCCGACGGCCCCCCCGGCAGCCTCTACCTGTCCACGGACGCCGTGCTTTCCGCCATCGACGCGCACGCCGACAGCCTGGCGCTCGTGCTGCTGCCGGGCATCCAGTACTACACGGGCCAGCTGTTTGACATTGCGCGCATCACGGCGCACGCCCGCGCCCGGGGCATCGTCGTCGGCTGGGACCTCGCGCACGCCGCCGGCAACGTGCCGCTGGCGCTGCACGACTGGGACGTCGACTTTGCCGTGTGGTGCACGTACAAGTACATGAACGCGGGGCCGGGCAGCATCGCCGGCGTCTTTGTGCACGAGCGCCACGGGCAGGTCCTCGCCACCGGCCCCGCTGCCCCCGACAACGACCCCGACACCCGCCACGGCGGCTTCGCCTTCCACCCCCGCCTCGCCGGCTGGTACGGCGCCGACCCCGCCGTGCGCTTCGACATGGCCAAGACCTTCCAGCCCGCGCCCGGCGCCCACGGCTTCCAGCTGTCCAACCCCTCCGCCCTCGACCTCGCCAGCCTCAGCGGCGCCCTCTCCGTCTTTGACAAGACCGACATGCAGGCCCTGCGCGCCAAGTCGCTCGTCCTCACCGCCTACGCCGAGCACCTGCTGCGCGCGCTGGCCGCCGACGCCGCCGCCGCCGGCCAGCCCACGCCCCCCTTCCGCATCATCACGCCCGCCCGCCCGGCCGAGCGCGGCGCCCAGCTCAGCCTCCTGCTGCGCGACGCCGCCCTGCTGCGCCGCGTGGCCGCCGCCTTGGACGCCGCCGACGTCGTCATGGACCAGCGCAAGCCCAACGTCGTGCGCCTCGCCCCGGTGCCTCTGTACAACACGTTTGCCGACGTGCAGCAGGTCGTGCAGGTGCTGCGCAGCGTCGTGATGGAGGTGTAGATCAGTGGGGGGAAGGAATGGAAAGAAAATGGAAATGGATTGTCCTGTGAATCCGATGGTGAACAAACAGTGAGACGCTGTTGAAACAAACCAATAATCATACGCATCCTCGCGTGCCCGCCTGCATGACCCGTGTTGAACCGTCGCAGATGACCAGAAAAAAGACAAAAAGACAAAAGACCAAACGACCTGCCCCCCCCTAAATGGGCTCGTCCCGCGGCTCAATCAGCACCTCGTTGACGGCCACGTGCGCCGGCTGCCGCAGCGCGTACACCACGGCCGACGCCACGTCGGCCGGCTGCAGCACCTGCGCGCCCGTCGGCGTGCCGTACTTCTCCACGGCCTCGGGGTCCGTCGACAGGCCCAGCAGCTCCGTCGCCGTGTTGCCCGGCTGCACCGACGTCACGCGCAGGCCCGTGCCGGCCGTCTCGAGCCGCAGGCTCTGCAGCACCGCCTCGACAAAGAACTTGCTGCCCGAGTACACGCCCAGCCCCGGAAACACCTTGCGCCCGGCGTCCGACGAGATGCACACAATGTGCGGCGACACGCCGCCGCCCTGCTGCGCGCCGGCGTCCGGCGCCGCCTTGGCCCGCGCCAGCATCCCCGGCACCGTCGCCGCGAGGCAGTGCAGCAGCCCCTTGCAGTTGACGTCGACCGTGCGCTCCCACTCGTCGGCGCGCACGCTCGCCATCATCGTGTAGTACATGACGCCAGCGCACACGACCAGGATGTCGACCGCGCCGAGCTCGGCCGTCGCCGCCTGCACCAGCGCCTGCACCTGCTCCGCGCGCGTCACGTCCGTCGCGCGCGCCACCACCCGGGCGCCCGCAAACTGCGCCTCGATGGCCGCCTGCAGCGTCTTGAGCTCGCCCAGCCGCCGCGCCCCCAGCGCCACGTGCGCGCCGTCGCCCGCCAGCGCCGTGGCAATGGCCGCGCCGATGCCCGACGACGCGCCCACCACCACGGCCACGCGCCCGGCCAGCGGGCCCTTGGGCACCGGCACCACCGCGTCCACCGCCGCCGCCACCGCCGCCGGCACCCGCGGGCCGCGCGCCAGCCAGCCGCGCCCGTAAAAGTGCCGCGCGTACGCCGCAAGCACGGCGAGGTCGAGGCCGGCCCGCGGGGCGTCCTCCTTGCCGTTGTCGCGCAGCAGCGCGCGCGTCGTCTTGTCCGCGAGCAGGATGGCGTGTTTTAGAAAATCGGCCGAGGGCATGCCCGCCCGCAGCACGTCCATGGGCGACAAGTCCTCGTCGCTGTGGCTGCTGCCGCTGCTCTCGCCGCGACCGGCCGGCGGCACGTTGCTCTGGTCCTCGTTCCACCGCGCCACCCACTCGTCCCAGTCGACCGGCTGCGTGGCGTAGCCCAGCGCCGCCCAGCGCGCAAACAGGTCCTTGGCCAAGAGGGCGTCTGCGTCGCCGACGTGGTGGACGACGGCGCTGTCAGAACCGCCAGCCACCGCGCAGTCCGCCAGCTGCACAATGGCGCGGCTGGCCGCGTCCACGGGCGTCATCTCCACGCGCCAGCCGTCAATGTTGGGCGCGTAGCCGAGGCGCAGGCTCTCGACGACGAGCGCCGTGACCACGTCGCGCGGGTTGCTCGCGCCCGTGCCGCTGTGGCCGCCCAGCGTGCCGGGCCGGTACACGCGCGCCGCCAGCCCGCACCGCCGCGCCGCCAGCACCAGCTGCTCGGCCGCCCACTTGGTCTGCCCGTAGCCGTCGGCAATCTTGTCGACCACGTCCGACGGCGTCGCCACCGGCGTGTCGTCCTCGGCCCACGCCGCCGCCGCCGTCTTGCACGGCG
This sequence comes from Sporothrix cf. nigrograna, assembly GCA_019925305.1. Taxonomy (NCBI): domain Eukaryota; kingdom Fungi; phylum Ascomycota; class Sordariomycetes; order Ophiostomatales; family Ophiostomataceae; genus Sporothrix; species Sporothrix cf. nigrograna. Next base: position 4,529 of record JADHKR010000079.1, on the reverse strand, counting down.
GCAGCACGCCGTTGGTCGAGATGTAGTGCAGCGTGGCCCCGCCCTGGCCCGCCAGCTGCAGCACCTCGCGCGTGCCGCCGACGTTGGCCGCCCGCAGCGCGTCGTACGGGTACACGAGGTTGACGTGCGCGCCCGCGTGCACAATCGCCTGCACGCGCGCCGCCAGGCCGTCAAAGTCGGCGCTGCTGAGGCCCAGGCCCGGCAGCGCCAGGTCGCCCGCCACGATCTCGATGCGGTCCACCATGCTGTCCTGCCACAGGCCGAGGCCCAGCAGGTGCTTGCGCAGGCGCGGCAGGCCCGCGGCAGACGCCGACTTGCGCACGAGGCAGTGGATCGTCGCCGAGGTGGCCGACAGCAGCTCCGCCAGGAGAAAGGCGCCCAAAAAGCCCGTGACGCCCGTCAGGAAAATGTCCGTGGCCTCCGTGATGGGGCCCGGCGCCGCGGGCGTCGCCGGAAGCGCCAGGGTCGCGGGCAGCCGGCTGTCGTCGGCGAGCATCGCCAGCAGCAGGCCGTTGTCGACCGCCGCCGCCGTCGGCTGGGCGTCGCACAGCGCCGACGCGACGGCCGCGGCGTGCCCGGCGAGCGTGGGCGTGCGCGCCAGCGCCAGCAGAGGCACCGTCACGCCGTACGCGGCCGACAGGCGCGTGGCCAGCTCGGCCAGCGCGAGCGAGTGGCCGCCCAGGTCGAAAAAGTCAAACTGCTGCTGCTGCGCCAGCTCCACGGACGCGTCGCCGCTGTCAATGCCCAGGCAGGCCGCCCAGTGGCGGCGGATCTCGGCCGTGTCCACGCGCGTGCTGTTGGGCGCGGCACCTGCGGCCCACAGGATCTGGGCCTGGCTCTCGGCCGGCGGCGTCTCGGGCGGGCTGGGCCCGGCGCGCGTCGGCGACGGCGCCGGGAGGCCCTTGACGTCGACCTTGCCCGACACCTTGTGCGTCGGCAGCGTGCCCAGCTCGACCCAGAAGACGGGGATCATGTAGTGCGCCAGGTGGTCGGCCAGCAGCCGCCGCGCCAGCGGGCTGTGGCCCTGGGCGTCGATCTCGAGCGGCAGCCGCGTGCTCGCGCCCGGGCCCGTGCTCGTGCCGCCGTCGGCCGTGCCGGCGCCGCCCTCGGCCTCGCGCACCACGTACGCCACCAGCTGGCGCTCGAGGCCCTCCTTGTCGGCCAGCACCACGCAGCTGCGCACCGCCAGGTGCTTGACAATGGCGCTCTCGACCGCCGCCGGGTGCACCGTGTAGCCGCGCACCTTGATCATGCCGCCGACGCGCCCGCTGATCTCCAGCTCGCCCGACGACGGCAGCAGCCGCGCCTTGTCGCCCGTGCGGTACATGCGCCCCGCGCCCGCAAACACGTCGGGCAGAAACACCTCCACCGTCGTCTCCGGCCGGTTGAGGTAGCCGCGCGCCAGCAGCGGACCGCCCACGTACAGCTCGCCGCCGGCGCCGGGGGGCACCGGCTGGCCGTCCTCGTCCAGCACGTACGTGTGCTGCGGCAGCAGCGGCGGGCCCACGGGGCAGACCGTGGCGTCGGCCGGCAGGCTGGCCAGCGTCTTGCGGATGTCGCCGCAGGCGATCTCGTGCGTCTCGCTGGCGCTGTAGCAGTTGAGCAGGCGCACCGCCGGCAGCGCCGTGGCAGCGCGCCGCGCCAGGTCCACCGACACGACCTCGCCGTTGAACCAGAGCGTGCGCAGCCGCGGCAGCCGCGTGGCCAGGTCTGGGTAGCGCCCGAGCACCGTCGCCAGCAGCGTCGGCGTCATGAGCGTCTCGGTCACGGCCTGCTCGGCGAGAAAGGCCACGAGGCCCACCGGGTCGTAGCTGGCGTCGTCGGGCACCGTGATCACGGTGGCGCCGCGCAGCAGCGGCCGCAGAATCTCCCACACAAAAAAGACGTTGCAGGCCACGCGGTCGCCGGGGCCGAGGTCGCTGACGCCGAACCGCAGCGCGTACGACTGCACCGGCGCGCTGTGCGGGTTGCAGATGCCCTTGGGCCGGCCCGTCGAGCCCGACGAGTACGACACAAACGCCAGCCGGTCGAGGTCGTGCGCCGAGGGGAGGGGCGCCGCCGCCGCCGGCTCTTGTGCGGCCAGGGGGTCGGCGGTCGGCAGCGCCGCCAGGTCCGCCACAGTCATGCCGCGCTCCAGCAGCAGTCGCGGGATGTGCGCCGGCACCTTGTCGGCGTAGTCGGCCGACGTCAGGATCACGGGCGGGCGCGCGTCCTCAATGACGTCGGCTAGGAGGCCCGGGGGGTAGGCCACTTCGAGGACGAGAAAGGCACCGCCGGCCTTGAGAGCTGCCAGGCAGGCCACGACGTACTGCACCGTGTGGCCCATCAGCACGCCGACGAGCACGTCGCGGCCGACGCCGTAGACGGAGCGCAGGCGGTCCGCCACATGGCTGGCCGCCTCGTCGAGCTCGGCGTACGTCCACGTGGTGGTGCCGTCCTCGGCGGCGACGGCGTCGGGTGTCTTCTCGACCTGCTGGCGGAAGAGGGCCACGAGGTCCTTGTCCACGTCCATGGGCAGGGATGCCATGGTGTATGTCGAGGTGGGGGGAGGGGGAGTTTCGGAGGGTGAGGAAAGGAGAAGAGGGAGAAGAGGGAGAAGACGGAGAAGAGAGAGAAGAGGAGAGGTTGAAATAAGAGTGGAGGGGAGAACTGGAGGAAGGAGCGATAATGCTATCGATTAGGAAGGAGGGGGGTGATAAGGAAGCGGTTTGGTGCTTTGCTCCTTCCTCGGGGGGGGCGATAAAGATAAGACGGCAACAGCTTTATCTACGGAGCATTACAGGCAGGAGCGATGGAGGACACGGCGGGTCTCGGCCGCTGTGAGGCTGGCATTGTTTCTCCGGCCGCGTTTCCGTGGCACCGCCGGTTGTCGGTGAGCAGAGACGCGGCCGCCGCTCGGCGGCAGCAGATCTTGAGCGGCACCGGCAGCTGACGTGTACGGCGGAAAAATCAGAAAAAAGGGGCAGCGTCCACATCATTGGCCGGATTTGCTGGGACAGGCACAAAAGACTGAGCTGCAGGATTGGAAAAGCTGGAAAGCACAGAAAGCAGCGCTAGCTGCGAAGGAGGATGGCCCACGAATAATGCCAGACCAGCCTACTCGTAGAAAGGTCGGGACTTTCAGGGATGGGCGTGCCGAGCTCGGTCTAGAGCGTTAGGCCGTTCTGGGCCTGGAAGTCTGCCGGCCATTACGTCGTTGATCTGGTTGATGTGGATTGGTCGATCCGTCTGTCAGATGGCAGGGAATCTGAGGAAAACTCGGGCACGGTAAGTGACGTGTAGTCCTTGTTTGGATGTTTGAGAAAGAGGCATGTATTGTTACCAGCTCGGCCGAGACAGCTTTTCATAATTGGAGCAGAATGAGGAGCAGCAAACAATGCTCCAACTGCGACGTTGACATCAAATGCTTTCATTACACATCTTGTTCACGTAAGCCCGTGGGTTCCTTTCCTCGTTCCTTTAGTACACATTGTGGTTCTGTACGCTGCTGGACGTTTATTTATTTCAGCTGCTGCCTACGCCTACACACGCCCTCTCTCCAGAAACTTGTTGGGAATGTCGACGTGCTTGCTGCGAATGTACTCGCACAGGTTCTTGCCGAGCGAGTCGAAGCTGGACGTCGAGTTGAAGCCGCGGTCGAGGTGGTCCTTGAGCAGAAAGTGCACGGCGCGGATGTTGGGGAACTCGCAGCGGTCGATCTGGCGGCCGACGTCGTCCTTGCCGAGCAGGGCGCGCAGCTTCGGGGTGGTGAGGACGGTGCGCAGCCACTCCCACTCGTCGTCGCGGCGCACAAAGAGGCCGAGGTTGCAGTTGGACGACTTGTCGCCGGAGCGGCCGAGGCAGACGTAGCCGAGCGGCGCGCGCGTGGTGGGGCCGAACTGGGCGAGGTCGGCCGGGCCGACGGTCTCGTAGCTGGGCTGCTCGCGCGGGTACTCCTGGGTGACGGCGGGCGCGGGGATGTCGACGACGGTGCCGTCGGGCAGGTGGGCGGTCTCGTGCACAAAGGTCTGGGGCAGCAGGCTGACCCAGTACTCGAAAAAGGGGCGGCCGATGGCGGTGCGCATGTCGGGCGCCATGGTGCCGCCGGGGTAGCTCTGCAGCAGGTTCTCGATGCAGAAGCGCGCAAACGAGCCGCGGTCCGAGTCGACAAAGGAGCTGCCGGCCAGCAGCTCGGGGTCGCGCGTCTGCGCAAAGATGCGCAGGTCGACGGTGGCCTCGTCCTGCGACGCGGGGTCGGCCGGCACGGCGCCGGCAGTCATAAACTTGAGGCACGAGAACTTGTCGAGGTACGCGCCCATGCGCGCCTTTGTCTGGCGCTCGATCATGGCCGCTTTTTCGGGGATGTCGAGGCCGGTGAGGTAAAAGTGGAACTCGGCCTGCATGCCGCCTTTGGCGGTGATGCCGACTGTGATGTTAGTGGGTGTGTGTGTGAGGGGGGGGGGGGGGGGGGGGGGGGGGGTGGTTTGGGGACATACCAGCTGGGCATGAGCCAGGGGGTGAAGAATAAGGAGAGGTAGGCCGGGCCACCA